>JANUWF010001271.1:0-569349 GCA_026120185.1 Voacanga thouarsii | reverse complement strand
ACGAACACTATCTAGTATAGTAGGAACCTCACATCATGATCTCTATCATGATTTTCTTAACACAGTATTACACTTGAGACTTTATCTTACAATCATTTTACACAAAAGCATAAATAAAAAAATTTGAAAGCAAAATAATGCCTTAGTTTATTTAATAATGTACAATATATATAATACATGTGATTGCCTATAGGGCATAACACTAACTGCAGTCCATTGTGATATTCTTTTATGTCATTCAATACAAAAAAGGTAAGCAGAATATGGTTGCAGATGCATTATCCTAAAGGTATGCACTTTTAAACTCTTTGGATGCTAAAATTCTAGGTTTTGAACTTGAGAAATAATTACATATTAATGATGAGGAGTTTGGGGAAAATTTTCTTGCTTGTGAGAAAGGTGAATTTGCTAAGCACTATAGGTATGGCGCTTTATTTTTTAGAGAGGCAAAGCTTTGTGTGCTAAAGGGGTCTATTTAGGAATTACTAGTTAAGGAGGCCCCATAGTGAGGGATTAATGGGATATTTTGGCATTACAAAAACATTTGGCATCCTTAAGGAACATTTCTTTTGTCCTAAAATGAGAAGGGATGTGGAGAAACATTTCTCTCACTGCATAATTTTTAGGCGGACTAAATTTAGATCACTTCCGCATAGTTTGTACACTTCTTTACCCACTCCAAAGGCTCCTTGGGTTGATTTTTAAATGAATTTTATCTTAGGATTTCCTATATCTAAAGGGGGTAAGGATTCTATATTTGTGATTGTTGATCGATTCTAAAAAATGGCTCATTTTGTTGCTTGTTCCAAGACTAACAATGCTTTCTATATTGCAGATTTATTCTTCAAAGAAGTGGTGAGAATGCATGGGATTCCAAAGAATATTGTATCAGATAGGGATAATAAGTTCCTTAGTTATTTTTGGAGGGTCCTATTTAAGAAACTTAGGACTAACCTTTTGTTTTCCAAAGCCTGTCACCGTCAAATAGATGGACAAACGGAAGTGCTCAACCGCACACTCACCCAACTCTTGAGGACCATCATCAAGAAGAACTTGAAAAATTAAGAAGAATGCTTGTCACACATTAAGTTTGCTTACAATAGGGCTATTCACTCTAGTACTTCTTATTCTCCCTTCAAAATTGTGTATAGTTTTAAAACTCTAACTCCTTTGGATTTAGTTCATTTGCATGTAGGTGAATGGATGAACTTTGATGGAGCCAATAATGTGGAATTGGTGAAGACTCTCTATGAAAAGGTGAAGGCAACTATTGCAAAGCAAAATGAAGGGATCTCACTTAAGTGAAATGAAGGAAGAAAGAAGGCTTCGTTTGAGCTTGAGATTTGAGCATGGGTACACAATCTCAAGAAGAGGTTTCCTACTTAAAAGAGGAGCAATATAGACCTAAGATGCGATGGGCCCTTCTAAGTCATTACTCAAGTTGGAGATAATGCCTTTAAGATCGATACACCTGTTGTGTATAAAGTGAGTGCAATGTTTAACGTTAGTAACTTATCTTCTTTTTATGTAAGCGATGATTCATGGAAGAATCTACTTCAAGAAGGGGGAGATGATAGGAATCAAACTAGGCAAGAGGTTTGATATCAAAAAGGGAAAACGACCTTACAAAGACCAATGACAAGATCAAGGACCAAGGGGTTCCAATATGATATCCAATTGCTCATAAAACCATGTTTGAGGATGGAAAAGATTTGGAAGGATGTTGAAGGTAGCCAAGGGCTGAACTTAATTTGTAACACCCCACATTTCTTTTCTTAACGCAGTGGGCCAGGCTCAGATAGGATGCCGCCCCGTCCGACTCCTCAGACTAGGGGTCTTTATAACGATTTAAACTTAAAGTAAGTACAAGTCGAAGCTTAAATAAATACATACAACATACTCTTTCATTACAAATAAGCGAGTTGCGATAGATACATCATCAGGGTTCCCAAAATACATAAGACAAAATAGTTCCATCATCTAGGTACAATAATCATGCCAAAAGATTCGCTATCTAGCGCTAGATGGTAAGTCTGGGTAGTACCGTCGCTAGCCTTCAGTTCCAATCCCTAAAAAAAAAAAATAAAAATAGGAAAGACAAACACACGTGTGAGTGGTAAACCCAGTGAGTCCTGTATGTGCTGGTGTTTTGCTCAGAAGAGAGATGATTTTCAATTTCTTTATTGAAATAAATTTCACAACAGCGAAATAGTAGTAATTGGTAAAATTAGGATCAAGTTATCATGTACATTTGAAAAACAATTATTTCTAAACATATGGCCCCTAATTTTAATAAATGCGGGTTCTTCTCCTTTTAGAAGTGCGACCCATGTGCAAAGTTCAAGGAACTTCGCCTTCGGCTACACGGTTTCTAGTGCCAGGGACTGTGCCTTACAGCACGTCACCCGTGTCAGGCCGGAAGGGTGAGCAGCGTACAAATGTACCCCACTGTGCACTTAGGGATCTTTTACTTGCCTCCATCAGCCAGGGGTCCCAATCCTGACGTCAATCACCATCAAGGTGGCAAGGAGTCAAACGCCCCGAACATCCCATCCTTATTCCAGCGAATGACTTAAAAATAACAAGCGTTCACAAATGCATTCACAAACGCAGCAATTGCCAGGCACAAACGGCTAGCCAGGACGACTCATCTCAATGTCCTGTCACCTTGTCTGGAGTAAGACAATCCCCAGAACTAGCCAGGTTACTTGGGGTCATCTACCTCTAACATGGGCTAGTACAAATATCAAAGTCCTTGCTGAGTACTCAACGCAACAATACCAACCCCATCTGACTGATCAGGCCAGAGGGTTATCTGATCCCGTAGGATCTTCAATCAAAACATTTTGGGGCCAAAACAACATTTTCCAAAATCATGTAGAAAACCAGACAAAAGGTTTTACTCACACATCAAAACGTGTTTCCAAGAGCAACCGGGTTATTTTCCCCATACTTGATCACAAAAGTCATTTCCCAAGGGCATTTGGGTCATTTCGCCCATGCCCAATTCCAAATCACTTTTTGAGGGTAATCCGGGTCAATTTACCCTTACCCGATTTGAGAATTATTCACAAAAGTTCCAATAAGGATATTTCGATCATTTACCGAATACCTGAGTTCCAAAAATTTCATAAATCATTCCAATAAGGATATCTGGATCATTTTCCAAATACTCGATTCTAAAGTTTATCATTTTCTGGAAATCCAAAATATTTAATCCAAAATGGCTAAATTCACATAATTCGTATTTTAATCATCCAATAAGGTTTTCAAACCAATTATGAAATTCATTCAAGTCAAAATAGCATAAAAATAAGTCTTGCTAATGTATTCCATAAACATATTTAAACATTTCCAAGCCGGTATAAAACATGTCATTTCATTGACAATTAAAGCACACCAGCCTTTAAAAAGGTTTTAGAAATCATAGGGACTCACCTTGTATATTAGGCCGAAGTTGCACTCGAGTATAGCCCTATAAGGGGTTCCCTCGACTTGATTCACCTACATCATTAGTACATTTCCTTATTATTACTTAATAGATTCAAATACCTAATGGTTTAAATAAGGTTTCTATAATTTTCTTAGAGAAATAAATGGGTTAGAGCTTTGGATGGTTTTTCTGGTTTTACAGCTTTACCACCCTTCATCATTTTTCATACAATTTATTCAATATAGGTCCAAATAGGGTGAGGCTACATCCATAATATCCCTAAGATATACCTCTATCAATACCAGGTCATAAGGTATTCAAACCTCTCTCCACTTCATTCAGTTTTTTAGCTAACCTTACTGTTCCGAGTTGATGGTTCAAACTACAGTTTAGAAGCTCAACTTGTTTTAATTAATTTCTATGGTTTCTTCAACATACCCTACCATATTTAAACCCTTCACTACATCATTTATCCTCCCAACATCAGTATTCCAACAAGTTCTCATGCTCAGCACTTTTCTTTAATTCAATTAAACAAGTTATACCAAGTTCGCCAAACCAGTAAATTTTGGCATTGCTCTTGCTATTTTCTGATTTTGCATCCATCTAAGCTCACATCACATGATCCAAATCCTTCCTAACTAGTCTAGGACATGCTTAGCATTATTTGTGTTCAAATTCCAGCAAATCATCACTCCAAAAAGCAGTAAATAAACTGAAAATCATGTCTACTTCATCACTCATCCAATCGGTAAATTAACCATCACCAAAATCAACATATTTTCATCACTTAACTTCAACAATCTTTATATGAAGTTAGTCTCCATCTTCTAGTACCATTTCCTTAACTTTCAAGAGTGATCTCTTACTTTTCAAAGATTAAAACAGGCTGCAACTCTCCCTCCTTTTCTTCCTCTTCCTTTCCCCTTCCTTGCTGCCTGTCCTTCTCTTCTCCTCCTTGCTGCCGAAATTCTTCTCCCTCTTTTGGTCTTCCTTTTGTTTTTCTCTTCCTCTCTTCTCTTCTCTGTTCTTTTCTTCTTCTTCTTGCTGCTTTTCCCCTTGACCAAAATTCTCCTCCATGGCTTCTATTTATATAACTAGCTTCCCTGATCTTATCTTGGTCTTAATAGAAGATTTATGGTGAGTTGGACATTTCAAGAGAGTTGTGGATTACCCTAGAAGGTTCTAGGATCCTCTAGGGGTTTTGAAGAAATTCTTAAAATCTCTTAGGATCACTAATTGCTTAATCATGATTAACTCACTCTAATCCCACTTAGCTTAATTAAGCTTAATTAGAGGAAGTCTAAAAATAATCAAACTTGGTCAAAAATATCATGCTAGTGGGCCCTCTTCATTTACTTCTTGTGGGCCCCCTAAAATATCTTGTATATAATATAATATAAATTAAGATATTTATGGTATTAGTTGTTATATATATATATATATATATATACATATATATAATAATAATAATGGTAAGAATAATATGATAATTTAATACAATTATTGAATTCAATAATACTATAATTTAATATTACCAAGGAATATTGATATTACATAATAGACATAAAATAATAGTAATGGATAATAGAATAAAAATAAAATCAATAATAATATTAGCAATAATAATACTAATATTAATAATGATAATAACACTAGTGATGGATATATTATAATTCTATGAATAATATTATTACTTTGCAATCTTAATTTTATTATTGATAATAAAGAAGGAAAATATTTCGTTTATATATATTTTCATTGTTAACAAAACCATGCTACACAAATTCCTTGTGCAAGGCGGACAAGGCGGGTTATTACATAATTACTATCCAAGAGGAACTCCAACAAAAAATGCAACAAAAACTCAAGCCAGTACCAAATGAGGAAGAAATGGTTGAAGAATAGCCAACCTGTGATGAACTGGTGCCAGCCCAAGCTAGCTAAACTGGCGGCAGCTGTAGATTGTGGTGTTGGGGATATTCCCTAGAGTCAATTTGTACTTATACTATTGTCATTATGTTTTATATAATAATATGAGGCTTTCCTTTCCATGAATAGTGAGTTTTGTTTTGTGGTCATCAAGTACGTGACTTGATAGTAAAACCCTACAATGAATACAATGACTATTCTAAAACTGTCCTTGATCGATTATTATTATTGGAATAATAATAAATTAAGATTAGTATGTTTGTAACTTGATGGCTATGTTTTACTGGTCATGGATATTTGTGATATCGAGTCAAGACATAAATAAATGTTAGAGAACATTGTATTGGATATGACCCACTGTGAGAGTATTTCATGGAATATGTCATAAGTACATTCTAGCCATAATAATATTGAAATTCCTTCGACCTAAATTCATCATAGTTTCCTACTTGATAAATTCTATATTTTGACATTGTCTTTAACCAGATAATAAATTAGACTACTGTTGGATATAGAATAAATCAAGGAGAGGAATATGATTGATTGTGAAGGAATTTGTCCCTCTCAATTATGGGAGAGATATCCATGGGCCCCTTGATAAGTTAGACTGTTAAAAATGCATGGCCGTGCTCAAATATATCAATCTAAGATATTGATATCATTTGTTTGAACAGTCTACTATGAAATCAAGAAATAATTGATCAAGCTTAATAAGGATGGCATACTCCGTGCCTTACGCTTAATCTAGATATCGTGTGACAAAAGGACTAAATATAAAATTATGGTTTGGTTCAAAGAGATCACCGATCTTTATTTAACCTGGATAGTTATAATGTTTTGCTAGAAACCGCTTACAACTTGTGGGCCATTTAAATATGATTTAGGCACACTGCCAGTGTTAAATAACCTATAGGGTCACACAATAAGCGAACTTGTTAGGTTATTTTTCTGGTGACCAGATTCGATAAATTTGGAAATATGTCCACATTCGATGTATCTGGATGATGTCCAGATTATAAGAATCTGACTCGGTAAATTAATTAGTTAAATTACCGAGATAATGGCAGAATCTTATCATATCAGTTTTAATTTAATTTGAATTTAAATTAGAACATGATAAGATATTATTAGGGTTGGAACCTAAGAGGTTCGGGGGGTTTTTAAGAAAACCCTAGCCGTCTTTTCAAGAGTTCAATTTTTCGGTTGAGAACATTCGTGCCATTCTCTACCAAGAAAAAAAAAAAAACCTCTCAAACCCTAGACGCTAGCACTCCCCGGGTATCGAGTGAGTTCGCGGTGTGTATCCGATAGAGGACGTTCGCATACTGCAGCGTCTGCTGATTGTTCGGGTTGAACGTACAACAGCGCAACCAGAATCGAAGGATTTCGATTACAGCAACCAGACGTAATTCTTAAACCTTAGATCTTCTTAATCGTTTACTTGGTTCCTCGAGGGGGATTCGTGGATGTTTTCCGCGTTTAGGAGTCCACGAATTCTAACATGCGGGTGATGGGTTCAATTCCCAGCAAAGAATCGGTGCCGACCTTAGTACCAATACTGGTGCCGGCTCATGTTAGGGCCCAGAACACTATTTTATGAAATTTTTTTTATTTTATGTTTTCTCTGGCTTTTTTCTATTTTAGACACTTCGTAAAGTCCTTTTAAGGCCTTATTTTATCTTAGGACCTCAAGAATCACTTAGCTAGGGTTAGGGTAATATAAATATATATTTTTCTGACATGACAAAACAATCTACATACTTTATTCAAATTCGAAAAGTGAGTCTTAAAAGGTCTTTGCCTCCTTGTTCTCTTTGTTCAAGACCATGCTTAGGATTTAGTCCTCCATTTGAATTACTAAATCTTTTGGATAAAATAATGTGGTTTCTCTTGATTGGGTCTTAGTTACTTTGCTTTTCTAGGGTTTATCTTGAATTCCATTATTTGGGTGCATATAGTTTCTACTTTTTTGTTCTTGACTACCTTGTTGTCTCAAGGATATTTGGGTGAGTCCATAGTTTATCTTGCTACTATTCATGTGGGTCTTTGATGCCTAATTCATCAAGGGTTTGATAGAGTATAGATAGACAGTTATATTCCTCCATTTTTTGCCACAAACTCTACTATTTTTGTTCCATTATATGAGTTGAGATATTTTGCCCTTTGTTCCATAAATTTAATGAAGAAAACCACTCAAGATCATATCACATGTATTAACTTTGAGCATCTCAATATTCATGAATGTGAGAACTACTATTTGATCCAATCAAGAAGTATTATACATACTGGCCTTTGCTTATTAATAATGTCTTATCTCATTAATACTTTGACCAGGGATAGTTTAAGTACAAGGACTGCATAGTATAGTAGGAATCTCACTTCATTATCCTATCATAATTTCCTTAACCCCATACATTATGCTTGGGACTTCATCTATCAACCACGTACATTTCAACATATAAAATTATTAAATGAACTGAAAGATAAAAAATGCCTTTTATTTAATACATGTGCAAAAGACATTGTAGAAATAATTTTTTCCACGTTATAATACCAACAAACAAATAAACATATAACTTCAAAAATAGATTCAATATGATTCATATAATAAGCTATAAAATTACTCCTCTACAAATCACTATTACCATATACACCATTCATTGTTCCCTTTCGGTAAAACCCCACCTAAACCTACCTAAGAGTAAGAGTGATTTGAAGCATTTCATATCGTCATGCATGAAATATATCTCTTGAATGATTTTGTGTGGCTTAGAATTGTGGTTTATGGGTTGTATGATTTATTTGTGCTTGTTGAGTAGAAAGGGTAAAAAAGTAATTTTATTTGAGGTCGAAATAGGAAGATGGCTTGAGGCTTAGATAAGAAGAAGATTTGGTTGAGAAAATAAGAACAAGAGTAATTGTGGTTAAGTGGTTAGAGCTTTGTGATTAATCTCTAAGGTCTTGAGTTCAAATCCATCACTTAAGTTTTATTCATATTTATCTTAACTAATGTTTGAATTTTCTTCTTTCTTACATTCATTAAAGTTAGAAATGTTGTCTTAGGGAAGACACAATAGTAATATCTTAACTATGTGGTCTTGTCGTAATAAGAATTCTAGAAGAATTCTTGTCCCCATTATTTTTGCAAACCTTATCCTAAACCCTTTGAATTTAAACTACTCCTAATTCTTTAAATTTATTTTTATATCCATTAAGGTCTTGGATAATTCCATGCTTCGAATTTCAAAAATTACAGCTTTTATGGGATAGGAGGTTGGCAAAAAAAGTGGAGGAAGAATAGGAAGATGTTTCAATTAAATCACCATATCTATCTCTTCAAAAAAAAAAAAAAAATCCATCTTCTTCTTGTTCTTATTTTGCTTAAAATCTGAAAAATTTTCTAGATTTTCTACATGGCTGGTTTTTGAAATTTGCAACAAGATTTCTCTACCTAATTCTTGCAAGGAACCAACCATCTTGTGAGTGGATGAAGGCTGAAATACTTTGAATTTTCGCAGCTCTACAAACTACACCAAACCAGAATTTTTATCCAGCAAACAAGCAACCTTTGAACATGATCTTGAAGCCATATGTTAGTGCTCAAGAACAGCTAAAACTTTCTCCTTTATTCTCCAAGATAATTGTTGGAAAACCACCATTAATGGACCTTCAAACAGCTTTCAAATTTAGCTGCAAAATCATTCCAAAGAAGACCAAAAATTCTGCACAAAACCATTTCAAATCCTAAGAGTTCTTTAGCTTCAATTCCAGAAATTTTTTCCAGCTTTGCCTAATCAATGCTAAGGCCAAAATTCTTCAGCAAACCTCATCATGTTTCAGCCTTCATATAGCCATGGACATAACCTATGGGGTTCTCCATCTACCTTGATCATTAGGACTCCAGTAACATACCTCAAAACACACCAATCTTCACTCTATTCAAAGTTATTCAAACTTCGAATCAAATTGCAAATTTTCATTTCATTAAACACTCATCTATCTAGATAATAAAACCAAAAATTTATCTGCTATTCCATAGCCATTTTTTAACAGCCTAAGACTGAAACAACTCTCCACTCCATGGTTAAGTCATAGCTAGTTCAGCCATACACTATTGAAGGACAGGAAACCTTCCATGAGCAAACACCATTACCCAATCCTATACTTCAAACATCTCTACTTTTCTCTGAATTTGAATTTTGAAAATACCAAAACTCTCTCTCTCCTTCTGGGATAACCAAAAGCTTCCCCTAGGCTAGGCCATTCGGCCATCAATCACACAACACACGCAAAATCACTTTTTCTCTCAATCTCTCTCAAAAACACTAAGAACATGTACTACATATCTTCAAGCATAAATCACTTCTAACCATCTCCAATCACTCCTAAACTCTCTAAACCATTAGTATTCAACATATATTCTTCCTTAGTGTACTTTATAACACCAAAACACACAAATTTGAACCTTCAGGCGGATTAAACTCCCCTTTTTTGTTCAAGATTCGAAGAATACTAAAAAGGTAAAATAAAAACAATCTTCTTGCTCTTTTTCTTTTCTTCAAGTTCTATATATTCTTCTCTTCTTACTCTCACTCTCCCCCTCTCTCTTGGATGAAATAATGGATGAACAACCTTGGATAATTTTGGATCATTAAAGCCATCAAGTACTCGAGCTTCTCATAGCAACATCTTTAACTTCAAGCGTTATGAAATAAGTATTTTAAACTCAACTCTTCTTATTTATTTTTGAAGTCAAGATAAGTAGAATGATGGGGTTGGATTGTTGATTTCTTGGAGGCATGATAGAGACACGTATATGATATGAAGATAGTGATTGTATGATTTGAAGGATGAGTGGGTTTAAGGCTATTGCATGAAGTATGTGAAATTATAGTTTGTGAATATGATGAACTTGGGAGTAGATTTATGACATAAGTTTATATGTCATTAGTAGAAGTTAGTTTGATAGAGATTATTGTTACCCATGCCATGCTTATGCTCTTATGTTGTTAATTTAGCTAGCAAATATCATGCTAAAAATTATTACTAGTTTAATATTGTCCTTGTTGTAGTATGTGTTAATTCAAGTCTTTTTTTGTATAGATTAACATGTTATTTGTTGAATCCTTGTATGTATGAATATGTACATGAATTTACTCTAGCAATAAAATTATTGTACGAACTACCTTCATTATTTTTAGAATTATTCTTGCTTTCATTATTATTATTATTATTATAACTAATATAATTAATTAATTTAATTTACTAAAATTGAAAGGCAGTAAGTAGTTTTGAAATTAGAGATTATTTAAAATATTATTATTTTATTAGATGAATAAATAAAATATCTTTACTAAATATAAATAATAATGTTCTGGTATTAATTAAATCAAGTGGCTTTTATGTTCAAATTATCATGAGTTAGCCTAACTAAAACTTTTATTTACACTCATAAAAATATTATTTATATTAGAATAATTTGTTTATTATTAATTTTATTCATTATTTTTTATTTATAATTTATTAATAAAAATTAACCATAATTTATTATTAATATTGCTTATTATTTACCAATATTATTTAGGATTTATTATTAGTAATTTTATTATTAATATTACCTATTATTTATTATTTGGTAATAAATAGTTAATATTATAATTTATTATTTAGTTATAACACCTATTTATTTTAACTTATTAAACTAATTTATTTTATAAAATATTTTATCAACTTGTATTAAAGCTTAAGGAATTGTTAGCATAGTTAGATGTTGTTGTGGCTAGATGACCTAAGAGTTATTTATTTAAGGCAAGTATTGCTGGGATGTTAGACTTATACCCTGTATTTACCCTATGCGGGGTTAGGTTGACTTAAGATTACCTAGGAAGGATTTTGTACCCAAGAAGAACAAAAGATCAGGTAAGTTCCTACATAAAGCTGTTCGAAGATTAAAGTTACCTTGGCAAGTCAAACTCAAGGTATACAAGGATTTGTACTGTATATGCTATTATGGACAATTTTCCTTTTCTTTTTAGTCAAGCAAACCATTTAAAGTTGAACAAGTAATTTTATACAGACTGCTAAACTTTTCCTAAAAACTTAACTTTGACAAGAATTTTGGAATCCATAATTACAATTTCAAAGAGATATTTCAGATGATCTTTCTTTTCCCAAGTGGGACAAATACAACGTTGAGTACTCAATAAGAGTAGACTACCAGGACTAGTCTTTGAGCGGTTAGGGTAACTCCCTCAGTAGGTGGCCACTTCTGAGGGGTGAGTCCTTCCCAAATAGGATGTCAGTCCTGTAGGTCATACCGGTCGGAGCTAGCAAGTTCAGTCAAGTGGATTGTGTATTTTTGAAATGCAAAACTGGTAAGTTTGAGTGTAGAGATGGAGGAATATCTCACCTGGTAGGTCGTACACCTACCTTGTGTCAGTATGCACAAAGTGTGGCATCTTGATCGTTCTTTTGTCATGGTACACAAAGTGAGGTAGCACGGCTACCTCTTTTAAGCGGTTGTATTTATTGTATACATGTATGATTTGAATGGAAACCACCACTCTGCATTTGTGAAATTTATTTGAGACTTGCCAACACATTCTTTTATGAAATTTCTCAACTTGCATACATTAACAGTTTTACCTGAAATACTCAAAGCACACACGGGCTTACTGAGATTTATGTCTCACCACCTTTTATACCATGCTTTTAGGCCAGTCCTACTGTGATGGTTATTGAGTAGAGATTACCTTGATTTCAAGACTTATTTCTTTCCTATGTATTTCATTTGAGAGACTTTTGCAAACATTTATTTATTTTGGACATTTTTCATGTATTGCTCAGGTTATAATAAGTTTAATTTTGAATTATTTCTTTCATTTCTTTTGTGAGTCCTAGCTATAAAAACCCATTGTCCTATGGACGGGGTGACATCCCCAGCCTTAAAGGGTCCGTAGGTTGTGAGGAGTTACAAGTGGTATCAGAGACAAGGCTTATGCAATTATTGATTGTATTTACTTTATTTCATTAAGAGTAAACTCTTTTGACTAATCAAGGTTGTTTATGTTGTAGGATGGTTAGAATGATTAGAACCCTAAAGAAGGGGCAACAATGGCATCTACCAATCCCTATTTACCCGTAGGACTTACCAGTACCACAACTTGCACCCCAACTAGTTATGCCTTTAGAAGAAAGCAGTGATGATGAGGTTCAGATTATTAAGCCACCCCCTATACGTATAATACACTTAATTACCGATAGTAAGGATGAGGATATTGATATGGAGTAGGTCCCAAACCCACCTAGCCCTGTGATTAATTTAACTACTAATAGTGATGACCCAGGGGAAATAGACTATGAATCTCTACCTAGACCTTCTTTTGTACCCCTACCTAACCTTGTTAAGACTGGGGAGAGTTCTAGGAGACCCGAGAGGGAACCAGTGGACTATGAGTTTGTGAATAGCGTAGGGATAGACCTTTCTAAGAATACTGAAGGTGGATTGTATGATGTTGACATCGACAATTCTGATGAGGATTAGGTGCTAAGTTTTGCCATACATAGGAAATTATTGTTTACTATTTTCAATAAACTCCTGTGCTAGGGGTAATTTATGTTTAATGTTTTATTTCAAAATTTATAGAAATAAGAGTACCTTGGCGTATGCTAATCCTGAAAAATGTAATTATTTATACAAATGTGGCATCTGATTTGCTTTTACTTATGTCTGAATGTGAATACATGGTCGATTTAAATATTTTAAACTTTGATGCATAACTCATTATTTGGGGATGATGGTTTAGAATAGAACCCAAGTGTCGTGTAGCAGCATCTAGTAAACGGGTTCCTAAAGCAGAACCTATGACTCTAGAATTAAATGCAACATAACTATCATCACCAAATCAAGGGAATGAGAATGAACATGAGCAGGAAGTGGGGTCTGAAGAGCCAACTAGTGTGACCATAGTGCAAGCATTCCACAAGATGACGGAGATACTGCAAACCTTATCTGAATGAAGGAACCCAAAGGGGGAGGATGAAGCTTTGGAGAGGTTTCTAAAGTTCTAGCCTCCTACCTTCTTGGGAGAAGTCGAGCAAGACCAGAAAGCAGAGCAGTGGGTAGAGTAGATAGAGGACATCTCTGCCATATTCCAATACACTTAGAAGTGGAAGGTAAAATTTACTACGTTTAAGCTGAGAGGCCCAGCTCAGGCATGGTGGTAGTGAGTTCAAGAAGTTTGGGAAATAATAGATCAAGACTGGATATAGGCCAACTTTGTAAAGGCATTTAGAGTGGAATATATCCCTCAGTAGATAGTCGAAAAAAGGGAGGACGAGTTCCAAAATCTGAAGCAATGGAGTATGACTGTGTCTTAGTATGCTACTCGTTTTACCTAGTTGTCAAAATATTGCAAGAGGCTGGTGGATACCAAGCAGAATCGAACTTGGCAATTTGTCAAGAGATTGAGGCAGGAGCTGAGAAGGGCTTTGGCACCTTCTCCACCGATGACTTATTCAGGGGCAGTAGACGCGACGATCTGGACAGAGAACGAGGATCGAAGTAGGATGGTACTGAAATCATTCTTGCCACCAAGGCAACCACCGAGACCCTTTCAGAGGCAGCAAACTAATAAGGGACCTGCCCTCCAGCAATGGTAGAACCAAGGAAAGAAAGAACGAACGACACCAATTAGTCTTACACAGAACCTTCCATCGTACCAACATTGTAGGAAGAAGGGTCATGTAGAGAAGAACTATTGGTCTAAGGGACCTGAACGAAAATGCTACAATAGTAGAGATCAAATGCATCCAGGAAATGCCTACCCAAAACTTCTTTGAATTAGGTAAGGAAACCCGGCCCAAACCACTAGAACCAATATTATGGGAGCCTCCAGAAATGGAATACAGAAGTCGCAAGTGAAAGCAAAGTTTTCACGAAGTTGGGGTAGATGTAGCTGTAGTGGAAGGTACATTTACTATATAATGTCGTTCAGTTAATGAATTGATAAATCCTGGATCTACCTATTCCTATTTAAACAAAAATTGTGCATATCATTTGGGTTGGGATGGAGTAGAACTACCTTTTACCTTATTGGTGAGTACTCCCTTGGTGAAAATAGTGCAAGTGGATCGGTATGTGTAGAATTGTAAGATTGTAGTGCGGAAAGAGAGCTTGGAGGAAGATTTGGTAGTCTTAGCTATTAACAACTACAATCTAATTTTAGGTATGGATTAGCTAGCTAAGCATAGAGCTAAAGTGGACTGTAAGAATAAGTTTGTCCAATGCATTAGACCTGGATGTGATGTGCTGGAATTTAACGGCAAGCGAGTAAAAGAGTTGAAGTTTTTCATAGCTGGAGCAAAAGCCTGGAAATTGTTGAAGTAAGGATGTCAAGGATATTTGACTTACGTGATAAACAAGCCAAATGATTAGTACACCCTAGAAAGCACTGAGGTGGTAAAAGATTTTCTCGATGTGTTTCCTGTAGAACTCACTTGTCTTACTCCCAACCGAGAAGTTGAGTTCACTACAGATCTAATTCCAAAAGTGGAACCTGTATCCTGAACCCCATGTCGAATGGCACCACTGGAGTTGAAGGAACTAAAAGAGCAGCGAGAGGAACTGGTGAAGCAAGATTACATAAGACCTAGCACGTCATCTTGGGGAGCTCTAGTGCTATTTGTGAAGAAGAAGAACGGGACTTTGAGGTTGTGTATCGACTATCGGGGGTTGAACAACCTGACCATCAAGAATAAATATCCTCTGCCGTAAATTAATGAGCTGTTTGACCAGGTGCAAGGCTCCAGTTGTTATTCCAAATTGGATTTAAGGTAGAGATATTATCAAGTGTGGATAAAGGAGGGGGATATTCCTAAGGCGGCCTTCAACACGAGATATGGTCAGTACGAGTTCATAGTGATGCCTTTTGGGGTGACTAATACACTGGCGGTGTTTACGGATTTGATGCATCATGTTTTCCAACCCTACCTGGATAAGTTCGCGATTGTATTCATCGACGGTATACTAATATACTCTAAGAGTTTAGAGGATCATGCAGAGCATATAAAGCTGGTATTAGAAAAGTTAAGAGAACATAAGCTTTATGCCAAATTTAGCAAATGTGAATTTTGGCTGGACAATGTGTCGTTTCTTGGCCATATGTTGACCAAGGATGGAATCAAGGTGGACCTAACAAAAGTTGAAGTAGTTTCAGACTGGAAGCAGTTTAAGAACATCACTGAGGTTAGAAGCTTCTTGGGATTGGCTGGTTATTATAGGCGGTTTATTAAAGGGTTCTCAATGCTAGCATCACCTATGATCTGATTGTTGAGAAATGATGTACCCTTTGTCTGGAGTGAGAAATGCGAGAAGAGTTTCCAAGAGCTAAAGCGAAGGTTAATGATGGCTCAAGTGCTAAGTTTTCCAAAGGGAGATAAACCCTTTGCTTTGTATACTAATGCTTCTAAGGAAATTTTGGGAGCGGTATTGATGTAGGATAGGAAGGTAATAGCCTATGCCTCTCGAAAGTTGAAGCTTTACGAAGTCAATTATCCGTCACATGATTTGGAGCTGGCTACCGTTGTATTTGCTTTGAAGAAATGGCGGCATTACCTGTATAGAGCCGAGTATGAGGTGTTCACCGACCACAAGAGCCTAAAATATATTTTTACCTAGAAGGACTTAAATTTGAGGTAGCAGAGATAGATGGAATTTTTGGAGAAATATCATTGTCCTATCAACTACCACCCCAGAAAGGCCAACGTTGTTGCTGATGCCCAGAGTCGTAAAGTCAAAATGGCCAGACTGAGAGTGCAAGAGATTCAAGCAGTCCAAGAGGTGTTGGATAGAAGGATGGAAGTGCAAGAAGAAAGGATTAGTATCAGCAATCTGATATTGATACCGGATCTAAGGTAGGAAATCATCAGAGCTCAGCAAAGCAATATGGGGTTTCAATTTTTTAAGGACAAAGAACTTAAACGGCAAGGTAGTGATTTTCGACAGAACGAGACGGGAATGATGTATTTCCCATATCGTTTATGTGTACCTGATGAGCAACAACTAAAGGATGAGATTTTGGAAGGGGCACATAAAAGCAAGTACGCTATTCATCCAGGAGAGGTAAAAATATATTAAGATCTGAAGAAGGCTTATTGGTGGCCTAGAATAAAGGAGAATGTGCTAAAGTATGTCTCCACATGCTTGACCTATCAGAAAGTTAGAGCGGAGCGTGAAAAGTCAACATGATTGTTGCTATCATTACCAATACCTGAGTGGAAATGAGAATATGTGACCATAGACTTCGTTACTAGACTCCCTATGGCAAGGACCTAAAAGGATACCATATGAGTAGTGGTAGATAGATTGACTAAGTTAGCGCATTTTATATTGATTAACGTAAGGGATTCATTGGAGAAGCTAGCTCAAACATATGTGCGGGAGATAGTCAGATTGTATGGAGTACCTTCGAGTATCGTGTCCGACCGAGACTCGAGGTTTACATCCCGATTTTGGGGCAAGTTTCAAGAATCAATGGGTTCTAATTTGAATTTCAATACGACGGCATACCCATAAACCGATGGTCAATCAGAAAGGGTTATTCAGATACTAGAAGATATGTTATGAGCTTGCGTATTGGATTTCGGGGATAAGTGGATTGAATGTGTACCGTATGTGGAATTGGCTTACAATAATAACTACCATTCTTCGATTGGAATGGCCCCATATGAAGTATTGTATGGACGTAAATGTCAAGTACCTCTGTACTGGAGTTGGTCGGAAGACGGCCACATAAGCAAGTCTGGAGAAGTCTACGTTCAGGAAATGTCAGATATGGCGAAGCTGATTAGAGAAAGGTTGAAAGCGGCTCAAAGTCGACAAAAACGTTATGCGGATAATAGGCGAAGGGAGTTAGAATTCCACATAGGAGATAATATATTTTTAAGGTTGACTCCAAGTAGAGGAATTTTGAAGCATCTGAAAGGTAGAAAGCTGAATACGAGATATTTGGGACCGTTTCAAATAAAGGAAAGAATTGGACCGATGGTGTATCGATTGGATTTGTCGGATGGTTTGACAGGAATACATGATGTATTACATTTGTCTCAGTTGAAGAATCACAATGCCAACCCTGGACATATTTTAAATGATAAACTATTGGTATTGCAACCCGACTTGAGCTATGTGGAGAAACCCACGAAAATTTTAAACCGAAGTATCAAAACTCTCCGAAATAAGAATATTCCTATGGTGAAGGTACAATGGGGGCATTATGGTACTCAAGATGCCACGTAGTTAATGGAAGAATGGGTGAAGTGGAAATACCCTGACTTGAGATAAAGGTACACTTGAATTTTAGGAGGAAATTCTTCTAAGGAGAGGAAGATATAAAACCCTACCTAAACCTACCCGAGAGTAAGAGGGATGGGATGCATATCATATCTTCATGCATAAAACATATCTCTTGAATGATTTTGTATGCCTTAGAATTGTGGTTTATGGGTTGAATGATTTGTTTATACTTGTTGAGTCGAAAGGGTAAAAGGATTTTTTTTTTTTTGAGGTCGAAATAGTAAGATGGCTTGAGGCTTAGATAAGAAGAAGATTTGGTTGAGAAAATAAGAACAAGAGTTGTGATTAAGTGGTTAGAACTTCGTGATTTATCTCTAAGGTCTTGACTGCAAATCCCATCACTCTAAGTTTTATTCATATTTATCTTAACCAATGTTTGAATTTTCTTCTTTCTTACATTCCTTAAAGTTAGGAATGTTGTCTTAGGGAAGAGACAATGGTAATATCTTAACTATGTGGTCTTGTCCTAAAAATAATTCTAGAAGAATTCTTGTCCCCGTTATTTTTGCAAGCCTTGTCCTAACCCCTTTGAATTTAAATTACCCCTAATTCTTTAAAATCATTTTTATATCCATAGAGTTCTTGGATAACTCCTTGCTTGGAATCTCGAAAATTCTAGCTCTTGTGGGAGAGGAGGTTGGCCGAAAATATGGAGGAAGAATAGGAAGATGTTTCAGTTAAATCACCAGAGCTATTTCTTCAAAAAAATCCATTTGTTCTTGTTCTTGTTTTTGTTAAAATCTGGAAAATTTTCCAGATTTTCTTCATCACTGGTTTTTGAAATTTGCAGTAAGATTTCTCTACATAATTCTTGCAAGGAACCAACCATCTTCTGTGAGGAAGAAGGCTGAAATACTTTGGATTTTCGTAGCTCCACAAACTATACAAAACCAGAATTTATTTTCCAGCAAACAACCAAACTTTGGACATAATCTTGAAGCCATTCGTTAGTGCTGAAGAATTGCTAAAACTTTCTCCTTTCTTCTCCAAGATGATAGCTAGAAAACCACCATTAATGGACCTTCAAGCACCCTTCAATTTCTGCTACAAAACCATTCGAAAGAAGACAAAAAATTCTGCACAAAACCATTTCAAATCCTAAGAGTTCTTTAGTTTTAGTGCCAGAATTTTTTTTTTCCCAGCCTTGCCTACTCAATGCTAAAGTTGAAATTCTTCAGCAAAAGACATCATGTTTCGGCCTTCATACAGCAATGTATAGAACCTCTTGGGTTCTCTATCTACCTTGATCATTTGGACTTCATTAACATACCTCAAAACACTCCTATCTTCACTCTATTCAAATTTATTCAAACATCAAATTAAATTCCAAGTTTTTCTTTTCATTAAACACTCATAGCTAGTTCAGCCATACACTATGGAAGGACAAGAAACATTCCAAGACTATTACTCAATCCTATACCTCAAACATATCCACTTTTCTCTCAATTTAAATTTTGAAAAAAATTAAAACTCTTTCACTCCTTCTTGGATAACCGAAAGCTTCCCCTAGGCCTGGCCATTCCGCCATCAATCACACAACACAAGCGAAATCCATTTTTCTCTCAATCTTTCTCAAGAACACCAAGAACGCACACTACACATCTTCAAGCCTAAGTCACTTCTAAACATCTCCAATCACTCCCACAGTCTCTAAACTGTTAGTATTTAACCTATATTCTTCCTTGGTGTACTTTATAACACCAAAAGACATAAAATTGAACCTTCAAGCGAATCAAACCACCCTTTTTTGTTCAAGATTTGAAGAACACTAAAAAGGTAAAATAAAAACAATCTTCCTGTTCTTCTTCTTTTCTTCAACTTCTACATATTCTTCTCTTCTTACTCTCACACTCTTCCTCTCCCTTGGCTAAAATAATGGATGAACAACCTTGGACAATTTCGGATCATTAAAGCCATCCAATACTTGAGGTTCTCCTTTAACAAGCAACATTTTCAACTTCAAGCATCAATAAACAAGTATTTTAAACACAAGTCTCCTTATTTATTTTTGAACTCAACATAGGTAGAATGATGGGGTTGGATTGTTGATTTGTTGGAGGCATGATAGAGACATGTATATCATATGAAGATAGTGATTATATGATTTGGAAGATGAGTGGGTTTAAGGTTATTACATGACATATGTGAAATTATGGCCTGTGAATATGATAAACTTGGGAGTAGATATATGATATGAGTTCATGTGTCATTAGTAGAAGTTAGTTTGATAGAGATTATTGCTCCCCAAGCCATGCTTATGCTCTTATATTGTTAATTTAGCCAGCAAATACCGTGCTATAAATTATTACTAGTTTAATACTATCCTTGTTGTACTATGAGTTAATTCAAGTCCATTTTTGGATAGATTAACATGTTATTTGTTGAATCCTTGTGTGTATGAATATGTTCATGGATTTTCTCTAGCAATAAAATTATTGTAGAAACTACCTTTATTATTTTTAGAATTACTCCTTCTATCACTATTATTATTAATATAATTAATATTATTATTTAATTTAATTTACTAAAATTGAAAAACACTAAGTAGTTTCAAAATTAGAGATTATTTTAAATATTTTTTATTAGATAAATAAATAAAATATCACTACTGAATGTAAATAAAGTGACTTTTATATTCAAATTAATTAAATCAAGTGACTTTTATGTACTGGAATCAATTAAATCAAGTGACTTATATATTCAAATTATCATTAGTTAGCCTTACTAAAACTTTTATTTACACTCATAAAAAAATTAATTATATTAGAATAATTTGTTTATTATTAATTTTATTTGTTATTTGTTATTTATTAATTAAAACTAACTATAGTTTATTATTAATATAACTTATTATTTATAGTAATATTATGCATTATTTATTACCAATATTATTTAGGATTTATTATTACTCAGTATTTATTACTAATTTTATTATTAATATTACCCATTATTTATTATTTGGTAATAAATAGTTAATATTATAATTTCTTATTTATTATATAGTTGATAGAGACTAAATTAGTCATATTTTTCCTAGTTATTTGTGTAATAGCCCGAAGCCTAGGCCGTCAGGGCAGGGGATGTCGCTTCGTCCAAAGGACAAGGGGTCTTTATAACTAGGTCACACAAATAAAATTGCTGAAATAAAATAATACTTAACTTAAAAATTTATTACAACCCAATATACTCCAAGAGTAAATCCATGAAATTCCAAAACAAAATCATAATTAAAATTATCCACTCTCGACTCCCCAAAGCAATACATAAAATCAAAAGACACATTCTCTTCCAAAGCAGATATTACTAGCCACTCAACTCCACAGTAGGATCATCCTGAAATCATGATAAAAAGGTGATGAGACAGAAATCTCAGTAAGTCTATGTGTGCTTTGGGTGTTTAGTGAAACCAGTTCATGGATGCAAAGTGTGAAACCTTTACAAGAGAAACATTGGCAAGCATCAAACATTAGTCAAAGAAAGAGTGGCGTTTTTGCTTATCTAGCCGTACATAAGTAATGAAATCAACTACTCAAAAGAAAGGGATATGGGTTACCACACGTTAGGCCCCATAACCGGTCAGAATGCCGACACTTTGTGCAGACTGACAAAAGTAGGTGATCGGCCTACTGGGCAAGATACTCCTCCTTCTCTATACCCAAACAACAACCGGGTGTCCATTCCGGCAAAACACAGTCACTTGACTGAAAACAAACTGCTAGCTCAGACCGGCACGACTCACTGGACTGACATCTTATCCGGGAAGGACTCACCCCTCAGAGGTGGCCACCTGCTAAGAGACTTACCCTAACCCTTCAAAGACTAGTCCTAGTAGTCCACCCTTATTGAGTACTCAAAGACGTTTCCCACTTGGGATAAAATGAACGAAGCATTGCTCTTCATGAAAATAGCAATTTGAGGCTTTCTAAAGTTTTGGGAGAAATCGGTTTTGGAAAGAGTTTTAAGTTTGGAAAATCTACTCATTAGCTTTTAAATAATTTAAGTGTTGGAAATAAGAACGAATTCAACCCTCAATTGCCTTCAGATAAACGAGTGTCCCTACACTCCACATTTAGCTTGCCATAAGGAAAACATTTTTCACATCGATAGGTTTTATGCAGGAGTTTACCTAATTCTTACTCACAACAACAAGGTCTCGAACAGCTGACCTAACCCCACATGGGTAAATACAAATCTTAATCAATTTCAAGTCACAAACCACTTCCTCAATTTTAAATCAATTCAATTCACTACTACCATGATCCTAGTGTCCCAAGCTTTAAGATAAAATAATAACTAATTAGGTTTATAAGCTAAGTTTAATTTGTTATTTAAAATAATTAATGGTTTGGGAAATAAATTCTAATATGTTGAAAGTTTAGTCCTTGTTAGGAAAGATTTAGAGTTTATTTGATCAAGAGTCATAGATGGTACTAGGTAAAATAGTGATTTAATGATAGTTTAGTTGTTAGAAAATAATTGATAGCTAAAACTAGTTGAGTTTAAATTTAATAAGCCTTTCTTGGAAAATAATAAGTAAATCCTTAAGGGTTTTGATTTAGCAAATATTTTACTAATTATGAATCATTCTCATAAAGCTTTAATTGATCTCCTTATTTTAAATAATATTGATTTATTTTATTTTCTAGCAAAATTATTATTTATTTGACTAAAATATCCTTTATATATATTATACTTCCAAATCTACCATTCCTAGGGTTTTTCGAAAATACTAGCAATATTATTTTATTGAGTATTTTATACATAAAGTGAAAATTAGTTTTATGGACAACTAGAACATGATCAAATTTCTATGGCCATCCTCAATCAAGAACATACACAATCCTTCAATTCATTAAATCATCCAAATCTTGCATATAGGCATAGATCTAAATTTATTAAGACATGATTTAACCTTTACTAGAATAAACATGATCATGGCTTCAATATTCTTGTCATGCATATAACTCATATTCACCAAAGGCGACATAATCTCTAGCATACTTCATCACACATACTACCTATAACTCAATTCCACATACAACCAACCAATATAATCCTTCCATACATAAATCTCATCTCCTTCACAATCACACATGTACTCATGCTTCAATCATCAACAACACATACTCAATCCCATCGCCATTCATCTTTTAACAACATCATCCTAGAGACATGATTCTAGAGTTTAAAAGAAGGATTGAAGGTACTTACTTGGTTAATGAATGCTTTGAAAGAGTTTAGAGTAGATCTCAACTCCTAAATGGCTAATCTTGTCCAAGAGAGGTGGCGAAAGCATGGTCATGGAAAAAGAGACCATTCGGCCAAGAGAAGGAATTTCGGGCCATGAGAGAGAGAGAGAGAGAGAGAGAGAGAGAGAGAGAGAGAGAGAGCGGAAGAGATCATTGGTATGTTCATTCACATAAGTTCTCATTGGAGATCAAGTTTGAAGAAGATGAAGTTGATAGAGTAAATTTACATTGAAGATGTTCTTGACCTTCACAAAAATTTCTGGTTTTGATCCAAAGTAGCCAGATGATTTGTGGAGTTTGATGTTAATAATGGTGTTGATGGATTCACAGCAAAGAGTAGATCAAATCTGGAGATTTTCGTGAGGGTTTGAAGTGGTTTGAAGGTGTATTAGGTGAAAGAAGGTAGTAGGTGTTCTTGGTGTAGTGTGTGTGTTCTTGGTGGCTAGAGAAAATCTAGAGAGGGAGGTTGGGAGCAGCTGCCTAATTTTCTGTGGAATTAGGGCTGCCAAAATTCTGTAGGGCTTAGGGAGTTGTTTCTCTGATTTGGAAGGGAAAGGAAATGTTAGTTGTTACAATCCTTGAAGAATATTTTTAGGAAGAGAATTTGGAAACTAAATATTCTAAGAATATTTTGATTATTTGGACAGCTTTGAAGTCTCCTATGGCCGACTGAATGTGCAGCTTTTCTGAGGAATTAAAGTTGGTTCAATGAGGCTTATGATGGCTGAAACTAAGGTGCACAATGGTGAAAAAGATGTCTGGTCAATGGTGTAAGATTTTATGGAAAGTTGCTAAACAAGATGGCTGAAATTTTGGAAACCAATCAAGCTAAATTACTGGGATTTGTTGGAGAGATTTTCGGGCAGCCATTACTGCCTTTCATCCAGAAGCTCAGGGGAAACATTGGAGCTCAGTTAATGGTGGTTTAAGGGAGGTTTTGACATATTAGGGCTGGTGTTTTGGCTGGAAGAAAAACAGGAAACAAAGCTGGACATTTGACTGCCCAGAATTTCGCTGCACAGAATTTTCTGGGCAGAATTTCGTCTACCACTTCCAGCCGATTTGTAGCGAGCTGGAAGGGGGGTTTTAGAGGTATTCAAGGCTGGTTTCTAGCCTTCTTCATGGAGGAAAAACATGGCTAAGGTGCTGCAAAAAATCTGGTAGAAAACAGCTTGATTTTGGACTCTCAAAGTAGCGATCTTGCCCAGGATTTTCACTGGTTTTGTACAGCTCTTGAGCAGTCCGAAAATGGCAGAAATAATTCATGTTTCAAGCTGAACTTAAGGCCATTTTTCTGGCAGCATTTGGAAGGGAATGTTAGCTAAGAAGTTAGATATTTTGAAGGTACACAAGCTGGAAAATTTCAGCTCATTCCAAGAAGGAAGGTGAACTAGCTATAGAGTGAAATTTCAGCAAGCTTACAAGAGGGATTTTCCTCTTGGAATTTCCCACAATTCATCCACATTTTCCAGACCATGAGAAGCCTTTTACTGGGACATTTTGATCCTAAAAGACCTCAGCACTTTACTGAATTTTTTGGAAAGAAAAAGGATAGAACACCTTGATCAAACTAAGGAGTTGAAAATTAAGAAAAACTAAAGATCAAGGGAGAATGAATTCCCTTTAAGAATTTCGAGTAGAGCAAAGGAGTGAAATGAGAATTCTCCTAACATGTCTCTCCTAGGTCATTATCACCACCTTGCTCTAGGCCCTTAATGCCGAAACTAATCCTCCCTAAGCAAAAATAAAATTTTAATCAAACTAAAGCTTCTATGATGGAATTCGAACCCAAGACCTCAAGAATTAATTCAAAGGCTCTGACCACTAAACCACAACCACTCTTGTAGTTATTGTTACTAGGAAATTAATTCCTATTCCTTCCACAAGCTATCTCCCTATTTTCACCTCGGGCAAAATTACTATTTTGCCCCTCTCACACAATACTCATCAACAAGACTTCAAAATGATAAAAATCAAATCCAAAGCACATAAAATCATATGAAAATGTATTTAATCATGAAATAAAGCATGATATGCATCCCAACCCCCTTACTCTAATGTTGGTTTTGACAGGGGTTTCACAATTTGAGGTTCATTTATAACACATTTTGTTCAATAACTAGTCCTATTCCTTCATATTTGATAAATTACCCTTGGAAAGGTATTTTGTTTTTTATTTCAGATTTCTAGGGTAAAACGAAACAAAAACGTTGCAAAGCAAAGGAGAGGCGGCGACGGCTAGGGTACTGGAACCAGCGCCATCCGTAAACTGTTGAAATGAAATTTGAAGCAATGGAAAAATTGCTGAAACAAAGCAGAACAAAACTAAGGCGGTACTGGCTGTGAAGCTGGAACCGGCGCCGGCTGCATTCTGGAACACATTGTGCAAAATTCGAAGAAATATCGGTGAACGAGTAGAGGAACAGAACACAAATGGCACCGGCTCTAAGAGTCAAGGCGGCGCCAGCTGTGTCCTGAAGCTAAGGCGGTGCTGTAATTTTTCTACACGATTTTTGGTAATCTGAGGAGTTTTAGTATCTTCCAACTTCTACTCGGCCAAAAACTTTGTGCCTATAAGTTTAGGCACTTCCTAAGCATATAAATAGATGGAAAACATAAGGAAAAATGGGAGAATTCATTGATTATCATAGAAGATTACTCAATCAAAGGAGGAATTCTTTAAGTTCAAGGCATTGCTTTAGATATTCATGATATTTAGAGTTATTTGATCTTTGGATTAATTGGTTGTTCTTCTTGGTATTTAATTACTTGGGCTGATTACGAGATTGGTTGATTGTTACTTTCTATTAACTTGCTTGAAAAAGGGGTTGATGGTGGTTTCAATTCATTGGTTTCCTATTTTTTGTCTTTTAACTTACTTGAAAATGGGGTTAACTGCTAAGAACAAGGTAATTAAAGGTTAATTGATGTCTGCCAGAATATGGATTCATTGGTTAGTTTCATATTTCAAGTTTGCCAGAATATGAAAATTTAATCAAAGATTGTGTTTAATGAATCTTTTGGGTAAGGCTGGTTGAGACAGAATATATGATACTAAGTTACCTAGTAGATATGGATTCATGGATTGAAAAACAAGTGAGTCTATCTTAGTCCTTCATGATGCCAAGGGAATAATTAGTTATGATAATGGTTGAGTTCTTTAAGGTCAGGTTTGTCTAAACAATGGTTTGAGTTACATAATTCTCCATCCTTGACATGTATATATTTTTATTTCATTTTATTTTTCATTTTATTTGTTTTTCACTTTATTGAGTCGGTTAAACAATGAAAGAAAGGTGATTAATGTCTACTTGTTCCTTGAGGATCAACACTCGTTTGAATCCTATGCTCGGTTACTGATAAGTATGCTTACTCATATGTGTGATTTGGATTGAACGTTTTAATTTAAACTTGATTGGGAATATGCTTAGTTGTTGTATGATTTTTATACGAAAGTCCGAACACATCGATTAGGAAATTTGCTGTTCATGTCACGAGGCATTTCCAAGACATCGATTCCACATTTGAGAAATTCGAAGTAATGATCCGTAACATGGAACGACAAATTTGGTTTTTGATGGACATGGTGATAGAATCCCACGACCTAAACCCAATAGCCAGTGAGGAAACAGTTGTTGTCACATTGCAAAGTGGAAGAAAATTACCAGCCAGTCCAGATGACAACCGACGCCGGTTGGAAGAGGGGAACCGGTGCCGGCTAGCCTATAACCCCGAGACCTAGCCACCCAAAACTGAATCTGCGCCTGCCGAAGCCTTAGAACTGGCACCAGCTATCCTCTGTCCACCTTTCAAAAAACCTACTTTTCAGCCTAACATACCATACCCTATTCGTCTACATAAGGCCCTAAAAGATGCTCAATTCAACAAATTCCTTGAGGTATTTAAGCAACTGCACATAAACATCCCCATGAGTGAAGTTTTAATTCACATGCCTAAATATGCCAAATTCCTCAAAAGTATGCTTGTCAATAAGAAGCAATTGGAAGAGTTGTCCACATAGTCCTCAACGAAGAATGCTCCACCATCCTACTGGACAACTCGAATTTGCCACATAAAGTAAAAGATCTAAGGAGTTTCTTTATCCCATGTTTAATTGGCACTCTTCATGTCTGTAATGCATTAGTTGACCTAAGTACTAGCATTAATTTATTGCCATGTAAAACATTCAAAAGGCTAGGCCTCGGAGAACCACAACCCACTAGGATGAGTATTCAACTTGCGGATAGATCTATCAAATATCCTAGGGGCATAATAGAAGATGTGTTGGTAAAAGTGGATAAATTCATATTTCCAGTGGATTTTGTTATTCTTGACATGGATGAAAATTCCAAAGTTCTGTTAATCCGAGGTAGGCCCTTCCTGGCTATAGCAAAAGCATTAATTGATGTTCATAAGGGAAGATTGACACTTAGGGTTGGGGATGAGGAAGTAGTCATTCAAATCCACAAAAGCATGCAACACCTTTTATCTTCTGATGATTCCTGTTTAAGAGTGGATATTCTTGAAGAACCTATGTCTGAGTTGATATAGGAATCCATTGAGGAAGGGTTGAGTGAAACAACAATGGTGTATCCAGAGGAAGTTCACAATGAGAATAAATTGAAAATAGGAAAAAACGGTTTAAGGAGAATGAAATCATCTATAGAAGATCCTCCCGAATTGGACTTAAAAGACCTACCCGAGCATTTAGAATATGTGTTCTTGGCTACAGAACGTAAGTTGGCTATCATCATTGCCAAAGATCTTGATCAAGAACAAAAGACCAAGCTAGTAAGTATGTTAGGAAAATATAAAGGAGTGATAGCTTAGAAGATCACTGATATTAAGGGCATTAGTCCATCCTTTTGCACGCACAAGATCTTGACATAAGAAGGTGCAAAACTTATAGTGCAACCCCAACGTAGGTTGAACCCACATATGAGTGAAGTGGTAAAAGGTGAGGTGGTTAAGTTCTTGGATTCAGGTATCATTTACCCTATTTCTGAGAGTGTATGGGTGAGTCCTACTCAATTGGTACCAAAGAAGGGGGGAATGATGGTGAGCCCCAATAATAAAAATGAGTTAGTTCCTATGAGATTGGTCTTGGGTTGGTAGTTTTGCATAGATTATAGGATTCTTAACAAAGCCACTAGAAAAATATCACTTCCCTCTTCCTTTTATTGACCAGATGTTGGAAAGGTTAGCTGGACATGAGTATTATTATTTCTTAGATGGATTTTCTGGCTACCTACAAATTCCCATAGCTCCAGAGGACAAAAAAAAAAAAAACCACTTTCACGTGTCTATATGATACTTTTGCCTATCGTCGGATGCCATTTGGTATTTACAATGGTTTCGAAACATTCTAAAGATGCATGACAGTGATATTTGAAGGACTCGTGGGGGGCATCATAGGCGTATTTATGGATGATTTTTCAATTTTTAGTGATTCGTTTGATTTGTGTTTATCTAGTCTTGAAAAGGTGCTACCAAGAGGTGAAGAGACCAACCTCATGCTTAATTGGGAAAAATGCCACTTTATGGTGCAAGAAGGTATTGTGTTAGGGCATAAAAATTCAAGAAAGGGTATAGAGGTCGATAGAGCTAAAATTGAAGCAATTGAGAAACTGCCTCCTCCTACTTTGGTAAAAGCTATAAGGAGCTTTCTTGGTCATGCAAGTTTCTACAGGAGGTTCATCTTAGACTTCTCAATAATTTCAAAACCTCTTACCTCTTTACTTGAAAATGATGCTGTGTTTAATTTTAATGAGAAATGTCTCAACACTTTTACCATACTTAAAGAGAAATTAATTAATTCACACATTCTAATTACACCTGATTGGTCTCTTCCCTTTGAACTAATATGTGATGTAAGTGATTTTGCAGTTGGTGCAGTATTGGGACAAAGGAAGAATAAGCACTTTCGACCTATATACTATGCACACAAGACTTTAACGGAGGCACAAGAAAACTAAACCACAACAGAGAAAGGACTACTTGCCATAGTGTTTGCCTTTGATAAATTCCGTTCTTTTCTTATTCTGTCCAAAGCCATTGTTTATACGGACCATTCAGCCTTGAAGTACCTACTAACCAAACATGATTCCAAACCAAGGTTGATAAGATAGGTTCTATTATTGCAGGAATTTGATATGGAAATTAGGGATAAAAAAGGTGCGGAAAACTTGGTGCGGATCACCTGTCAGGATTGGACAATCTAAATTTGGACTCCTTGATAGAAGAAGACATAGATGACATCTTTCCAGATGAGCAACT
Source organism: Voacanga thouarsii (assembly GCA_026120185.1). Taxonomy (NCBI): domain Eukaryota; kingdom Viridiplantae; phylum Streptophyta; class Magnoliopsida; order Gentianales; family Apocynaceae; genus Voacanga; species Voacanga thouarsii. The sequence continues at coordinate 540,107 of JANUWF010001271.1, read as the reverse complement.
CTTGCTTATAAAAGGTGAGATTCCAAACAGTCCTTGGTTTGCCAACTTTGCTAATTACTTGGTTGCAGGAATTACTCCAAAAGACCTCACGATGCAACAAAAGAAGAAATTTCTCTCCAAAGTATGGTATTACTTTTAGGATGATCCATATTTGTTTAAGTGTTATGCGGACCAAATCATTCGTAGATGTGTGGACTCTAGGAAAGGAGAGGATATTCTACGACATTGTTATGAAGGACTTGCTGGAGGCCACTACCAGGTTAACAACACTGCACGAAAGGTGCTCAACTCCAGATTCTACTGGCCCATATTGTTCAAAGATGCCCACAAGTTTGTCCAAAGTTGTGATAGTTGCCAATGGACAGGTAACATCTCCATATCTAATGAGATGCCATTACAAAATTTTCAAGCTTGTGAAATATTTGATTGTTGGGGGATAGACTTTATGGGACCGTTTCCTAGTTCTTTGGGGAATAAATATATTTTGGTGGCAGTGGATTATGTTTCTAAATGGGTAAAAGCCCAAGATTTACCCACTAAAGATGCCAGGGTTGTGGTAAAATTTCTGAAAAAACATTTCACCTCAAACACCTAGGTGTGAACCATAGGTTGGCTTCCCCCTATCACCCCCAAACAAGTGGACAAGTTGAAGTGGTTAATAGAGAACTCAAACAAATTTTGAAAAAGACTATCATCCACACTCGGAAGGATTGGAGCTTAAAATTAGATGACACCCTTTACGTGTATAGGACAGCCTTTAAGACACCGACTGGTACAACTCCGTTTCTGTTAGTTTATGGTAAATCATGTCATCTACCAATTGAAATTGAACATAAGGCTTATTGGGCGATAAAACTTGTGAACCTTGATCTTGAGTCAGTTGGAAAGTCCAGATTGCTTCAACTCACAGCCTTAGAGGAATTGCGCAAGGATGCCTATGATACGTCACTACAGTATAAAGAAAAAGTTAAAATGTGGCAGGACAAGCATATTACTCGACAACATAACTTTGAGATAGGTGATCAGGTATTGTTGTTCAATTCTAACCAACGACTTTTTCCAGGAAAATTGAAATCACGGTGGTCAGGACCATACACGGTATGTAAGCTACTCCCCTTTGGCACCCTGGAAATTACTCACCCTACTCGGGGAACTTTCAAAGTCAATGGCCATCGGGTGAAACGCTATGTTGGTAACGTTATTCCAACCACGGATCAAGTCGACATGCTCTTAGAAGCTGACCCATAAAAGTCTTGGGTTATTCTTTCTTTTGTTTTGATTTATTTTCCTTTTCTAGTTTTTACGCTTTGGGGTGTTTTCGTTTGTATTTTTCTGTTTAGGTACTTTGCACTACCTCATTCTTCAAGTATTCAGATCTTGTACGACACAATGCCAAATGAATGGAAGTTTGTTTCTCTTATTTCTTCTCCTTTATATTTTTGGTCCCATGGTGTTGTTGCTATTGTTATATTTATTTGGCCATTGAGGACAATGTCCAGTTTAAGTGTGGGGGGAGTGATTTGATTGACAAGTCTTCTATACATATATACTTTAGACTTCTTGAAAGCATTTTGAGCAAAGATTTTTCACATTTTTCTGATTTTCTGGAGATTTCAAGTTATATTTTTAATGCATGTCTTTATGATGGAATATAGAGCATATGTTCTAGATTATTTATGGCTTATGCATGACATTTTACACTCACTTGGACAAAGTAGTTCTCGATCAAATGTTGAACATTGTTCTTAAACCTTGTTTTTCTACTAAAATTCATAGAGCATTCTAGAACTTACTTGAATACCTCTCGAGGCGAAATAAGAAAGACAGTCATGATTTAACTTAGGGATGATGGTAATAGACTTTCTTTGGATAGTTTGAGCTTTTCAATCCTACCTATTGTTATATTATCCCTAGTGCTTATTTTGAGCCTAAATTATTGATTTCTTTCATTAAAACCTGTCATAACATTTTGTCCATTGCTTAGTGCTGAGGTTTGAATAATTTTCCAAATCTTTATGCTCTTGATAGATGAATGTATATGTATGAGAATGTTGGTGAAAAAGATCATGACTTGTTACTTTCAGTCATGGATCAATAATAAGTTGAGTTGGAAAGGAAAAGGGAAGAAAACAAACAGCTGCGAGAAAAGAAAGAGAAGAGCAGCAGTAAGAGTGAGAAAAAAAAAAGGAGTTGAAAAAGCAAAAGAAAGAAAGAGAAGAGAAAAGACTTATTGTATGGAATGAAGAAAGAAAATATCACAAAAGGAATAGTGATTGAGCCGAAAAAAAAAGTTAAAGTTCATATAATCTTTGACTCCATTGCTGGAAAAATTGAGTGATCTTGTGAAAGAAATAGAAAAGAGTTGATGAAAAGAAGAGTTGAAAGAAAACGAGAAAAAAAATGCAGGATTTGCTTGAGTGGAGTTGTAATTGCTATATAAGGTTATGGTCTGTTTGATTTTTGGAATAGGAGAGCAAGAAGAGTTGAAAATTATTGATTCATTTTGTTTATCCTTTTCGTGCTAACTCTCAGTTTTTCTTTGACATTTGATTCCCCTATATCCTTCATTTGATAAGCTACATTACAAGCCTTTAGCCTTACATTACAAGCTTGAAAGTCCTACTTGATCTAAGTAGAATCATGATGTATCTCGGATAAGTGGAAAGAGTGTATAAAGTGTAAGCCTATGGAATGCATATTCTTTTTGAACTGAATTATTTTCAATGGTTTGAGAATATTGAAAAGTATTGAGATGGTTCTACTAAGTCATTTATCACTAATATAAGTCTTGCATTGCTTGTGAAAGATTTAGTATAATGTGTTTTATGTTCTTAAATAAAGAAAGTATTGAAGATATTGTTTTGAAATTGATTCAGTGATTTGTTAAACCTTGTGTTTTCCTACTTGTTCTTGATATTTTGCTTGGGGACAAGTAAAAAGCTAAGTGTGAGGGAATATGATAAGGGCTAAATTAGTCATATTTTCCTAGTTATTTGAGGTTCATTTATAACACATTTTGTTCAATAACTAGTCTTATTCCTTCATATTTGAGATTTTACACTTGGAAAGGTATTTTGTTCTTTCTTTCAGATTTTTAGGGTAAAACGAAACAAAAACATCGTAAAGCAGAAGAGAGGCGGCACCGTCTAGGGCACTGGAACCAGCGCTGACCGAGCACTGTTGAAACGAACTTCGAAGCGACAGAAAAATTATTGAAACAGAATAGAACAAAACCAAGGCGACGCCAAATGTGAAGTTGGAACCGGCACCAAGTGCATTCTGGAACACATTGTGCAAAATTTGAAAAAAAAAATCGACAAACGAGTGAAGGAACAGAACACATCTGGTGCCAGCTCCAAGAGTCAAGGCGGCGCTGGCTGTGTCCTGAAGCTAAGGTGGTGCTATAATTTTTCTACGCGGTTTTTGGTAATCTGAGGAGTTTTAGAATCTTCCAACTTCTACTCGGCTAAGAACTTTATATCTACAAGTTTAGGCACTTCCTAAGCATATAAATAGATGGAAAACACAAGGAAAAAAATAGGAGAATTCATTGATTATCATAGAAGATTACTCAATCAAAGGAGGAATTCTTCAAGTTCAAGGAAGGTTGTGCATGAAGGTCTTCAAAGGAAGAAGAATGAGGCTTGTCTATGAGTGCTTTCTTTTACTTTATTTTCTTTTTCTTGACAATGATAAGTTAATTGTTTTATTATAATTTGGCATTGCTTTAGATATTCATGATATTTAGAGTTATTTGATCTTTTGATTAATTGGTTGTTCTTCTTGGTATTTAATTACTTAGGCTGATTACGAGATTGGTTGATTGTTACTTTCTATTAACTTGCTTGAAAAAGGGGTTGATGGTGGTTTCAATTCATTGGTTTCCTATTTTTTGTCTTTTAACTTACTTGAAAATGGGGTCGATTGCTAAGAACAAGGTAATTAAAGGTTAATTGATGTCTGCCAGAATATGGATTCATTGGTTAGTTTCATATGTCAAGTTTGCCAGAATATGAAAATTTAATCAAAGATTATGTTTAATGAATCTTTTGGGTAAGGCTGGTTGAGACAGAATATATGATACTAAGTTACCTAGTAGATGGGGATTCATGGATTGAAAAAGACGTAAGTCTATCTTAATCCTTCATAATGTCAAGGGAATAATTAGTTATGATAATGGTTGAGTTCTTTAAGATCATGTTTGTCTAAACAATGGTTTGAGTTACGTACTTCTCCATCATTGACATGTATATATTTTTATTTTATTTTTATTTTTATTTATTTTTCACTTTAATGAGTCGGTTAAACAATGAAAGAAATGTGATTAATGTCTACTTGTTCCTTGAGGTTCAACACTCGTTTGATCGCTATGCTCGGTTAATGATGAGTACGCTTGCTCATATATGTGATTTGGGTTGAACGTTTTAATTTAAACTTGATTAGGAATGTGCTTAGTTGTTATATGATTTTTATACCTATGTCCGAACATATCAATAGTTATAATACCTATTTATTTTAACTTATCAAAATAATTTTATTTTATAAAATATTTTGTCAACTAGTATTAAAGCTTAAGGCATTGTTGGCATAGTTAGATGTTGTTTTGGCTAGATGACCAAAGAATTATTTATTTAAGGCAAGTATTGTCTGGATGTTGGACTTATCCCTATATTTACCCTAGGCGGGGTAAAGTTAAGTTGAGCTTACCCTAGAAAGCTTTTGTACTTGAAGATCCAAGTTACCTTGGCAAGTCAAACTCAATGTATATAAGGATTTATACTGTAAATGCAATTATAAACAATTTTTCTTTTGTTTTTTGTCAAGCAAACCATTTAAAGTTGAACAAGAAATTTTATACAAAATGCTAAACTTTTCCTAAAACCAAACTTTGAAATGAATTTTGGAGCCCATAATTGCTATTTCAAAAAGATTCATTGTATGATCTTTCTTTTCCCAAGTGGAACAAACACAACGTTGAGTACTCAATAAGGGTAAACCATTAGGACTAGTCTTTAAAGGATTAGGGTAAGTCTCTTAGTAGGTGGCCACCTCTAAGTGGTGAGTCCTTCCTGGATAGGATGCCAGTCCTGTAGGTCGTACCGGTCTGAGCTAGCAAGTTCAGTTAAGTGGACTGAGTATTTCTGGAATGGGCAAGTGGTAAGTTTGGGTGTAGAGATGGAGGAGTATCTCACCCGGTAGGCCGTACACCTATCTTGTGTCAGTATGCACAATGTGCAGCATCCTAATCGTTCTTTTTTCATGGTGCACAAAGTATGGTGCCATGGCTACCTCTTTTGAGTTGTTGTATTTATTATATACATGTATGATTTGAAAGGAAAACACAACTCTACATTTGTGAAATTCATTTGACACTTGCCAGCTGTTTTTTTTACGAAATTTCTCAACTTGCATACATGAACTGTTTTACCTGAAACACTTAAAGCACACACAGGCTTACTGAGATTTATGTCTTACCACATTTTATAATATTCTTTTAAGTTGGTCCTGTTGTGAAGGTTATTAAGTAGAGATTACCTGGATTTGAAGACTTATTTCATTCCTATGTATTTAATTTGAAAGACTTTAGCAGACAATTATTTATTTTGGGACTTGTTTATGTATTTCTTGGGTTGCAATAAGTTTAATTTTGAATTATTTCTTTCATTTCATTTGTGAGTCCTAGATATAAAGACCCCTTGTCCTGTGGATGGGGTGACATCCCCAGCCCGAAAATGGTACGTAGGTAGTGGAGTGTTACAGTTCCTCTAATATTATCATATCAAGAGATCATCAATAAGACACTTATCATGAACTTGATAGTGTTATGCCCTAGGACTAATCTATTTGTACAATGTATTTTGCATATTTATTTAATAAAGGCATTCTTTTTCCTTCACTTTCATTATTTCATATATGTATGTGTATAAAATGATAGATAAAATCCCTAGAAAAAGTACAGTATTAAGAAAATCATGACAGAGATCAATATGGGAGATTCCTACTATATTTTATAGTGTTTCAGCTTAAACTATCCCCAGTCATAGTATTAATGAGACGTGACATCAGTAATGCACTAAGACTAGTATGTGTTAGACTTCATTATTGGATCAAGTGGTGGTTCTCACATCCATAGGTATTATGATATTCAAGTTAACATGTGAATGCTTGTTACATGAACAAATGCATTAGATAACCAAGCGATGAGATAATCACATGGATACTTATTTAGTTCCATTAATAGATTATCATCATAGCAAATGTGCAAGTATTCTTAGATTTGAGACCTCCAATGTACTTTGTTTACTGAGCCTTGTAATTTAATTCTAATGGTTGGAGTCTTATAGGGACTGCCTATTGGATGGATATTGGGTACAATATAAAGTAAACGAATGTTGTTGAGAGGGACAATAAAAGATTCAACACTCCTAATAGTACTAGAGGCAAACATCTCATTGCCACTTGTATGAAGTCATTACTCAAGAAGTCTTTGGCCAAGGTAACTATATATTGGAAATAGTTACAACTGATACACATGTTGTGTAATAGATTTCGAACAAGTACTAAAAATTTCGGGTTAGAATTAATTGTATTCTAGAGAGAGTTGATACTAATTCATACTCTAAATTAAATGAGATATAATATGATAAAAAGGAGTTTATTGCACTAATATTTTGCTATTTAAAGGTTCATGTCGAATCCACTTGACTTTCTGGACTTTTAGGTTATTTACATGTATTGCTAGATATCGCTCTTAGTTTGCAAGATTTGGATTTATTAATTGGAGAATTAATAAATTAATCATAATTAAAATTAATAAGTTAATTCTAGTTATTAAGGATTATTAATTTGATAATGATTAGAATTAATTCATATTTCACTACCAACTGACTAGAAAACCTAATAGGTCACACACAAAAGAGGAATTAGTACTCAAAATATTATAAAATAATATTATGGAGTTAATTTTATTAGGGATATTCTCTAAAACAATTTGTACTTATACTATTGTCATTATGTATATTATAATAATGTGTGGCATTTCGTGCCATAAATAGTGCGTTTAGTTTTATGGTCATCAAGTACATGACTTGATAGGAAAATCCTATAACAAATAGAATGACTATTCTTAAATTGTCCCTAATCAATTATTATTAGTAGAACAATAATAAATTAAAATTAGAATGTTTGTGACTTGATGGCTAAGTTTTACTGGTCATGGATATATAGGATATCAAGTCAAAGCATAAATAAATATTAAAGATCATTGTATAGGACCTAACCTACTGTGAGAGTACTTCATGGGACATGTCATAAGTACTTTCTAGCAGCAATGATATTAGAAGTCCTTCGACATGAATTCATCATAGTTTCCTACTTGATAAACTCTATATGTTGACATTATCTTAAGTTATCTTTAACCAGATAATAAATTATTAGACCATTATTAGATATAGAATAAACTAGGGAGTGGATTATAATTGATAGTGAAAAAATTTGTCCCTCTCTTTCTTGGGAGAGATGTGCATGGGCCCCTTGATAAGTTAGACTATTGAAATGCATGGTCGTGCTCAAATATATCAATTTCAGACATTGATATAATTTATTTGAATAGTCTACTATAAGATCAAGAAATAGTTGATTAATTTTAATAAGGATAGCATGCTCTGTGCCTTATGCTTAATCTGAATATCATGCATCAAAAGAACTAAATATAATGTTATGGTATGGTTCAAAGAGATCACTGATTTTCATTTAACCTTGATAGTTATAATATTTTGCTAGAAATCGCTTATAACTTATGGGCCATTTTAAATGTGATTTGGGCATACTGCCAGTGTTAAATGAACCTATAAGGCCACACATTAAGCGAACATGTTAGGTTATTTTTCTGGCTCCCAAGTTCTATGTATCTGGAAATGTGTTTAGATTCATCGAACCTAGAAAAATGATCAAGTACAATGAATCTGGAAAATATGTGTTAGTGTTTTGCCCAAGAGGTAATCACTTGTACTTTGTATATGACATATTTATTTTATAATACAAGGCATTATTTATCTTTTAATTTGTCTTCTTTACTCTCATGTAAAATAACTGTTAGATAAAGTCCATAGTAAAACACTGTGTTAAGAAAATCATGATAGAGGTCATGATGCGAGATTCCTACTACACTGTATAGTGTTAGTGCTTAAATAACCCCTATTGGTTGTATTAATGAGATAGGACATCATTAATGTGTTAAGACTAGCACGTGTTAGACTTCCTGATCTGATCAGGCGGTAGTTCTCATATTAGTAAGTATTGAGATATTCAAAGTTAACACATGGATGCTTGTTAATATAACAAGTATATTAGATGACTTAACTATGAGATAATTACATGGATAACTATGTGGTGCTAGTGATAGAATCTCGTTATAGCAAACGTGTAAGTATTCTTAGACTTGAAATCTCCAAGGTACATTATTTGCTGAGCATTGTACATTGATTCCAATTTGTGGAGCTAAATCAAGGGCCGCTTATGGGATGGATATTGGGTACAATGTGAGGTAAACGAAAGTAGTTGAAAGAGTCAATAAATGATTTACCACTACTAATGGTAGAGGCGAATATCTCCCGGCCACTTGTTGGAATTACTACCCGTGAAATCCTTGACCAAGGTGATTGTGATTTGAAATAGTTCCAATTGATACACATGTCGAGTAGTTGATTCTTGGTACAAGTACTAATATATTCGGGCCAGAATTAATATATATTCTGGAGGGAGTTGGCGCTAATTCTATACTCCAAACCGGATGAGATATTGTATGGTAAAAAGATTTTATTGCACTGTACTTTGTTATTGAAGGGTTCATGTCAAGCCACTTGACTTCCTAGACTCTTGGGTGGTCGTGATGTATTGCTAGATACCACTCATAATCTGCAGAATATGGGAATTAATAAACCAATCCTTATTAGAATTAATAGGCTGATTCTAAATTATTAAGGATTATTAATCTCAAAGACGTTTGGATTAATTCTTATTCGCTACCAATAGATTGAAAAACCTAATAGGTCACACACAATAGAGGATGAAGTACTCAAGATATTATTTGATAACACTATAGGGTTAATTGTGAGAAGAAGAAGTTACCGTGGTCAAATTATTATTAGTTATAATTTTTGGACCAAATTGTAATTGTGAGAACTTATAGGTTCCAATTACAATTAAAGGATATTAATTCTTTTAGAAATCAAAAAGACGTTGATCTCGACTATTTTTCTAGGATTTTCCCATTTGAATATGCCGTGATTGTTTTTCAAAAATGATAAAGAAAATTATTTTCTTAGTTTTTTGGAGACATAATTTTCCCTTCTTCTTCTCTGTGATTTTACCCTAGCTGCAATTTTTCTCTACTAGCATTGAGACTATTTTCTTGCATTGAGTAAGCATCCTCAGTATGGATATTGTTAGGGGGAATCTTACACTTAGATGCCAATGGCGAAGACGTGAAGCTCTAGTTGTACTAGATTGCGCCTCAGCCTTCACACAAGAAGGAATTTTTTGAACGATAGACGTAAAACCCTTGCTTGTTCTTTTACCTGTTTAAATCACATGCATGTGATCCTATGATAAGAATTCTGTTTTTTTGCTACGCAAAATGCTATAGTGTTAGTGAAATCTCTTCAATATGTCCACGTTCGATGTATTTAGAGAATGTCTAGATTATAAGATTCCGATTCAGTAAATTAATTAGTTAAATTATCGAGATAATGGCAGAATCTTATCATATCTTTTTAAAATTTAATTTGAACTGAAAATAAGATATGATAAGATATGATGAGAGTTGGACTCCAAGATGTTCATGTGATTTTAAAAGAAAACCCTAGCCGTCTTCTTGTGTAGACTTCTCATAAAATTTTCGTGCTTTCATAACCAGAAAATTTAGCCCCTAAAAACCCTATAGGCTAGCACTACTAGGTAACGAACTGAGTTCGCCGTGTGTATCCGATAGAGGATGTTCACGTATTGTTGAGTCTAGTGATCATCTGAAGTGCACATATGCCTAAAAATTTGAAGGCAGAAGTCATGCTTTCGGCAATACAAAGGTAATTCTATAAACCCTTAATAAACCTAAATCATTTAGCTTGGGTCCTCGGAAAGGATTTGTAGATGTTTTCCGCATTTAGAGGTCCATGGAACCTAACAAATTTGTGAGAAGAAATAATATTGTATAGTAATTATAATGTGGTTATAATCATTGCGGTCAAAATTTGCAAATAATGAACCTTCGTTGTTGAATTATAAACTCGTTATAATTTGAAGGGCCACTTGCAACTTTTGAAAGTCAAGCCCATAATTGTGTGTATGTATATGTGTATAGGATGCCACCTTAAGAAATACATACAGCCGCAATAAAAATTGCTAGCACATTTTTACGCCAGTTTTAAGTATCATTATTCATGTGCACTATGTTAAAGAAATTCCTATACCTGAAATTTTAGTGGTTCAAGGCTTGAACGAATTTCTACAGAAATTTTATTCGGAGGAAGAATTTTAAAAGATGGGTTTTTTTTTTTTTTTGCAAACCCTTGACATGTTTAATTTTGGAATGTATGCCTAAAATGACCTATGTATTTCTGCATTTTAGAAATTAATAAAATATTCATTCATTAATGGCTGTTTGTTTACATATACTGCACAATAAGGTCTAGGTGTGTTAGTAGGTAATTTACATGATTTCGTTGTGCTTTCACTGTACAGTGTAGATTATAGGCTACTATGTCATAATCAAAAATGTTCTTGATCGATTGATGAAGTTTGACACTTCATTGAGTGTTAGATCATTATACTATGGTTTTTAAATGGCAAATGGTTTAGCTTTGACCATTGAGTAGTCCACTAATGCCAATAGTGTAAGCACATTTGGAATACGTAGAATTGGACCACACGATAATAATCTTTATAAAAGTACTAAAATAAATAATGATTGATTTATCACTATTATTACGTGGATGAGTACCCTAAGACTTGAGTATAAGTTGGTGGCCTGTTGAAGCTAGACTTGTGTACTTTGTGTATGATAGGTGAGGTTTTAATGCAAGGCTAATAACTTTATGTTGAGTGTATGACTCTAGTTAACTAAGGTGGACTTATATAATAAAGTTTTTATAATTTATTACGTGAAAAAATCACCCCATTGTGATTGTTTGGGATAACCTAAATAATGTAGAGCCCTGAAAAATGTGAGTAAGTATGTATGTTTTCGGGTAGCTCATTGTGATAAGTGAATACATACTAAAAGTCATGGATTGTCAGAGTAGTTGTGAATTGATGGTAGATGTTATTGAGAAATGTGTTAGTGCATTTTTCCTATCTCAATGACAGGTGTTACGTTGAGGGTATTTTCATTATTGCACTTGTAGGTAAGAGATATTGCACTTGCAATATTATCCTTGGGGTTAATATTTTTCATTTGATGATAAATAGAATATTTAAAATGTTAAAATACAATTATTTGCTAGTAGGGGTATTTTGGTCATTATAGTAGTCAAGAGTAACATATCTTTTGGTCCCCAGAGTAGCTCAAGTAACCTTAGTAAATTTATTTACTATATGCGCTTATTAGGTGAGTTTTATATTAGAAGAAATTATTCTAGGAGTCCAATCATTATTCTTTTGGGCTAGAATAATTTATTAGGTCAATTTAATTAAATTAGTTTATTAATTAATCATCTTGGATAATTTCATATTGGGCCCAAGTGAATTAATTAATTAATAAAAGATCTATTTAATTTGTATCAAGCTAATTAAAATAAAGGTCCTAGCCCATCAGGGTTAGATGACACGGCTAAAGGTTTTTGGAAACCTTTGTAGCAGCATCATATAAAGGCAAATAAGAGAGGCGTTTGCTTATGTTGTAATATAGGAAAGCTTTATTTATTTATTATTTTTTTTTGCTTTAGGAATTAACAGTGGATTCCTAATAAATACGTAAAAGGGAAAAGGGAAAAGGGGTTGACCGAATTCACACAGAAACACATACAGAAGCTTTCAGTTCTTTCTCTTGTAGGCCACTGTTTTCTTATTGTTTTTCCTTTAAATGTTTGGCTGTTCTGTTTTACTTCAAATTAATTCGCCATGATTCTATTTTCACCAATAGAAGTCTATAGTGGTTCAAGAATACTCTGGAAGGTTAAGAGGTGGCAAAAGTGGTAAGTGTTTGATGCGAATGAGCCGACGTCTAACTGGTATTCCCACAGAACAAATCATCGTTCCAACAAAGAAGGCTTCGTTGAGTACAAATCTAGTTCCGATTATTCAAGTTAAACACCCTAAGAATAAGTATTCCTAGACTTTGGCTTAGGAAAATTTTTAAATCACTATTTTCCGCTACGTTTTTATGTTTTCGTAATTCTTCATTAATTACATACAAGTGATCATTTTATGTGGATTTCGTTTAATTTTCGCTACGCATTATTTGATATTACATGATCAGAATCCAACACTGATATCAAAGGAATCTCGTATGTGTTTTACGAGTCTGTTGTTAGTTTTTAAAATTGTTTCACAAATACATTCAAGTCCGTGAAATTGTTTCATAAATGTTTTGATTTTTTGGAAAATTCATTTTTAAGTGGGTTTTGATTTGCCCACACTCATGTTAAATAAATTACAATTTGTAAAGAATGTGTTATATATGTGTGTGTCTGTTCGTTTGCTATCTATTTTAGTTGTACGAAAAAAGGTTCTTCAAGTACAATTTGTGTCCCAAGAACAAATTGTTTGTTTTGTATGAAATCCTCAAAGCACAATGTCTGTGTTCTGTTTACAGAATTGATTTTAATAATGATCAAAATATCAAATTAATACAATTAATTTGTTTCAATGCCTTTAATGGATTAAAACTCATTTTTCTAAAAACAAAATTGATTTGATTGCAGCCAGTATATAAAAAAACAACAAAAAGTCAAAAAAATAATAAGTTTTTTGCCCAAGCTAGCGGATAGATCTGTGCAAACTAACGACCAGCATTAGGAATAAAAGCCCAATGGGTGGCAAACATAATAAAAGCCAATGACCACCTAGGAGCTCTAGCTGGTGGCCGGGTTTGGCATTTGAATCCCAAGCTAAAGTTGGCTTGGTACTAAGCTGATCACGGGCTTGGGTAATTTTAATAATTTCGTTTTTGGTTTTTTCTTTTAACCTATAGGACTTTTCCTTATTTAAAAGGGACCTAATAGTTTTCGAAAATTTGATTTTGGGACTAACTATATCATTTTTCCAAAACAATAATTTTAGAAATTTTTATTTATTCTGTATTGATTTTACTTAATTTATTTTAAACATATTTTTGACATGTTGGCTTGATTATAGACTTAGACTAATTTAATTGTGTATCATGCATATTTAATACTTCATTTGAAAAAAGGTATGTGTGTCCTGCCTTCTTTACTATTCTTGGGTAATTTTTCTTCTCATATAATTTTCCTCGAATGTAACTCGAGCTTTCTTTATTAGGAATTTATGTAATTAGATTACATAGATAATATATGAATAGAAATTATTTATCAAGCTTATAGAGACGAAGACCAAGGACAAAGTGAGAGGATGGTACACATTCTTCCTAAAATATGCATGAAGAAATAAGTTTGACCAAAGTTAATTTCTTTCTTGGCTAAAGGAAATTAATCTAGAAAAGTCCAAAACCAAGCTATGTAGTTGAGTGTATTATAATATTGTTAGTTTGTTGATTTTACATATCCAAATTATGAGACCACTCAAGAATAATGAAATCCCTCAAACAATATAAAATCTAACGCTTTCCATTAGTATAGTAAGAATAAGAGTTCTTTTTTGAAAGTAGGTTGTTAGGCATACCCTGTTGGGTATCTCAAGCTCGTATCCTATACGGCGTAGCGGAAAATAAAACAAGATACCCTCCCAGGACCCATCAATGTGTGGAAAACAAGACATAATAATAATAAAGGTAACAGTTTTTACCTTTGGGTGATCATTCGAAAAACAAAATTCCATCTTCAAGTCGAAGTGCGATCCAACAATCCTCTTATGCAAACTCCATGTGGGTTGAACGTCTAACCACTATAATCACAGTGTGTGATTATCTCTAACAGTAATCGAAACAGAGAAATACTCAAATACCAAACTTTCCTATGCTAGCAGAAACAAGATGGCGGCTAGGATTTTTTCTCAAGATAATCGAGAGAGATAGAGAGAAGAGAAGGTCGAGTATTGCTAGTTTTTCGTGTGTCTTAGTTGTGTGGCGTGACAATGACATTTAGCTAGGGTTTTGTGTGTATCCATTATATCACGCAAAAAATCCTGCTAAAATTGAGAATTCTAATCCTATTAGAATTCCCTAATTGTAATTGCAAGCATCAAGTTCTCACAATTACAACTTGGACCACAAATTATAACTACTTATAATTTGTCCACTACAACTTCTCTTTCTCTCAATTTACCCAACTGTGTTATCAAATAACATCTTGAGTATATAATCATCTATTGTGTGTGACCTATTAGGTTTCCTAGTCAATTGGTAGCAAACATGAATTAATCCAAATGTCTTTGAGATTAATAATCAATAATTAATTAGAATTAATCCTATTAATTCTAATTAGGATTGGTTTATTAATTCATCAATTAATAAACCCATATTTCCAGATTATGAGCAGTATCTAGCAACACATCATGACCACCTAAGAGTCTAGGAAGTCAAGTGGCTTGACATGAACCCTTCAATAACAAATTTTAGTGCAATTAACTCCTTTCACTATACAATATGTCATTCGGTTTGGAGTATGGAATTAGTGCCAACTCCCTCCAGAATTAATTCTGGCCCGAATACAATAGTACTTATACCAGGAGCCCACTACTTTAGATGTGTATCAATTGGAACTGTTTTCAATACACAGTCGCCTTGATCAAGGACTTTCTAAGTAGTAATTCCTACAGGTGGCCGTGAGATATTCGCCCCTACTATTAGGAGTGGTGAATCCTTTATTGACCCTCTCAACTACTTTCATTTACCTTACAATGTACCTAATATCCATCTCATAGACGACCCTCGATCGGGCTCCGGAGATTGGAATCAAAGTACAATGCTCAACAAAAAAAGTATATTGGAGATCTCAAGTCTAAGAATACTTGCACGTTTGCTATATTGAGATTATATCTCTAGCACTAAATAGTTACCCATGTGATTATCCCAAAGCTAGGTTATCTAATGAACTTGTTTTATTAACAAGCATCTACATGTTAACTTTGAATATCTCAATACTCACAGTTATGAGAACCACCGCCTGATCAAATCAGGAAGTCTAACACATGTTAGCCTCCTGTCTCATTAATACTATGACTAGGGACTATTTAAGTACTAACACCATCCAGTGTAGTAGGAATCTCATATCATGATTTCCTTAACACAGTGTTGTACTAGAGACTTTATCTAACAATTATATTACATAAAGTAAACAAAAGAAACTGTAAGATAAATAATGCCTTTTATTAAAATAAAATGTATCATATACAATGTACAAGTGATTGTCTCTAGAGCACAACACTAACAAACTCCCACTTGCACTAGAGCCAGTCATTCATGTATCTAATACCGAATGACTCAATATGACAATCTTATTTCTTTTGGGATACTGCTTTTGTAAGCAGGTCAACTATGTTCTCATCCGTGAGAACTCTCTCTATCTTTATTTCCTTAGTTACTTCAGAAGTGGCTATGTACTTAGCTTCTGTCATAGAGTTGGCAATAGTCTCTTGTTTGGAACTTTTCCCTCTTATTTCCCCCTCCGCACAACGTAAACACGTTGCCAGATTGCGATTTGAAATTATCTTTGTCAAATTGAAAACTGGCATCAGTATACCCGTTTATTTTCAAATCACCTTCTCCATTTACTAAGAATATATCCTTTGTCCTTCGTAAATACTTAAGAATGTTCTTTACAGTCGCCCAATGACCCTCACCAGGGTCAAATTGGTATTCTGCTCATCAAACTGAGAGCACAAGATACATCGGGCCTAGTACATATCATAGCATACATGATAGATCCAACTGCCGAGGTATATAGAATTTTACTCATGTGATCCCTTTCAACTTGTGTCTTGGGAGACATCGACTTTGAAAGGCTTACACCATGTGACATGGGTAAGAATCCCTTTTTGGATTGATCCATGCTAAAACTCTATAGCACTTTATCTATGTATGTAGACTGTGAAAGACCAAGCAACCTTTTGGATCTATCTTTATAGATCCTTATTCCAAGAATATAGGTTGCTTCTCCAAGGTCTTTCATGGAGAATTGTTTGGACAACCAAATTTTAACCATTTGCAAGACAGGTATATCGTTTCCTATTAGCAATACGTCATCTACATAAAGTAATAAGAAAACTATTGCACTCCCACTAACCTTCTTGTATACATAAAGCTCATCAATGTTTTGAATGAAACCAAACTCTTTGATTGTTTCATCAAAATGGATGTTCCAACTCCTAGAAGCCTGCTTCAATCCATAAATGGACCTTTGCAGCTTTCACACCTTTGTGCTATCATTGGATGTGAAACTCTCAGGTTATGTCATATACACTTCCTAAGTCAGATTTCCATTTAGGAAAGCTATTTTCACATCTATTTGCCAAATCTCATAATCATGATGAGCAGCAATGACTAGGAGTATCCTGATGGATTTCAACATGGCTACTGGCGAGAAGGTTTTATCATAGTCAATACCATGTTATTAACGAAAACCATTCGCCACTAGACGTGCTTTGTAGGTAACTAAGTTACCATCCATGTCCGTTTTCTTCTTGAAAACCCAATTGAACCCAATAGGTTTAATTCTTTTGGGTGGATCAACCAAAATCCATACTTGGTTGTCGTACATGGAATCCATCTCTGACTTCATGGACTCAAGCCATTTGCCAGATTCTGAACTATTCAGAACATCCTTGTAAGTAGTAGGTTCATCTTCATCTATGAGCAATACGTCATTGTGATCACTAATAAGAAATCTATATCTCTTAAGTGCCACACATATCCTACTAGAAGTACGAGGTTCTTGTGTATTAGAAGGTTCTTCTATTCTCTCAATAGATGTGGAGTTAGACGGTTGATCCTTGTTTGTTTGATCTTCATGAACTTCACTAAGTTCAATCGTACTCCCATTGTCCCATTTGAGCATGTGCTCCTTCTCTAACAAGACGACATGCTTCGAAACAAACATTTTTTTTTTCGGAGGGTAGATAGAAGTAATATCCGAAAGATACTTTCGGATATCCCACAAACAAACACTTGTCAAACTTACTATTAAGTTTGTCTGACTGTGGCCTTTTAACAAAGTAGGACAACCCTATACTCGCAAGTGAGATAATTTTGGTCTCTTACCAAAAATATCTCAAATGGGGTAGTATCAACCGATTTTGTTAGAACTTTATTTAGTACATAAATAGAAGTTTCTCGTGTATACCCCCAAAACGATTTTGGTAGGCCTGCAGAAGCCATCATGGTCCGTGCCATGTCTAGAAGGGTTCGGTTCATTCTCTTAGATATACCGTTATGTTGAGATGTATGTGGTGGAGTCCACTGAGATAATATCCTATTATCTCTAAGATAACTCAGGAACTCTTGGCTCAAGTATTCTCCTCCTCGATCAGATCTTAGAGTTTTAATACTTTTACCAAGTTATTTCTCTATTTCATTCTTGAAGTCTTTGAACCTTTCAAATGCCTCAAATTTGTATTTTATTACATATAAATACTTGTATCGTGAGAAGTCATCGATAAAGGTTATGAAATAGTTGTAACCTCCTCTTGCTTGTATTGACATTAGGCCACATACATCAAAATGTATGAGTTCTAATAACTCCTTGGCCCGTTCTCCTTTTCCTAGAAAAGGAGTTTTAGTCATTTTACCTAGTAAACAAGACTCACATATGCCATATGATTCATAATCAAATGACCCTAAGTCACCAAGCTTGTGTAACTTAGAAACATGATTTTCGTTTACATGGCCCAAACGACAATGCCATAAGTAAGAGGTTTTAGAGTTATCTATTTTAGGTTTCTTATTGTTTATATTGAGAATTGGATTATCCAAGTCTAGAACATATAAAGCATTAACCAGAGTTGCTAAACCATAATGAATATCATTCAATGAAAAAGAACAACTTTCATTCTTAAATGTTAAATGAAATCCGTATAAGTCTAAACAAGCAACGAGATAATGTTTTTCATTAAAACTGGTACAAAATAACAGTTTTGTGGTTTTAGAATTAATCTTGAAGCCTGGTTTAGCTCGTATATCCCCACAGCAAGTGTAGCAACCTTTGCCCCATTTGCAATACGTAGGTCCACATTGCCTTTATCTACCCTTCTACTATTCTTTAGTCCCTGCAAGTTATTGCACAAATGAGATCCACATCCGGTATCTAATACCCATATTTCATTTTTAAAGGCAATATTTATCTCAATCATAAACATATCCAGAGTAGACGTAGAAGTGCTTGTAAACTTTTCATTCTGCTTCTTATCCTTAATGGTCTCCAAGTAAGCTTTCCAGTTGCGCCTCTAGTAGCCCATTTTCCCACAATGATGGCATGGGCCCTTGGTAGCTGCGTCCTTCTTGTTCACACCACCTTTAGGCTTCATGGGAGCCTTCTTCTTTTTCTTTTGAACTTTCTTTTTAGAAGGGGAAGATTCTACCTTTAAAACTACATTGGAATCCTTCTTCATTGAGGACTCCACAATTTTGAGAAAATTGATCAACTCAAGAATGGTAGACTCAATCTTGATCATCTGATAGTTAATCACAAATTGTGAGAAACTATTAGGCAAATATTGTAGAATTAAATTAACACTTAAGTCATGATTCATTGCAAACTCGAGAGATCCAAGTATCTCTATCAAGCCTAACATCTTCAACCCATGTGTGGCCACAGAAGAACCCTCTGCCATTTTGCAATGAAATAGTTGCTTCGGGATCTCCTATATCTCAGTTCTAGCTTGGGCATCAAACAGCTCTCGAAGATGTAAAATGATCGATTAAGCATCCATATGCTTATGCTGTTTTTGCAACTCAGGAGTCATGTATGCCAGCATAATACATGATGTTGTATCACTATCCTCCTTGTGCCTCTTGTGGAAAGCATGCTCATCAGCATGAGTATCTTGGGCTGGTGGTGGTGCAATAGGAGCATCTAGCACATAGAGCAACTTTTCCGATTTGAGAACTATTCTCAAATTTCTATACCAATCAAGATAGTTTGATTCAGTTAACTTGTTGGTTTCCAAGATGCAACGTAAGTTTAGGTTTGTTGACAAGATGCAAGTGACCTAGATGTAAAGTTAGAGAACATTAGCTACTTGTGTATGCACATGATATGCAAATAATTAGGACTTTAATTAAACGCATTTTTACTCCACTATTTTACTCAAACCAATAGCCCCCACTATTGATTCAAGAAAGCCCGTTGGAAGCTTTCCTAGTGGACTGGTATCCAAATTCCTCAGGAAAAACTTTGGGTTTGCCCAACAAGCTACCCTTAACTTCATTGGTAGGTATCCAATACCAATTATATCATATGTAACTATCGGATCATTGGGTGATTAACAGCTTTTAATCTTAAAGTCTTTTAGGCTACCCCAACTTTTCCTCTAAATTTCTTTATGCATGAGTTTACCCAACCGGGATAAAGGATTTAGTTAAACCCGAGCCATTAATCAGGAATTCAATTCCAAAGGAATTTAATTCTATAGCTTGAACGTGCCTAATGTCAAGTAGGCTTGGGTTTGCCCAACAACCTGGTCTCGAAAAAGGACTCTCGTTCTTTCTATATTAATGGAAGGAATTAGGTTTAATATTAATTGAGGGATTTGTTCCTTTTAGTAATTTCATTGGATGACATGCATAAAAATCAATAAATCATATAATTGATAACTATGGTAATAAAGCGATTGCGTGGTATGGTTTTGGACTTTCCTAAATTAATTTATTTGAGCCATAAAAGAAATTAATATGGTTAACCCTATGTGTTCATGCATGATTTAAGTAGAAGGTCTTACCTTCTCACCTTGTTTTGGTTGCCATCTCCAAAATTAAAAATAATTCTACTCCTATCTAACCTATGTAAACTAATTACATAATTTCCTAAAGAGAGAAAACCTCGAGTTACATTCAAGGGGAGTTAGATTAGAAGAGAATTACACAAGAATTATAAAGAAGGTAGGACACACAGGCCCTATTTCATAAAATACCAAAACTGTAAAATGCATAAACAGATATATTTAGTTATAGTCCATAACCATCCACCATGCCATTGACTATGATTAAACAAAATAAACATATACTTTTTATTATTCCAAAATCACTATTTCAGAAAAAAAAACAAAAACAAAATCTAAAATCAATATTTTAGAAAAACACATTAATTTTAATTTTTCAAAATCACTTTTTTGAAAAATAAAATTATTTGTCTCAAAAATATTTTGAGAAAATGCTTTTGGGTCCCGTCTCGCAACAATAACGGCGGTCCCGCTATCGGATTGGAGGCTGGAAATAATTTCCAGAAACGATTTCTGGATGTTCGCGAAATAGCACGCAACCAGCACCGGCTCAGAGGCCAGAGCCGGCACCGGCTCAGAGGCCAAAGCCGGCACCGGCTGTGGTCTGGAACAATGGCAGCGATTTTTGAAAATTTCTAGAAACAATTTCTGGTGCTTTCTTCTTCTGCAAATTTTTATTGAGAATGATTCTTCGCAGTATTTTCTGTTTTAAAGCTCAAAACAACAACTAATTTGTTGGTTTAGACAAAACAAAATAGAAAATCAAATTCACAAGATGAAATGGAAGGCAACTACCATGTTTAAGAAAATGTTTTTCTACAGAAAATTTTCTGCACATAAAGAAAGCACCTTTCGAAATATGCTATAACTTTTATACAATCATATTGTGCTACGGACCCAACCCACAAAGCTCGAAAAGATTTCGACTCAAGTGAAAATGATTTCGATGTTCACAGTGAACAAAGACAAGCACGAATACATGAAAACAGTTTTTCATGCCAAAACAATGTCCGTAGACCACAGATAACCTGGCTCTGATACCACTGTTGGGTATCGCAGGCTTGTATCCCATACAACACAGAAGAAAATAAAATGAAATACCCTCCTAGGACCCGTCTTTGAGTGGAAAACAAAACATAATGATAATAAAGGTAACAGCTTTTACCTTTGGGTGATCATCCGAAAAATAAAATTTCTTATTCAAGTCGAGGTGCGATCTAGCAATCCTCTTATGCAAATTCCATGTGGGTTGAACGTCTAACCACCATAATCACAGTGTGTGATTATCCCTAATAGTAATCCACAAAGAAGAATACTCAAGCACCAAACTTTCTAGTGCTAGCAGAAACAAGATGGCGGCTTGGATTGTTTCTCAAGACAATTAAGAGAGATAGAGAGAAGAGAAGGTCGAGTGTTGCTAGTTTTTCGTGTGTCTTAGTTGTGTGGCATGACAATCACATTCAGCTAGGGTTTCGGGTGTATCCATTATATCACGCAAAAAATCCTGCTAAAATTGAGAATTCTAATCCTATTAGAATTCCCTATTTGTAATTGGAAACATCAATTCTCACAATTACAACCTGGATCACAAATTATAACTACTTATAATTTGTCCACTACAACTTCTCTTTCTCTCAATTAACCCCACTGTGTTATCAAATAACATATTGGGTATATTATCCTCTATTGTGTGTGACCTATTAGGTTTCCCAGTCAATTAGCAGCGAACATGAATTAATCCAAACGTCTTTGAGATTAATAATCCATAATTAATTAGAATTTATCCTATTAATTGTAATTAGGATTGGTTTATTAATTCATCAATTAATAAACCTATATTCCCAGATCATGAGTAGTATCTATCAACACATCATGACCACCCAAGAGTCCAAGAAGTCAAGTGGCTTGACATGAACCCTTCAATAACAAACTTCAGTGCAATTAACTCCTTTCACTATACAATATCTCATTCGGTTTTGAGTACGAAATTAGTGCCAACTCCGTCCAGAATTAATTTTGGCCTGAATACATTAGTACTTGTACCAGGAACCCACTATTCTAGATTTGTGTCAATTGGAACTGTTTCCAATATACAATCACCTTGGCCAAGGACTTTCCGAGTAGTAATTCCTATAGGTGGCTGTGAGATATTCGCCCCTACTATTAGGAGTGGTGAATCCTTTATTGACCCACTCAACTACTTTCAATTACCTCACAATGTACCCAATATCCATCTCATAGGCGGCCCTCGATCGAGCTCTGGAGATTAGAATCAAAGTACAATGGTCAGCAAACAAAGTACCTTGGAGATCTCAAGTCTATGGATACTTGCACGTTTGCTATAGTGAGATTTTCTTAAAGCTAGGTCATCCAATGAACTTGTTCCATTAACAAGCATCCCTGTGTTAATTTTGAGTATCTCAATACTCACAGTTATGAGAACCACCGCCTGATCAAATCAGGAAGTCTAACACATGCTAGTCTTAACGTATTAATGATGTCATGTCTCATTAATTCTATGACTAGGGAGTATTTAAGTACTAACACCATCCAGTGTAGTAGGAATCTCATATCATGATCTCTATCATGATTTCCTTAACACAGTGTTGTACTAGTGACTTTATCGAATAGTTGTATTACATAAAGTAAACAAAAGAAACTGTAAGATAAATAATATCTTTTATTAAAATAAAATGTGTCATATACAATGTACAAGTGATTGCCTTTAGGGCACAACACTAACAAACCCAAGCCTACTCAACATTGAGCATGTTCAAGCTATAGAATTTGATTACGGATTAATGGGTTCGATTTAACTAATATCTCTATCCCAGTTGAGCACCTAAGCATAATAAATATTAGAGTCAAGGTTGTGTTAGAACTAAATGCTTTTAGATTAAAAGATGTTTATTACCTAATAATCTAGCAGTTGCATTTGATGCAATTGGTATTAGATACCTATTATTGAACTTAAGAATGGTTTGTTGGTTACACCGAAGGTTTTTCTTAAGGAATTTGGATACCAGTTCACTACGAAAGTTTTCAATAAGCTTTCTAGAATCAATAGTGAGAGCTATTAATTTGAGTAAAATAGTAGAATAAATGCGTGTTTAATTAAAGACTTAATTAAATGCATCTCATATGCATATACATAGTCTAATGTCTCTTATTATTCATCTAGGTCATTTGCATCATGAGAAC
The DNA here is from genome assembly GCA_026120185.1 of Voacanga thouarsii. NCBI lineage: Eukaryota > Viridiplantae > Streptophyta > Magnoliopsida > Gentianales > Apocynaceae > Voacanga > Voacanga thouarsii. The sequence continues at coordinate 516,839 of JANUWF010001271.1, read as the reverse complement.
AAATTTGAACTTACATTGCATTTTGGAAATGAACAAGCTGAAGGAATTTAATTTCTTGGATTGGTATAGGAATTTGAGAATCATTCTCAACTCCAAAAAGTTACTTTACAAGCTACATATTTTTATTCCACCAGCACCAACTATTAATACTCCTACTGATGAGCATGACGTCCATGATAATAATACTAGGTCGGAGGACCAAGCGTTGCTTGGGGTAAATAATTTTTTTTAAAAAAAATTCTAATAGATTATAGTGATTTGCAATAATATGAGAAGTTTTAATTTGTATATAAAAAGTATTATATTAATTTAATTATTTTATATTCTTTTAGATTCTATTATTTTTTTAGTTGCACCTAATTTATTATGAGCATTATGAGCATTGTTTAAATCTAATAGATTCTATTAATTTTTTTTTAATTTGTATATAAGAAATATTAGCTTAAGTTAATTTTCATAGGTTGTGGTTATAATTTGTTTGAAAATGTTATTGTTGAGTTTTGTGATGTAATATATTTTTATATAGATACTTTAGGATTTTATACTTTTAAATATGATGAATATGTGTGTGTGTGTGGTTAATTTTTTTGTTTCCAATTGATAAACATTTTTTTCAAACATTTTTTTTTATTAAGAATTGGATTCTGCTTAGAATTAAGAAGATCTTAATTATAATTTTTTTTATTTTCAATATTCATAACAACATATTTTTTATACTAATTATTTTTAATTAAATTAACTGATTTGATACTTGGCCTTCTTTGTTCCTTTGGAAACAATGTGAATGGCTTTATTCATTTTCCATGAATGGCTTTGTTCATTTTCTATGAATTCAATAAATTTAGATGATTTCAAAGAATGTGAAAATTTGTTCTTTCATAAATTATGCTACAATATATTTTTTACAATACTAAATTTATCTAAATATGTACAGTGTATCATATTTATATTCAGTTTGATATGATTATTTTTTTAATAATGTTAATTTTATTAAATTTTATTTTATGTTTTTTTCCAGTGCTTTTATAAATAGTGCTTAAGTTTCTTTTTTGATTTTTGTTTTTATGGGATTATTTTTTTAATGTCCATGTATTTGAAATTTCCTTTAAAAAAAAAACAAATTGCCACAGAATGTTTTATTAATCAAATTTGATAATGTTTTTTTAAATCTGCCCGGTTGCTTGGATGACAGATAATTTGGAATTCTAGTAGAGTTAAATACAGGAAGCATTTCATTAGAGTAACAACATCATTAATAATTCAGTCTTGAAAGCAATTGTTCATGTTCCACCACAAAAGAGGTGTATAAGAAAAGTATTGACAAACATTGTCTATTGAAGAGTGTGAATCTGTCAATGGCACGACAAGGTTCGAGTTCTTCACATTCCTGAAAGCTTAATTGCATGTGCTTCTTATAATAGGATTGCACTTATTGTAGGATGATGTTGATCGAAATTCACCTAAACTATATCTCTTAGATTTGCAGAGATCAGCTCCAGGAGATGCTTTAAGCAAGGTTATGTGGTTTGCACTTAACCCCGTGACAAATCTTTGATCTTCAATTGGACAGGTGTGTTCTACATTTACCAAATCAGAGGGAATTCCCTTTCTTGAAGATGCATTATGGCCTTTTTCCATAATTGGACAGACTGGACTGGTCACCATGTCCTCCTAGGCCGTATTCATTCCAACTTTTAGCATAATTTCAATTCTCGAAGCGAAATTGTTGATAACCTGGTAATGGCTCCTCTTCATAGCTCTGTTAAAACAAATTAGTCATAATCAAAAATACAAATTTAGATAATTTCACATATCAAAAAACTAAATTTCTTTCATTATTCCTAATTGCAGAGACAGCTCAACTGCAAAACAAAGTAGTCAAAAGGACTCCAGTTGAATGTGCAACTGAAAATTTATGAAACCTAAATAGAATAGTGACATCGAAGTTGACAAAAACTTCATGTTTGACCTTCAAAGCCTTCTACACAATGCAATATATCAAGGAGAAATGGATGCAATAAATAAAAAGCAATTCCTACACACAAATAGACCAGCAACCATCAGTATGGATCACTGTCCTCTATCTTATGACAATCCTACCTACTCCACAACAAAAAACAACAGGTAAACAATCATATGGACATGACTTACCCTGACAATCTCCTCATATGTTTCATCATCAATCTTTATAGCTATAATGATCTCTGCAACATCACCAAGAATCATGTTCAGATGTTAATCATAAGCCTGCAATTGTACTATATAGAATAATAGAAATATTTAGCAAATCATACTTCTTAAAACTTGACGACAACATAAAATAAATAAAAGACCCCAAAAGGCATAAAATCTAAAATAAACAAATGCAACTTTATACTCTGATTGCAACAACTACCAAAACCTTTAATTTACATAGTTGGAATACACAAATTCAAAAGACATGATATGACTAAATAAATCTCAACTCTCTAATGCATTTCTGTTCATCATCAGCATCGACAATATAGATGAAATAAATTAAAACAATAAATAACATCTAATTTCTATGGAGAAGATGCAACAATGCAATCAATCATTTAATTATGCAAAGAGAACCATGTGATTAAAAAGGGCAATAAAAGCTGGTTAGCAATCACAAAAGCCTTCACGCGATAATGAAGTAACCTTTACCTTTGTACTATGTCTCCTACATTAGTGTCATTTCTTAGTCTAAATAAAGCATCTACGGAATCCTTGTCTACCCTTTCAAACCCCTCTAGAGCACCAATTGACTTGCAAATAGAGTGGATCCTGGGATCTATTGTTTCTTTGCCAATGCCCTAAATTTTGATAGCCACCTTCTTTACTGTATGAAGAGGATGATTTGGAAGGTCTCCTCCACTTGATTCTGAAATGTTTTGTATCCAATTATAGCTTTAATATAATTTTTCTAGCCAAAAATAAACATTTGAGGAAATAAATTGCAAATAATAAAAAGTGCACCTCAGAATCAACTTCACAGCAATCTAGACCATTAAGTATATTATCATTTGATATAGAGTAGGAAGAGCTGTCTACTTTTGAGTTCTTCCAGTTAACTTCACAATGCTTATAAAAATTTGGATTTGAACCTTGAGAAGTTTTATCAGGACTTAAATAAATGTCTGTCAAGCTGCACCGGCTTGCTGATGCTTTGCCTACTGGATCAATTTTTTGCAACAAACATGTTAGTGTTGTGCTCTAGAGGCAATCACTTCTACCATGTATATTGCATATTAAATTAATAAGAGGCATTCTTTATCTTTCAGTTTGATTGTTATATCTAAATATGTGTACAAACCGTTAGATAAAGTCCCTAGTACAACACAGTGTTAAAGAAATCATGATAGAGATCATGATGTGAGATTCCTACTACACTATGCAGTGTTTGTACTTAAATAATCCCCAGTCATAGTATTAATAAGATGGGACATTATTAATACGCCAAGACTGGCACATGTTATATCTCTTGATTGGATCAAGCAGTGGTTCTCATATCCGTAAGTATTGGGATACTCAGGATTAACTTGTGGATGCTTGTTTTGGAACAAGTTCATTGGACGACCTAGCTATGAGATAATTACTTGGATAACTATTTAGTGCCAGTGATAGAATCTCATTATAGCAAGTGTGCAAGTATCCTTAGACTTGAGATCTCCAAGGTACTTTGTTTAACGAGCGTTGTACTTTGATTCTAATCTTTGGAGTCTTATCTAGGACTGCCTATGGGATGGATATTGGGTACAATGTAAAGTAAACAAAAGTAATTGAGAAAGTCAATAAAGGATTCACCACTCCTAATAGTAGGAGAGTATATCTCAAGGCCACTTGTAGAAATCATTACTCATGAAGTCCTTGGCCAAGGCGACTATGTGATGGAAATGGTTCCAATTGATACACATATCGAGTAATGGATTTCTTGAACAAGTACTAAAATATTCGGGCCAGAATTAATAATATTCTGGAGGGAGTTGGCACTAATTCCATGCTCTAGACCGAATAAGATATTGTATAGTGAAAGGAGTTTATCGCACTGATAATTTGCTATTGAAAGGTTCATGTCAAGCCATTTGACTTTCTGGACTTTTGGGTAGTCAAGAGTTATTGCTAGATGTCACTCTTGATATGCTAAATATGGATTTATTAATTAGAGAATTAATAAATTTAATCCTTTATTTTATTAAGGATTATTAATTCTAATATTGTTAGAATTAATTCATATTATGCTGCCAATAAGATCTGGAAACCTAATGGGTCACACACAATAAAGGTTTGAATGCTCAAATATATTATTTGATAATATTGTGGGGTTGATTAAGAGAAGGGAATATATTTATAGGTGAATTATAAGTTTGTTATAATTCATGGGACCTAATTGTAATTAAGTAAACTTCAAGGACCAATTTGTTGACAATTGGACATTGAAGGACTAAGTTGCAATTTATGGTAATTATAAATCTATAAATATAAGGAAACGGTTTCCTTAGAATAAGAGACACAGACTATTCATGCAATAACAGAGAAATCGTTTCTCTGCCTCTTTCTTGATCAAACCCTAGCCATCTCTCTCTTATTAATCAAACCCTAGTCTCCTAAATTCTACTAGCATAGAATTGTGAGATTGTGAGTGTTCGACCTTGTGTGGATTATCATTAGAGGGAGTTCTTTCTTGGACTTCAGTTGAACTGCTGTGAACCGGTTTTGTGATCTGGATCGCGCCTGCGTTCTTGGAACAAGAAAAATTTAAATTCCGGCTTCAAGAGGTAATAAGCGTGATCTTCTCTTTTTCCCGTTTCTACTGCAAACCCGTGATCCATGGCTTGGATTTCTTGATATTTTCCACTGCGTTTAATCTGTTTAATTAATTTAGAAAGCCTACAAAATAGACAATCCTATTGATAGTATTCCAACCAGATATATATAAGAAAATTTGTTAATATTCAATATCAAAAGATATTGATAAATGGACCTACCAGGCACACTAAATGTAACAATTTATTTGTACCATGAAAGGTTCAAGTTTCTCTGTCATCAATTTCAGTGGTGCAGCAGCAGTTCCTGCCACAGGTGGTCCTAATTCTGAGAAGTCATCTTCAGAAGAGAGATCATGCATTGCTGTCCCCAAATCCTCAAAATGCTAGTCCTGGAAACTGTCCAAGTTTCAGAGAAAATTATTCAGCACCTACATGTTGTGATTCAACAATGAAGTAGAGCATTTTGTCCTCAATAATCAGGTAGATATACGAAAATTAAGGCCATCTATATACTCCAAATACACATATAATTTTTTTTTCAAGTGTCAGCTTAAATAAAAAAACTTTCTCAATTAGTTATAAAGGTATAGGACAATACCATGTGTAATGAGAGTGCATCCATATAACAAACATCCATGTTGTTGGTTTTTTCGTCTTTTTTCGTAAATCTTAAAATATATATATATATATATATATATATATATATATATATATATATATAACATTATCAGTACCCATATGCCTAAGAGCTTTGAGAAGTTAATGTTCCAAATTTTGAACATCTTTGACATTTTTCTTGGGAAGGTGTACACCGTAGTTTTCCCTAAAAGAGGAATTAAAGCTATTGTGTCTAATAGGTTTTAAGAAACCTATGCACAATGCAAAAGTTCCAAATGATTTTGTGTGATTCAGCCATATAATGATATGAATAAAGCCTGCTCAGAGAAACCTACAAAATTTACTTGTACCATCTTATCTATTTTTGAACTGCAACTGCTAACAACTGAAATATCAGTGCTCTCAATTCTACCATCTTTTCTTCCGATGTTCAGGTTTGTGCCCAATGATTCCACCCGTTCATTAAAACTAATCAAATCCTTCAATTGTTCAAGCTTTACCACATTGTTGCTTTTTGAGTTACTGAAATCTAACAGAGATGGTTTCTTATAAGAACGCTGAGATTCTAGAGTATTAATCCTAAACATAAGAGAGAGATGAGACAGGCTCAACTGGATAAGCCTTTTCCACAACATATACCGTGAGAGTGGTCAGCTAACAATTGCACTTCTGATGTCGAAGCAAAGCATTAGTAGTTGTCTGACCATACTCATTAGGCAGTATTTTCATGTCCCTTTGCAAGCTAGTAGTCGCACTCCTCCCTATCTACAAAATTTCAGTTTGATGATGAGTAAGCAATCCAGTTATCATTTGAATCACAAAAATATAAGAAATTCTTACAAAATTTCTGTCTCTGTATTACATCTATGAAGTAAAGAGAATCACAAATACTAAAATATTTTTTTTTTTAGCCATTCTAATTAAGATTTTATGACATTAATAGTTGTCTGATCTGTCTTCAGCATATATATATATATATATATATATATATATATCATATCAACTGCACTTGGTTGATAAAGATGTTAGTGTTTGTATCCTTTTCAACAGGCTTTGTTGTTGTTTATTTATTTATTTATTTGTTTCATTAGCAGGCGTAGTTCCCTGAAAAGGCTGATTGTCATATGAATGGGCAGTTCAAAAACCGACTTCTATCATTGTTGTGCTGAACAACCATTCCTTTCTGCAATGGAAATGAAATTGTTTAGAAATCTTATTTTCTTCATATCTTCTCAAAATTGGTTAAAATGTTGAATCTTGTATTCATCTTAGCTATACATCGAAAAAGGAACCTATAAATATTGAAAAAACACATAAATAGGTATGAAAAGGTCATGTTCTCTTTGATATTCCTATGCTTCCATTGCCTTCATTCAGTAAAACTGAAACTGATTAGTAATAGGGGATTCCTATGCTTCCAGTGCCTTCATACAAATTTTTCTGTATGGAAAATCTGATGAGTGTCAATATTGCCAAGGGCATTTTTGTCAAAAGCAGTGGCAATGTAGATGAAATAACATATGGCAATTAGTAATAGATTTCTCTCTCTATATATATACATATACATAAGCTTGTAGCATATCTAACATAGCAGGATTTATCCATGATTTTTTAGCCTAGAAGCTAAAAACCCATACATGGCAGATAGATAACATAAGTGTCAGACATGTATCATCATTTATTCTATGTAAGGCCTCTTTTTTCTGCAAGAAATGCAAAACCAGGTTAGGCCAAAAAGTTTGCAAATGCAGAATCTGTTAAAGTAAATGCAGCAAATGACTAATAGAGAAAGGTCTGAGAACATATAACACTTGTGCATCATTAAAAATATGACTTCTTTTATCATTTCAGTAGATAAAACCCAATTGAAAAGCTACTGCACTATTTCTTCTAATTATTATGGCTAACCCAGTTAATGGTTAGTCGTAAGACTATTAACCTTTATTATTGTAAGAAGACCTCGCGTATGCCACTTAGATATCGTAACCATAATAGATTCATTGTGTTGCTATTTCTACACAAAGATAAGATATAATTTCAACTAAACACCCAGGAAATTGCTAAGTAAAAGTGCTATAATATGTAACTATGCATTTTGGAAGGTCTAAAGTACAATAAAGAAATCCAGTATGTAACTTATGTAGAAGATAATTCTAGGACCCCCAATTGCTTTTGTTTTTTCAGCATCATAAGAAGTAAATCTGAAAAAACAATAGTGACTGGAAAGATGTTTTATTTTCATGCATGCAAGACAATCCTAGTTTAGAAATCAAGTTTCTACCAGCTAAAAGACTGTCTTGGTGACATTCGCTCTAAATTTGACTAAGAAATTTTAATAGGTACAGCCATCCATATGGCACAGTTGTGTGCTCCAAGAAAGAACCATTTGTACCATATAGCACAGCATTTTCAAGCATTAACAATTTGTTAGCACAACCAATAGTGAGAGCACCACCAGATCCTCCTTCTCCTATAACAATAGAGATAATTGGTACTTTTAAACTAGACATTGTCCGCAAGTTGTGAGCTATAGCTTCCCCCTTCATAAATGAAATTAACCAATTAAATAGAATCCTTTTAGATCATAGGAGAATGCACATCAAGACATCAACAGTAACATACCTGGCCTAATTCTTCTAATTTAAGGTCAGCATACGCTCCAGGAGTGTCAATGAAAGTAACAATTGGGAATCCATGGTGGTTTGCATAACATCATGCGAATAGCCTTTTGATAACTGTAAATAACAGAAGTTGTTTAGAGTTACATACTGTTTACAAATTCTTTTCCGAAAGTTCATTTATTGATTATGCCATAGAAAGTTCATTCTTTTCTAAAAGTTCATTTCATAATGACCAAATTCTATACCATTTGAAATAGGCCACATATTTGGCTCATAGTCATAGTCAGGATATTTGTTCTGCTTCTACTCTTGAACATATCATGAGCTTTAGGCAGATGGCCCAACATATTTTGAAGATGTTTAAGGTGCATATCAGAAGTTGGATCCTACAAAAACATAAGTATGTCAAAAATAAATTCCATAATACCTGAGAAATTATGACATTTAGATACAACAGTTCATGACATACCTATTATCAACATTACACATAGTTCATTGATGTAATCAGCCTTAAATTCATTCTAGAAACGTTTCTACTTCTATACCCACAAGCAGGCGTATGCAGGCACGCACATACAGAGACAGACCTTAAAAGGTTCATTATCGGTTCTAAATTCAATGCTTGGGACATACTTCAGCCACACAAGAAAACCCCTGGAACAGAAGGATGAAAAATAAAAGACCAAGAATTAAGGTTAGCAGTAAAATCCCAATACTAATAAGCACTCTACAGGTTCAAAGAAAGAGTTTCTAGAGCTACCCAAAATTCCACTATGCACAAACGTAAGGCCCAATGCGGAGATGAGCATAAAGTCCTACTTTCTGGACCAGCTTAATGAATTAAACCAAATCATATCTTCCTTCAAAGTTAAACACAAAATTCACAAAACCAAACACATTAACAGTAATCCCTGTATATTCAAGAAACAACATATAAGAATTTAAAGAGAAATTTTTGATGTACATTTCCAAAGGAAGGCTCGTGAGCATTCCAGAATACATAAGTATCAATGCAATCCATGCCACCATCTTTAGCCTTCTGTATAAGCTCTTCCCACATCTGTAGTTAGTCCATTTATCTTTCTCAACAACCGTGAATAGAAAGTTTCACAAAACCATGATGTATAAAAGTATTTTTAAGCAAAGATAACAGAGAGTAGAGAAATCACAATACATCAGGGGTGCTTCTTGGGTAATGTATGGAGCCAGGGAAGAGAATTCTTCTCTGGCCATTGATGATAAGAGCCTTGCTATCATAAGAGACACTGTAATGTGATAGCCTTGCAACTGAAATCAACAGCATGCATAGCAAAAACCACTTGGAAGCGGAGATAGCTTCCATTTTATTTGCTAATATAAAATAAAGAAGGAATGTGAAATGTGATGTGGAAAGCTTCTGATGCCACTCTGCAAGTATCATCACATTATGTGATCTTGAAAGCTTCTGATGCTTAGATGACAGTGCCTCCATACAGATTTTTTTTTTTTACATTATACTTTTATTAGATGAGCGATTTTTTGCTGAAACTTAACATTGACTCATACAGATGATAATAACTAAATTTAAACTTCAAGCAAAATGGAATCTAAAATGTCAGCATGTGTCTATGAGCATTGATTGACTAAATGTTTAAATGTATGGTGTTTAGGATATCCAAATGGCTGCCTGAATTCTAAGATTGCAGCCTATTTTAAAACTTCAATAATTTTGGTGCAAAACAATCAGAATATCTTCCAGTTCCAATATTCTTATTCTTAACCTCCTCCAACACCACTGCTAACACCACCACATCATCAATTGCAGGATTCTCCAACAAGTCAATGTAATGAACATTCCAAAAACAACCGCAATCATGAACAATTTAAATAAAACTCAGTCTTTACATAGTCCAATAAATATGAACATTCAAAATGATTGGGAAAAATATCATTAAATAAACCTGATTGAGGACAACATTGGTATCCACAATAATAATTTTGGACACTGTACTACTCAAGCGAGCACCAAAAACATCACAGGAATTGCAAAACGGAGCTCTGCAGTATATATCATCTCTCAAATAGTGTTCCCTAACAACCTGCAAACAAACCAATTTATCAAAGTTTTATCTTCAACTTAAACCCTAGTTTTCAAGCATCAGAAGAACAAATATTTTTTTTTAAAAAAAATATGAAGATTAAGGTCGCGACTAGACTTTTCGGATTCCACCTTGCTTTGTTTTCAACATGAACGTCTTGTTCTGCAGTATGATTCGAAACTCAATAAGCGCTGAAGGTTTTGGGGAAGTGAGGTTTATCAATGGCTATCATAGCTTTGGGTCTTGTTTATTTTCGCAGTAGCTTTCACCATGCAAAGCAATGGTTTTTACCGTTAAACTCTGACGTCTGTTTATGGAACCGGGTCGGGCACGATAAGTCCATACATATAGGTCATTGGTAGTGATTCCGTTCCAGTATTGATGGACCTAAGATGGTTTGTACAGCCTACTGACAGTGGAGGCAATGCTGGAGGGACCACCGGTGCCGTCGAAGGTGGTGGTGCTATGAGATTTGAGACAGCGAAGAAACCCTTGAACCCTCAGATGGAATGAAGAGGAAGAAAGACTGGGTTTTTGGAATAGCAAAAGATAGAGAACGAAAGTGATATATCAATATATCTATTTATGAGTTGCCATATGTCGTTACCATATAAAGCCAAGTGTCATAACAGGAGAACTCTTTTTTAGCTTATATATATATATATATATATATATATATATATAGATTTTCAATTTGTTGCCTTTTTGTGTGCCAAATGATGAAGCCACTAAAGAATAATTAAATCCATTAAATAATTTTAAATCTAATGTCTTCCATTAATATAGTAAGAATTAGAATTCTTTTTTGAGATTAGGTTGTTGGGCACACCTATGCCTACTTGACATTCAGTGTGTTCAAGATATAGAATATGATTCTAGATAAATAAGTTAAATTTACCTAATATCTTTATCCCGATTGGACACCTAAGTATAAAGAATATTAGAGGAAATGTTGTGTTAACACTAAATGTTTTAAGATGTAAACATGTTAACCACCCAATGATCCGGTACTTGCATTTGATGCAATTGGTATTGAATAACTACAATTGAACTTTAGAATGGTTTGTTGGGAATACCTAAGGTCATTCTTAAGGAATTTAGATACTAGTCCACAAGGAAAGCTTCCAATGAGCTTTCTCAAATTAATAATGGGAGCTTATTGATTTGAGTAAAATAGTGGAATAAATGCACATTTAATTAAAGATATATTTAAAAGCCTCTCATGTGCATATACATAGTCTAATATCTATTCTCTTTCATCTAGTCATTCAGATTATAACAACAAACTCGAACTTACATAGAATTTTGAAAGTGAACAAGCAGAACGAATGTAATTTCTTTGACTGGTATAGGAATTTAAGAATCATTCTCAAATCTAAAATGTTGCTCTACATGTTAGATGCTCATATTCTACTAGCTCCAAATATTGATGCTCTTGCTGATGAGCATGATGTTGATAAGAAGCACGAAGAGGACATCGACACAACCTCTTTTATCATGCTTGCATCAATAAACATTAAGCTATAAAAACAATATGAGAATATGGATGCTTATACTGTTATCTTCCATCTTAGGGAATTGTTTGATGAACAAGCCCAAATAAAGAGATATGAGATCTCTAAAAAGTTATTCCGTTGTAAAATTGCAAAAGGTGCTTCTGTAGCAACTCATGGACTAAAAATGTTGGGATTTATTGAGAAGCTTAGATTTATTTGGTCCATAATATTGGAATGTTTACCTAAAATGGATTATGTATTTCTGTATTTTGAGGATTAATAAAATATTTCATTCATTAATATTCATATATTTACATATATTTGCACATTAAAGTCTAAGTGTGTTACTAAGTGATCCACGTGATTGGGTTGTGCTTTCAGAAAAGGGTGTATATCATGGACTACTAATATACGAGTAAAAATGTTCTTGATCAATTGATGAAGTTGGGCACTTCATCAAGGTTTAAGATCATTACACGATGTCTTCTAAATGGGGAATGAATTACTTTTTACCAATGAGTAGTCCATTCATGCTAATAGTATAAGCGTATTTGGAATACGTAGAACTGGAATACATAATAATAATCCTTATAAAAGTAATAGAATAAAGAAAGATCAGTTTATCATTACTACTATGTGTATGAGTACTTTTAGACAAGACTATAAGTTAGTTGCCTGGTGAATCTAGATTGTGCATTTTGATGTATAATGGGTGAGGTCTTAATGCAATGTCAATAACCTTGAAAGTTGGGTGTGTAGCTCTAGTTAATTAAAATGGGCTCTATGCTTCATTTAGTGAAGATATCACCCCCTTGTGATTGTCCTGGATAATCTAAATAAATCAGTGCTCTAGGAAACGTAACTTAGTGTGTATGCTTTTAGGTAACTCCCTAAAATAATTTGGTACATACTAGAGGTCATAGATTATCGGACTAGTTATCAAAGGATAGTAGATGTTATTGAGGAATGCGTAAGTACATTTTTTCTATCTAAATGATGGTTGTTATGTAGAGGGGAATTTTCATCATTACCCTTGTAGATCAAAGACATTACACTTGCAATATTATTCTTAGGAGTCAATATTTTCATATGGTGATAAATGAAATATTTAAAATGATAAAATATGGCTATTTATTAGAAAGGGTATTTTGGTCATTTTAGTAGCTAAGATTAATTTATCTTTTGGTCTCCAAAGTAGCTCAAGTAAACTTTGTAAATTTTATTTACTATATGGGCTTGTTGGGTGAAATTAATATTGGAAAAATTATTTTAGGAGTCTAACAATTATTTATTTGGGCTAGAATGATTTATTGGGCCAACTTAATTAAATTGGTTTATTAAATAATTATCTTGTGTAATTTTATATTGGACTCAAGTGGATTAATTAATTAATAATTAATTGTCATGGGTAATTTTTTATTAGGCCCAAGAAGATCAATTAATTATTAGGAGAGCTATTTAATTAGTTTGGGGTAAATTTGAAAAAAAAAAAAAAACCCCTAGCCCACTAGGGTTAAAGGTGATGGCTATTGTTTTCGTTCGAAATAAGGAATAGCCGTCAAATATTAAAAATAAAAGGAAAGAAAGGAAAAAGGGAAAAGAAAGAAGAAAGGCAGTGGAAAAGAAAAAGAAAAAAAAAGAAGGAAATATGGGTTTCAGTTTTGTAAATTGCAAAAGAAATGTAAAAAAACTAATTTCCTAATTCTTCTTGATATGCACATTGGAAAACAATAACTATATATACTTTTTGTTTTGGTTCCAAATTGTGATTGAATTGAATTTTTGAAAATTTGTGGCTTTGGCCAACCAAAACAAAACAAAACCATCGCAATTCATGTTTTTAGATATTGGATTGAAAATTAGCACTTTTTTTTTCAACCAAATAATTGATAGCTATTGTTTTCGGTTTTCTTTTTTTCTTGGCAGTGTCCACTGCCAGCTTCATTCTTTTGGTGGATTTCTTTTTGTTTTTCCTTTTCCCATAAAGAAAATAATAGCTTTGTCAATATTTTTCCAGGAAAAATTATTCTTTCACCTATTATTCTACTTTCACCAATAGATAGCCTTCCGGAGGTTTAAGAATACTTTCGAAGATTGAAAACTAGCAATTTTTTTGTGTGTTTTTTATGCAAATGAATTGACCTTTGGCCAGTATTCCGGTGGAACAATTAGTCATAACAAACCAAAGTGTTCTATCAAACCAAAATCCTCCAGTTATTCAATCTAAGCGACCTAAAAATAAGTTTTCCTTGACTAAGGCTCGGAAAAAATTTTAAATTGTTATTTTCTATTACAGTTATATTTTCGTGCGATCCTTTCAAGTAGTTTTAAAGTCTAGTTATAATCTAGGAGCATGCTTAAGTTTAATAAACAGAGAGATAGTTCCATTACTAATTAAAAAATTCAATCTTTGTGATTATATGGATTCCTCATGATTTTTCATATGGGTAGATGTTGTATAAGTTTTGCGTGTGGAGACAAAGGTACTTTTATTTATTGTTATTTGTTTTCTATATAGTTCATGTACACCTCATTTTGAAAGGCATAGGCGATTAATATTGCCTCTAAATTCATCTATTGGAATTTTGTAGCAATATTGGTGCCTAAGCAACATCGAAACTCCAAGTAGAAAAAAAAAACGGAGAAAATGGTAGATGATTTTGGAGCAAGGAAGGAGCAGTTTTTCTTCGGTGATTCACTCGTGATTCGTGCTGTTCGAGCGTTTAAGTTTTTCCATTTAATTTTATCTAGTAATTTTCTTTTTTTCTTTTGGGGCCCATTTCACACGGGATTATTTCCTTGCAATGGTTTATTTATTATGATAAATAATATTTCATGAAAATGGTTAGTAAATGAGGAACCACCTTAGGATTAAAAAAGATTATTTTAGTTTTATTATTATGATGTTTACTCCATTATTTGGCCACAAAAGAATTATAAGATCGAAATAGCAGCTAAAAAGTTTATTTTTGGAGCATGGCTATTTTATTTAATTTTGTGATCAAATGCACAAAGGTTTTTGAGAAATTAATTTTTTTCTCTAGATAAAACAATTAAAGGAAAATGTTTTTAAAATAGAACTAAGGAATTTAACATAAAATTCATGGTCTATTCTTCCAAAAGGTTTTATCCTTGACATGGAGATTATTTTGAGTTTAATTATTTTAAATTTAGTTCATAGAAAATAGTTTTAACTTAAGTAGTGAAAATAAAAAATCATAGTTTATTCTCCTAAAGGTTTTATCCTTAATATAGGGAGTAAGGGTTGAAATTTTTGGGATTTCACTAAAGTTAAGAAAAAAAAAAGTCAATTAATTTTAAGAAATGTTTTTCCCAAAAACCTAGTTTTCTCAAAAGATTAAGTGGGAGAGGGGTTCTAACGTCCCCATAGCTTCCATCACGAATTCCTATTAAGCGATTGTGGTTGTCCTCGTATCATTCTGAGCATGACCCCCTATATGATGATTTACACGAGAATCTAAAACTAACCAATGAATTATAATTAATGCCTACGAAATGTGTTGGTATCGGCCAGCCTATCATTGGAGGCTTTCATACTAGATTATCTGTACATGGTGAGAGTAGTGGCCATCTTATCGATGGAACTATCTCTGGATCATTACCTATTAAGGATTAATTTGTGATGGTTATACTCGTAACTTAGTAAATTGTTAACCTTCCTATGATGCTCTGTTAATGTTTCTAAGAGCTAAAATTTTCAAATTTTTTAATAATAGTTTTAATAGGTTAACTATATCAGGGAAATAATATGATGTTTTAAATGTGCATTTTTTATATGTTTTTCAAAACAAACATTTTTCTAAATAAAGTCTTTTTTCCAATTAATAGAAATCTCTAGTTTTAGTCCTTTGTCCATTATTCTGAAATAGAATAAGTTAACTGGCCCTAATTATATGGACTGGATAAGGAATTTGAATATAGTACTTACTATGGAAGAGTACAAGTATGTTCTAAACAACCCCTATCCTGAAATTTGTGAAGATTCCACAGACCAAGATCGTGAGACTAAGAAGGCATGGAGAAAAGCTGATGAGATGGCTAGATACTATATGTTAGCTTCCATGTGTAATGTTCTTTAGTCTAAGCATGAGAATATACCTACTGCGTATGATATCGATGTATCGTTGTGTACCATGTTTGCTAACAAAAGCTGGCCCACAAGGCAAGAAGCTCTTAGGGTAATCATGAATACTAGGATAGCTTAGGGGGCATCGGTTCATGAGTATATGGTCAACATGGTTACTCATTTTAACGATGTCGAGGTCCTAGGCATAACAACTGTACTTGAGACTTTTCCAAACTTGTATTCTCAATTCAAGTTAAACTATAAAATGAATAAGTTGAGAATGTCTTTTACCAAAATAATGAAAGAACTCTAGGCTGCTAAGAAAATTATGAAGCCTATATCAAAGGTTTTAGTTGGTCGTTCTGGTTCTTCTTCTAGAATTAGTACCCAGCACAAGATATTTAAGAAGAAGAAGGCCCAGAATAATGTGGGGATGCAACTTAAGGGTTCTAAGCCCATTCCGTCCAAGCCCGATGCCTCACCCAAGGGCAAATATTTCAAGTTTGGCAAGAAGAAAAACTACAAAAAGGATTGTTCAGACTTCTTGGCCAAGTCCACTTTTGGTACTGCTCTTTACTTCGAGTCTATATTAATGGTTGGATCATTGATTTAGGAGCCACTAACCATATCTGTAACTCCTTGTAGGGGTTCAACAAGATAAGGCAACTCAGTAAAGTAGGGTATGAACTAGAAGTGGGTAATGGAGCACAAGTGTAGGCCGAAGAAGTTGGGAGACTTCGAAATTTTATTTGATTGTAATAGGATTTTTATTTTAAAAGATATTTTATATGTTTCTAGTTCTTAACGGAATTTGATTTCAGTTTCAAGATTGATTAATCAAGGATATTCTATTTCTTTTCATTCTGGTATTTCAATCAGTAGAGATGGAAAATTTATTTGTTTTGGAAATATGTATGGCAATCTTGTTTATGTTAATCCTATTAATCATCAAATAAATAATACTTAGATAGAACCTAATAATAAGAAGCAAAATGTCGCATAAAAAAACTCATATTTATGGCACTTAAGATTTGGGCATATAAATCCTAATTGAATTTAGAGGTTAATCCAAATTGGGTCCTTGGGCTTATTGAAAATTGAGGAATAGCCTCTGTGTGAATCTTGTTTTATGGGTAAAAATGACAAAAATGTCCTTTACTCAAAAGGTAAAAAGGGCCAAGAAAATATTAGAGTTCGTTTATACTGATGTTTGTGGTCCTATTTCTACACTTACTTAAGGAGGTTAGGAATACTTTATCACATTCAAGGATGATCCCATGAGTTTTGGTTATGTATATTTGATGAGGCACAAGTCTGATTCCTTTGATAAATTCAAGGAGTTTAAGGCTGACATATAGCATCAAATAGGTAAACTAATAAAAAAAGCTAAGATTAGATCGCAGTGGAGAGTATCTCCTTGGTGAATTCAAGGATTACTTGGAACATCAAGGAATATTATCTTAGCTAAGTATACCTGGGACTCCCCGAGAATCTGAGAGAAGAAATAGAACATTGATGAAAATGGTCAGCAGTATAATGCATCATATAACTCTTCCGGTTTCCTTTTGGGGATATGCTTTGGAAACAGTGGCATATATTCTAATCCTAGTGCCTTCTAAGTCAGTGCCTAGGACATCCTATGAGATGTAGACTAGATACAAGCCCTGTATGAATCATCTCAAAGTATGGGGTTTTTTAACTTATGTACTGACTAAGAGAAGTAAGCTAGACCCAGGATCGAAATTTTGCTACTTTGTGGGGTATCCAAAAGGAATAGATACTTTTATCATCCCAAAGAACAAAAGATACTTATTACTATTCATGCTAGGTACTTAGAAGATGAACAAAGTGTGTCCACTAAGGTTTTGAGTAAGATGGAATTGAAAAGAAGTTGAATGATACATTAACTTCTAGTACCTGAATTGAGAATCCTAAAGAGGCACAGCCATGTATTCTATTACAAATTGAGCCATATCGTAGTAGGAAGATATCTAGGGTTCCTAAAAGATGGATTGGAGAAGTCTTTTTGGGGTAGTTTTTGACTATCAGGAATAAGATCTTGTTAGATATGATGCGGCCTCTACTGCTTTCAATGTAGATAAATAGTAATAAATACGGAGATTGAGTTTATATATCTCAGTCAAGTCTGCGATCTTGTCACTGCACCTGAATGGATTAAACCTATTGGATGCAAGTGGGTATGCAAAAGAAATGGAGCTGCAGATGGAAAATGAGAAAACTTTAAAACAAGGTTGGTTGCAAAATGTTATATTCAGAAAGAGGGGATTGATTATAAGGAGGCTTTTTCACCTGTTGCCATGCATAACTCCATTTGTATTCACTTGGCTATCGCATGTCAATATGACTATGAGATATGACAAATGCATGTCAAGACAGTCTTTCTTAATGGGTATCTTAGCAAGGACATCTATATGACCGAGCCTGAAGGCTATATTGCAAAAGGCCAAGAGTGTAAAGTCTGCAAGCTTAAGAAGTCCATTATGGACTTAAGCAATTATCATGAGTATGGAACATAGGTTTTGATGAGATTGTAAAGTCTTATAGTTTCATACAAAATGTGGATGAATCATGTGCGTATAGGAAGTTAGATGCGAACAACGTATCTTTTATGGTACTTTATATAGATGACATTCTACTCATTAGAAATAATTTAGGGACATTTTCATCTATAAAAGTTTGGTTATTAAGTCAATTTAGCTTTATGGATATAGGAGAAGCTTGCTACATTCTTGGAATAAAGCTTCTTAGAGATAGGAAGTAAAGAATATTAAGCTTATCCTAACCTGCTTACATTGGAAAGATATTGGGTAGGTTTAGCATAGATTAGTGTAAAAGGGTAATCGTACCCTTTAGGTATGGATTAACCTTATCTTCTAAATAGTGTTCTAACATACGGGAAGAAAAAAAAAGAATGAGAAGGATTTCCAATGCCTTACTAGTAGGAAGTCTCATGTATTCCATGCTTTGTACGAGGCCAGATATCTATTTTGCAGTAGGCATAGTTAGTAGAGATCTGTTAAACCCAGGGAAGAATATTGGCAAGCTATAGAGCACATACTCAAGTACCTAAAGAAAACAAGAGATTATATACTTGTTTATAGAGCTAATGATTTAATTCCTACCAGCTACACTAACACAGACTTTGAGGCGGATAAATATCAAAGGAAATCCAGTAATGGATACATTTTCATTTTGTCAGGAGGGGCTTGATAGGGGCTAAATTCATCAATAATTTTTTAATTATTTGAGGCTATTTCGAGATACTTTTGATGTAATAACTAGGCATATTCCTTCTTATTTGATATTTTTCTCGTGGAAAGTTTTATTGAGGAATTTTTGCAGGATTTACAAGATTTTGAGCAAAAGTATGCAATTTTAGTGCAAACCCATTGCTAGGTCAAGCTAACAAACCCGACACCAAGTCTACTCCCGAAAAGCAGAGAAAAATAGAAAAAAATTTGAGACACAAACCAAAAGCAACTTGGTGCCAAGCTGGTTGAAGTGACCAGGCGCCAAGTCCAGTCTATCCTGAGGCGGTAAAATTATGTTTTCGCGTGAATTTGGTATCTTTCAAAGGATTTTGGTATTTTCTATATTCTACTCGAACAAGACTTCTCAAGCCGTGAATTTTTATATAAAGAAGGCTTATAAATACAAGAAAAACACAAGAGAAATGTGTGAATTCAAGGATCCAAACTAGCTACATATTTTTTTAAGATGAATTCATAACTCAAATGAGCACTGTTCAACTGTGGTATTGAAGAGAAAAAGAATGGTTTGTGTATGATTTCTATCTTTTATCCTTTGTTTACTTTTCTAGTACAATGATGTGCTTAATGTTTTAATTGTAATTGGATATTATTTTAGGAATTATTATTTTTAGTTAATTGGAATTTTTTATCAATCCATCCTTGATATTTGATTACTTGTTATCATTGGTTTTTAATGCATTTTATTCTAATTAACTTGGGAAACGATGTTAGATACCCATTGCATTGATTTCATATTTGTTAGATCTTAATGGACTTGGGAAACGAAGTTAAGATTAAAGAACTAGATTGATCAAAGATTGGTTGATTTCACCTAAAGCATAGAGTTATTAACTGATTTCATATTTATTATCACATAGAGTATATGGGTCATTATTGAAGGAAGAATTTAATGCATCTTTTGGCTATTTCAGTGCAATTGGAAAATTTGCTAAATTAATCAAGAGATAGTGGTTCCATGGATTGGAAAAGAAGTGGAGTCTACATAAGTAAGTTCATGACTTGGGAAACAGTTGGATTTTACTTAAGTTCCTTAATAATGGCAAGATGACAATAGATTGTGATAAATGCTAAGTGATTTAATATTATGTTTTCAAGATAATTGTCTAGTTACATAAAATTGCATCCTTGTGTTGTATATGTATATTTACTTTTTTCCTTTTCCTTATTTTATCACTTTATTGGGTCGATTAAATAGTGAATGAAAAATGACTAGTGTATGCTTGTTCCTTTGAGGATCGATACCCATTAATTTTCTATACTATACTTGTGATTAGTATACTTGCTCATATATGTAATTTGGGATTAATGTTTTAATTAAAACTTGGCTTCGAATAGATTTAAATTTAGTAATTTTTTTTATACAAAAAATTTAAGCATAAAGGTTTTGGCGTCGTTGCTAGGGAACAATATCATGAAAGATAGGATTTCATTGATTTAACCTTGTTTATATGCTTATATGTCCATATGTCTATATGTAAATATATATATATATATATATATATATATATATAGGTTCTTTGTGTAAATAGGGGCTATATCTTGTTGTTTGCAACATTATGTGCCTTAATTGACTTGCCTAGTTCTTGTTGTAATTGTAAATACTACTAACTTTTGTGTTTAGGTAATTTATGAATATATCTAATATATGTGTTTTTCTTTTCTTTATTTTTCTATTATTTGCTTTTCCCTTTTATTTTTTTCTTTTCTTTATTTTTCTATTATTTTTTTGTCTTTATTTTCGATTTGATTTTTGTTTTTCTTTGAGCGCGAGATTGACATCAATATGGGCAATTACTTTTGGGCACAAGGAAAAAGGAGCTACAATGATAAGAATTTAGCAAAGTTGCAAGCTCGGATCGATGCTTTTTGTGAGACATCACTTGAAGCGTCAATGCATTCTTTTGTCGTTAATACAAATTTATCTGTTAAGGGGCATGAAGAAGCATCCCAACAAATGAGCTATACAAGACCACAACTAGCCAAGTTGGTTGAAGATGCCCTAACAACCCATACACTTGAACATAAGCATCCCCAAGGAAGAAAGAGTTTATATGAGGCACAATTGCCCAATGTGGAAAGGGAGGTATTCGATTCTCCTCTATGTGCTAATAATTCTAATCTCTCTTTGTCACGTGATATCTTAGTTTCCTTTCCACTCTTAGAGGACAATAGTCCAAATGATGATGTATGAAATTTAACATGCCTCGTGGAGTTGAATTTTTTCATGATATATCATAAG
This sequence comes from Voacanga thouarsii, assembly GCA_026120185.1. Classification (NCBI taxonomy): domain Eukaryota; kingdom Viridiplantae; phylum Streptophyta; class Magnoliopsida; order Gentianales; family Apocynaceae; genus Voacanga; species Voacanga thouarsii. The sequence continues at coordinate 495,635 of JANUWF010001271.1, read as the reverse complement.
AAACCCTTGAATGATATTGACAAATTCTACCCTTTACCCCAATTTCAGGGAGGTAACTTGGTATTTGTAGATGGGATGAAAAGTAAGGATTTCTTGATCCCGTCTTTAAAATCTACACTACTAGGTTCAAAAAGGAATTTCAATTGTGACAAATCTTTTGAAGGGATAAGTGGTGATTCTCATGTTTACACAATTTTTAAATATACTTTACATCTTTGTGTGGGAAACTAGATTTGTATGTCTAAAATAAGTGTTACGGAAGGGGGGTCATGCATGTACATTTATTGCAACTACTATTTTTCATTAACCCTCCATTTTTCAAAAACCTCCATTCTTTCTACATGCATCATGCCTATCTTCTACTTTAACCTTTAATCTCTTTTCCAAAGGTTTGATGCGGAAGTATGATGAGTGGAAAGAGTTAGAATCTTTGTTTTGTGTTTGGTTTTTTTAAATATTTTGTTTTTCCTCTCCTAAATAAGAAAAATATTTTCTAGTTTAAGTGTGGGGGAGTGAATCATGTCTTTATTTGCTTTCTTAGGAATTTTAGTTTGTTTTCTTTTATTTAGGTGTGTCTTTATTTTGTTATTATTTTTCTTGTGCAATTATTTGTGTTTTCTTTTATAGGTCAGAATAAAGTCCTTTTCGACATGCTCTTTTCTCTACTTCTAGTTTTGATATCTATTGGAATTTATTGCACTGGGGGATTATTGTTTAACTTTCTACCTCCTTTATCATTATTTGGTACCTTTGGGCATGCTATCCTGTGTTAATTTTTTGCCAATGAGGACATTGTCCAGTTTAAGTATGGGGGTGTGGTTCGGTGATATTCTTTGTCATGTTTCTTTCAATCATCTTGGTTTTTTCTTGGTATTGAGCTTCTACTTTTGGAAAATTTTAAAATTTTGAAATTTGAAAAATAATTTTGCTTCAATGTCCCTAAAATTTTTGAAATTTTGAAAATTGGAAATTTTGGAGCTAAATTGAGATTATTTGTCTATAATGAAGTTATGGTTTTCTTTTTAACTTAAGGTATGGATTTTTCATTCATTATGGTTAGATTTTTATTAAAAGGTAAACTTGTGTATGAAGTTGGATTTTGCTAAGCCTTGAGAATTTAAGTTAACCTTGGTTATATTTAGTATTTAAGTTTTGTTTTATTCCTTGAGTTTGAATATGGATGATGTAATGAATATAGGAAGAGTTGTTGACTAATTCCTGTATTAGATTTAAAGTTTGCTTGACATTGAGTTGTGAATAAGGAATGTGAGGAAATAGAAAAACAATGACTGCAAAAGTTGTAAAAAAAAAATAAAAATCATTGTTATGTGAGGTGAAAAAAATTAAGTTGAAAAAAATACTTTTATCTTTCGAAGGAAAAAAAAAAAAGACCTTTTGCTGAAAAGTGGGTTAATATGGAGAGAAGTAGCAATTAGTGTTCGACGCACACTCTTGAGACTGTCTCGAAGGCAAGAAAGCAAGGAATGAAAGAAGAAAGAAAAAATGCTGAAAAAAATGATGATGACTATAAAGAGGCCAATACGGTGCGTGAAGATAAATTCATTCACTTGAGGCTATCAATTCCCTAAGTTATAGAAAAAAAGGAGTGGAGTGTTTCCACGTTTCACTAACTTGAGTGGTGTAAATTGGAGTTTATAATGCTTAAATTGGTTAAATGGATTGACCTATATGATTTATGTTATTTATGTTTTTGCTTAAGAAGTAGAATTATTGTCTTGTACAAGATATAAACTTGTTTAATGTAACTTTGATGGCCTTAGGATTGTTTGATTTAATGCATAAGTTTACAAGGTTTTGAAAGGGTTGAGTGAATGACAAGTTTATGTTTAAGGTTGGTAGCAGATTATTGCTTTACTATGGATGAAGTTGCTAAAGAAAATGCTAATGAATTGATTTGGCTTGTTCATGAGCATTAACTTAAGTGCTTTAATTCTTGTTTACTTGAGGACAAGTGATAAGGGAAAAATTCATCTATATTTTTCTAGTTATTTGAGGGTATTTTGAGATACATTTGTTGTAATAACTAGGCATATTCCTTCATATTTGATATTTACCCTTGGAAAGGTGTTTTGGACTTGTATTGTATAAAATGACAAAAAAACATCAAAATTGTCACCGTCAGAGCACGGTAGACGCCGGTCGTGACCAACAAAACCGGAACCGACCCCGATCTGCGAGGAATAGGGGATTTTTTCTAGAAAAAACAAAGCATGAAAGGGCCGTAGGGCACAATAGCGCCAGTTGTGACCCATAGAGCCAGTGTCGGCTATGCTCTGTCCCATGTCGGGAAATTTTCTAATTTTGCATGGATTTGGTAATTTCCTGAGAGTTTTGGTATCTTCCAATCTCTACTGCACCTAGAACTCGTAGGGGAAGAATTTTGGCCTTTTGGAAACCTATTTAAACTAGAAAAACACAAGTCAAAAGTGGTGAATCCAAGGATCTAAATTTCAAATTACACAAAAAGGAGAGATTCATCATTCAATGAGCATTATTCAAGAATATTCTCATAGAGAATAAGGAGGGCTTGTTTATGAGTACTTTCTTGTACCTTTTTTTTTCTTTTTATAGAATAATGATGTAATTAATGTTTTTATCATAATTTGATATTGTTTTGGGATTTATGATTTTGGATTAATTTAGTTACTTGATCAATTTTTCTATCATTATTAGTGTTTCATAACTTGCAATTATGAAAAGTTGACAAAGTTAGATTTGCTTCTAATTGACTTGGTAAATGATGTTAGGAGTTGATATAATTTCATTGATATCATATTTGTTATTTCTTAGAGGACTTGGGAAATGAAGTTAAGATAAAGAACCAAAGTAATCAAATATTAGTTAATTTCTCCTAGAGTATAGGATTATTGGCTAATTCCTTGTTTATTTCATGTTTAATGTATCTTTTTGGCTATGTTTGTTTGATTAGGAAATCTTCTAATTTAATTAAGAGATAGTGATTTCATGAATTGGAAAAGAAATGGAGTCTATATAAGTAGATTCATGACTTGGAAAATGATTGAATTTTATTTTATATTCCTTCATGATGCTAAGATGATGATTAATTGAGATAGTCACTAAATAAATTCATTGACATGTATTCTAGGATAGTTGTCTAAATTACATATTCCTATATCCTTGAGTTGTATAAAATTCTTAATTTTTCTTCTTGTTATTTCATCACTTTATTAAGTTGGTTAAACAATAAATAAAAAGTGATTAGTGTATACTCGTTCCTTTAAGGATCGATGCTCGTTAATTCCCTACCCTATGCTTGTAATGAATATACTTACTCGTATGTGTATTTTGGGACTAAGGTTTTAATTAAAACTTGACTAAGGAATAGATTTAAATTTAATAATTTTTATACACCCAAAATTTACACATCAACAAGCAAAGCTCAAGTGTTGGGGAATGTGATAGGGGCTAAATTCAACGATAATTTTCTAGTTATTCAAGGCTAATTGAAGATACTTTTGATGTAATAACTAGGCATATGCTTTTCTATTTGATATTTTGCTTATGAAAATTGTTCTTGATGAATTTGGGCAGGAATTAGAAGATTTCGAGCAAAAGTGTACAATACCAATACAAACCTATCGCCATGTTAAGCTAACCAACTGGAAGCCAAGTCTGTTGTGGAAAAGAAAAGAAAAATAGAGCAATATTTGAGACACAAACCAAAAGTTACCCGACGCCAGGCTGGTCGAATTGACCAGGCGCCGGGTCCAGTCTGTCCAGTGGCGGTGTAATTCTGTTTTTCATGCAAATTTGGCATCTTCTAAAGGATTTTGGTATTTTCTTAATTTTACTCAGACAAGACTTCTCAAGCCATGAATTTTAGTATCAATGAGGCCTATAAATACAAGAAAAATACAAGAGAAATAAGTGAATTCAAGGATCCAATCTAGCTACTTGTTTTTCAAAGACGAATTCGTCACTTAAAGGAGTATTGCTCAAAGGAGATTTTCAAGAGAAGAAGAAGGGCTGGTTTATGAGTTCTCTCTTTTACCCTTTTTTTACTTTTCTAGAACAATAACGTGCTTAATATTTTGATTGTAATTGAATATTATTTTAGGAACTATGATTTTGAGTTAATTGGGATTTTGAACGATCTATTGTTGTCATTGGTATTTGATTACTTGTTGTTAGTGGTTATTAATGTATTTTTTCCTAATTGACTTGGGAAATGATGTTAGAAGTTCATTGCATTGGTTTCATATTTGTTAGACCTTAATGGACTTGGAAAACGAAGTTAAATTTAAAGAACTAAAGTGATCAAAGATTAATTGGTTTCACCTAGAGCATAAGGTTATTAACTAATTTCATATTTATTATCACATATTAAAGGTAGAATTTAATGCATCATTTTGCTATTTTAGTGCGATTGGGAAATCTGCTAAATTAATCAAGAGATAGTGGTTCCATGGATTGGGAAAGAAGTGGAGTTTACATAAGTGAGTTCATGAGTTGAGAAATGATTGGATTTTACTTAAGTTCCTTCATGATGCCAAGATGGCAAAAGATTGGGATGAATGCTAAGTGATTCAATATTATGTTCTCAAGATAATTATCTAGCTACATGAAATTACTTCCTTGAGTTGTATATGTATACTTTTCTTATTTTTTCTTTTCCTTATTTTATCACTTTATTGGGTCGGTTAAACAATGAATAAAAAGTGATTAGTGTTTACTTGTTCCTCTGAGGATCGATACTCGTAATTCTCCATACTATGCTTGCGATGAGTATACTCGCTCGTATGTGTAATTTGAGATTAATGTTTAAAACTTCGCTAGGGATAGATTTAAATTTAATGATTTTTATACACCCAAAATTTACGCATCAGGGCAATCTTGTATTGCTGATTCCACCATAAAAGCTAAGTATATGGCAGCTTCTGAAGCTTTAAAAGAAGCGGTTTAACTCTGGAAGTTCTTCCTAGAACTTGTTGTCGTGTCACAAATGGTCAGACCCATTATAAATTATGGCAATTCTGGAGCTGTGTTACACCACAAGGAACCAAGGGAAGTGCAAGCATATTTAGAAGAAGTATAACTTAATCCGGGAGTTCATCCAAAAATAGGAGATACTAGTTGACCAGATTTCCGCTTCAAACAATCTGACAGACCAATTTACCAAGCCTCTAACGGAGACGGTGTTTCGAAGGCACTTGGATGTCAAAATGGAAGGCACATATGGACTATCATAGTCCATTTAGTGCAAGTTGGATACTGTTGGAATGTATGCCCAAAATGAACTATGTATTTTTGCATTTTGAAAATTAATAAAATATTTCATTCATTAGTGTTCATTTAATTACATATATTTGCACATTAAAGCGTAAGTATGTTAGTAACTGATCTACGCGATTGGATCGTGCTTTCATAGAAATATGTAGATCATGGGCTACTAATATACAAGTAAAAATGCTCTTGATCAATTGTTGAAGTTTGACACTTTGTCAAGGTTTAGATCATTACACTATAACTTTTAATTAGGGAATTGATTATCTTTGACCAATGAGGAATCCACTCACGCTAATAGTGTAAGTCTATTTGGAAATATATAAAATGGGGCCAAACAATAATACACTTTATAAAAATACTATAAAAATAAAGATTGGTTTCTCACCATTACAGCATTGACGAGTACCTATACACTTGAGTATAAGTTGGTGTTTTGGTAAAATTGGACTTCTGCACTTTGATATATAATGGGCGAGGTTTTAATCCAAGGCCAATAACCGCTAATGTTGGGTGTATAACTCAAGTTAACTAAGACGGACTTATACAATAGAGTTTCTATACTTCATTTAGTGAAGATATCATCCTCTTGTGATTGTTTAGGATAATCTAAATAAATCAGGGCCCTAGGAAACGTGACTTAGAATGTATGATTTTGGTTAGCTCCCTGAAATATGTTGGTATATACTGGAGGTCATAGATTATTGGACTAGTTATCAAATGATGGTAGATGTTATTGAGGAAAGTATTGGAATATTTTTCCTATCTCAATGATGGATATTATATAAAGAGGTATTTTCATCATTATACTTGCAGTTCCAAGACATCACACTTGCAATATTATTCTTGGGAGTCAATATTTTCATATGGTGATAAATGGAATATTTAAAATGATAAAGTACGACTATTTGTTAGCAACAGTATTTTGGTCATTTTAGTAGCCAAGAATAATTTGTTTTTTTGGTCTCCAAAGTAGCTCAATTAACCTTTGTAAATTTTATTTACTATATGGGCTTGTTGGGTGAAATTAATTTTGGAAAAAATTATTCTAGAAGTCCAAATTATTTATTTAGGCTAGAATGATTTATTGGGCCAACTTAATTAAATTGGTTTATTACTTAATTATCTTAGGTAACTTTATATTGGGCCCAAGTGGATTAATGAATTAATATAATTTATTGGGCCAATTTGATATATTTGGATTATTAATTAATTGTCTTGAATAATTTTATGACGGGTCCAAAAAGATTAATTTTTTAATAAGAGAGCTATTGAATTAGTCTTGGGCAAATTAGAAATAAACCCTAGCCTACTAGGGTTAAAGGTGATGGCTATTTTTTCTTTGGAAACAAGGAATAGCTGCCACATAGTAAAAATAAAAGGAAAAATAAAGAAGAAAGGCGGTAGAAAAGAAAAAGGAAAAAAAAGGGAAAGTTGGTTTTTGGTTTCGTGAATGTGAAAGAAACGTAAAAACTAATTTGCTAATTCTTGTTGATATGCACATTGGAAAACAATAACTATATATGGTTTTTGTTTTGGTGCCTGATTGTGATTGAATTGTATTTTTGGAAATTCATGGCTTTGGTAGACTAAAACAAGACGAAATATGTAGTAATTCATGTTTTTGGATATAGGACTAATGAATCGACACTTGTTATTTTTTTCGATCACAGAATTGATAGCTATTGTTTTTAGTTTTCTTTGTTCTTAGATGTGACAGCTGCCAGCTTCATTCTTTTTAAGGATTTCCTTTTGTTTTTCTTTTTTCCGTGAAGAAAATAATAACTCTCTCAAAATTCTTTCGTCTATTATTCCACTTTCACAGGTGATAGCCTATAGGAGGTTCGAAAATACTTTGAATGATTGAAAGCTACCAATTTTTTGTGCGTGTGTTGGATGAAAATGAGTCGACATCTGTTTTGTATTCCTACGGAACAAGTAGTCGTGACAAAGTAAAGTGTTCTGTCAAGCTGAAATCCTCTATTTATTCAATATAAGGGACCTAAAAGTAAGTAATCCTATACTTTGCCTTGGAAAAAAAATTTAAATTGCTATTTTTCGCTGAGTTTTCATTTTTCCGTGATTCCTTCATACCATGGATTATGAATTAAGTGTAGACTTAATTCTTCAATCTTTATCGACTAGTTTTCACGATTTATATTGAACTACCAGATCAACAAAATTAAATCCATTTTAACTAAATTGATCCACCTTCTCAAGATTGCAAAAAATGCTATGAAGAAGGAAAATAGGGCAATTATGGAGGCTAATTTTTCAAATTCAAAGAAGAAAATTGCTTTAAGAAAAAGAAGAAGAATCCAACCATACCTAAAAGTGGAATTAAGAAGAAGAAGACAACTACCAAGAGACCATGTTACTATTGTTGCAAGATGGGCCATTGCAGGCACAATTGCAAAAGCTACCCGGAGACCATCAAGTAAAAGAAGGAGAATGAGAAGCTTGCTATCACTTCTACTTTAACTATTGGTATGTTTATGATTTAGATCAATATTATATTTAAAAATGAAATATGGATATTAGATACTTGATGCATATCTTATTTGTGCAATAATTTGCATGAACTAAAGAGCAATAGGAAGTTTGAGAAAGGTGATGTGGACCTATATGCTGCAAATGGAGCAAATGTTGTTGCACTTGCTATGGAGACTTATTAGCCACACTTGCCTTCCGAGCTGATTCTAGAACTTACAATTTGTTATTATGTTCTAGTTTTATTAAACAATATTATCTTAGTTGCTTATTTAGACAAGGTTCGATTTTAATTAATTTTTTAGAATAAAAGTTGTTCTTTTTTATTACATGATATCTATTACAATACTACAACTTTGATGAATGATTTGTATGTTCTAGACATGGAAAATTAAGGCCTTAACATAAATAATAGAAATAAAGAAAAGATAACACAAACCTATCTTACTTATGGCATTATCGTTTAGGCTATGTAAACGAGAATCATTGTTAGTGTTGTGCCCTAGAGGCAATCACTTGTACATTGTATATGATACATTTTACTTTAAAGTATATATCTTACAGATTCTTTTGTTTACTTTTGTGTAAAATAACAGTTAGATAAAGTCCCTAATACAACACTGTGTTAAGGAAATTATGATAGAGATCATGATATGAGATTCCTACTACATTGTATAGTGTTAGTACTTAAATAGTCCCTAGTCGTACTATTAATGAGACAAGACATCATTAATGCGTTAAGACTAGCATGTGTTAGACTTCCTGATTTGATCAGGCGGTAGTTCTCATATCCGTGAGTATTGAGATACTCAAAGTTAACACATAGATGCTTGATAGGGGCTAAATTAGTAATATTTTCCTAGTTATTTGAGGTTCTTTTGTGATACATTTTTTTCAATAACTAGTTATATTCCTTCATATTTGAGATTGTACCATTGGAAAGGTATTTTGTTCATTATTTTAGATTTTTAGGGTAAAACGAAATAAAAACATCGCAAAATAGAGGACAGGCGGCGCCGGCTTGGGGTCTAGAACCGGCGCCGGCCATGCACTGTTGACGCGAACTTTGAAGCGACGAAAAAATTGATGAAATAGAGCAAAACAGAGTCAAACCGACGCTGGCTCCAAGAGTTAAGGCGGCGCGGGCTGCATTCTGGTCTTCATCATGTGAAATTTAGAGAAAAAATCGGCAAACAAGTAGAGAAGCAAAACACAACTGACGCCAACCCCGAGAGCCAAAGCGGTGCCAGCTGTGCCCTGAAGCTAAGACGGTGCTTGATTTTTTATACGTAGTTTTTGGAAATCTGTGGAGTTTTAGTCTCTTCCAACTTCTACTTGGCCAACTACGAGTTTAGGCACTTCCTAAGCCTATAAATAGATGAAAAACACAAGGAAAAATGGGAGAATTCATTGATCATCATAGACAATCACCCAAATCAAAGAAGGAATTCTTCAATTCAAGGAGGATTGTACAAGAAGGTCTTCAAAGGAAGAAGAATGAGGCTTGTCTATGAGTGATTTCTTTTACTTTATTTTCTTTTTCTTGAACAATGATGTGTTAATTATTTTATTATAATTTGACATTATTTAGATATTCATGATTTTTAGAGGTATTTGATCTTTTGATTAATTGATTGTTACTCTTGGTATTTAATTACTTGGGTTGATTGCAAGATTAATTGATTGTTTTCCATTAACTTGCTTGAGAATAGGGTTGATGGTATCAATTTATTGATTTTATATTTGTTTTCTTTTAACTTTCCTAAGAATGGGGTTAATTGCTAAGGACAGAGTAATTAAAGGTTAATTTATGTTGCAAGAGTATAGATTCATTAGTTAATTTCATGTTTTAAGTTTGCTTGAGAATGGAACTTGAATTAAGGATTGTGGTTAAAGCATATTTTGGGTAAGAGTGGTTGAGGCAGAGTATGTGATGCCAAGTTACCTAGAAGATAGGGGTTCATGGATTGGGAAAGAAGTGAGTCTACTTTAATCCTTCATGATGCCAAAAGAATGATTAGTTATGATAATGGTTGGGTTCTTTAAGATTATGATTGTCTAACAGTAGTTTGAATTGCATAATTCTACATCCTTGACATGTATATATTTTATTTTTATTTTCTTTTATTTTCCTTTTTATTTATTTTTTTTCATTTTATCGAGTCAGTTAAACAATAAAAGAAAGGTGATTAATGTCTAATTGTTCCTTGAGGATCGACATTTTAAACCCTATGCTCGATTAATGATGAGTACGCTTGCTCATATGTGTGATTTGGGTTAAACGTTTTAATTTAAACTTAATTGGGAATTGTGCTTAGTTTTTGTATGATTTTTACACCCAAGTCCAGACACATCAATGCTTGTTAATGGAACAAGTTCATTGGATGACCTAGCTCTGAGATAATTACATGGATAACTATTTAGTGCCAGTGATATAATCTCAATATAGCAAGTATTATTAGACTTGAGATCTCCAAGGTACTTTATTTGCTGAGTTTTGTGCTTTGATTCCAATCTCTGGAGTCAGATTGAGGGTCGTCTATGGGATGGATATTGGGTACATTATGAGGTAAACGAAAGTAATTGAGAGGGTTAATAAAGGATTCACCACTCCTAATAGTAGGGACGAATATCTCACGGCCACTTATAGGAATTACAACTCAAGAAGCCCTTGGCCAAGGCGACTGTGTATTGGAAACAGTTCTAATTGATACACATCTAGAGTAGTGGGTTCCTGGTAGAAGTAATGTTGTATTTGGGCCATAATTAATATATATTCTGGAGGGAGTTGGCACTAATTCCGTACTCCAAACTGAATGAAATATTATATGGTGAAAGGAGTTAATTGCACTAAAGTTTGTTATTAAAGGGTTCATGTCAAGCCACTTGACTTCCTAGACTCTTGGGTGGTCATGATGTGTTGCTAGATACCGCTCATGATCTGGGAATATGGGTTTATTAACTGATGAATTAATAAACAAATCCTGATTAGAATTAATAGGATTAGTTCTAATTAATTATAGATTATTAATCTCAAAGACGTTTGGATTAATTCATATTCGCTACCAATTAATTGGGAAACCTAATAGGTCACACACAATAGAGGATTATATACTCAAGATGTTATTTGACAACATAGTGGAGTTAATTGCAAGAAAGAGAAGTTGTTGTGGCCAAATTATAATTAGTTATAATGAATGGTCCAAATTGTAATTGAGAGAACTTGATGTTTCCAATTATAATTAGGGAATTCTAACTATTTTAGAATTCTGAGATTAGAGTATATTTTGAGCAGGATTTCATGTTCTATAGGAAATATAACATATGAAACCCTAGCCAAGTGCAAGATACGAAAATTCTAACCTTAGCAACACAACCTTCTTTTCTTTTCTCTCTCTCATTGCTCTTGAAGTAAACAACCCTAACCGCCACTTAGTTTTTCTGCTAGCACAGAAAACATTGTGCTTGAGTGTATCCTCTGTGTAGATTACTGTTAGAGATAATCACACACAGTGATTATAGTGGTTGGACATTCAACTCTCGTGGTGTTTGATCAAGAGAATTGCTGGATCGCGCCTCGACTTGAAAAAGGAAAATTTTGTTTTCCACATGATCAAAGAAAGGTAAAAAGCTATTACCTTTGTTCTCTTTTTGTCTTTTTTTCCACACATATGTGGATCCTCCGATGGTATCTCATTTTATTTTTCCGCTGCGCCATTTATGATATGCACGTGAGATACCTAATATTATTTCTCTAAGTTACACATGCTTGGTGACAGAGGATCATTTGATTATGAATCATATGATACATGTGGATCATATTTAATTGGTAAAATGACTAAAACAACCTTTTCTAAGCAAAAGAAAAGAGCTAAATAATTATTGAAACTAATACATACTGATGTATGTGGACAATTGACATTACACACAAAAGAGGATTATCAATACTTTATAATCTTTATCGATGATTGTTTTCAATTTTGGTGTTTATATCTAATGAAATACAAATCTGAAGCCCTTAACAAGTTAAAGAATTCAAAATTGAAGTAGAGAAATAACTTGGTTAAAGTATTAAAACAATAAGGTTTGATCAATGAGGGGAATACTTAAGCTAAGAGTTTCAAAATTATCTCAGAGATAATGGAATATTATCTTAATGGACTTCTTTGCATTCACCCCCAGCACAATAGTACATTCAAAAAAATATAAATAAATAATTGGACCCTAATAGATATAGTTCAAACCACGATGGCTTTTGCAGAATTACCAAAATCATTTTGGGGATATGCATTGGAAACTGTTGTTTATATTTTAATAAAATTCTGTAAAAAAATGATCGACACTACCCTATATGAGTTCTTTTATGGTAAGAGACCAAAATTAACTCACTTGAGAATTTTTGGATGTCCTACTTATATGAAGAGGAAAAAATCAAGCAAATTAGAAAATAAGTCTAATAAGTGTTTGTTTGTTGGATATCCAAAGGAATAGCAAAAATATTATTTCTATCTTCTTGCAGAAAATAAAGTATTTATTCCAAAGCAAACTATTTTCTTAGAGACGGAATTTATGCTTAAAGGAGATAGTGGGAGTAAAATTAAAGTTAGTAAACTTCAACAAGAACAAACAAACACACAATGAGTAACCCATTGATCCCAAGTCTATTGACAAAACAGATAGACCTTCCAATACACAAGAACCTTGTAGGTCAAGTAGGATGCGTGTGACACATGAGAGATATAGATTTTTCATTAGTGGCTATACTGATGTATTACTCATATAAGAAGACGATCCTACTACATACAAGGAAGTTCTGAAATGTTTAGGTTTTAACAAATGGATGAAGTCAGAAATAGATTCCGTGAATGAAATCAAGTTTGGACTTTTGTTGATTTGTCCAAAAGGATAAAACTGATATGGGGAAAATGGATTTTAAAGAAGAAACCAGCATGGATGCTAAAGTTATTATCTATAAGGCAAGACTAGTTGCAAAAAGTTATCGTCAATAACAAGATATTGACTATGCCAACAAATTTTCACCAATAGTGATATTGAAATCCGTAAGGATACTCCTACCACTTAGAGCTCATTATGATTATGAGATTTGGAAAATAGAAGTGAAAATGGCTTTCTTTTACAGAAATCTGACTGAGGAAGTGTACATGACACAACTTGAGAGTTTCACATTCAAGCATCATGCTAAAGTGTGAAAGCTCTAAAAGTCCATTTATAAACCAAAATAGGCTTCGAGGAGTTGTAACATTCATTTTGATGAAACAATTATGGAGTTCTGTTTTATACAAAATAGGGATGAATCTCGTGTACACAAGAAGTGTAGCACCCCTGCTAAAGGTAACAGCAAAAGCATATCAAAACTGAGTGTCGCCCCATCTAGTCACCCAGACAAGGGGCCTTTATAAAGTAAAAAAAAACCAACAGAGTATTTTAGATCCAGATCCATACAACAACCCATACTGATGGTCATGTGCACATATATAATAAAGAATCTTATACATGAAAATTTCCATTGAACATCAGTAATAAGGTACATTATCCAAAAAGGAAACGTCCGGACCTATTCTGCCATCACTGTGGTATCATCCTCTGTCCGTAGGTTAGTTTTTCTCCGAATCCTACAAAAAGGATAAGATAAAAGATACGTGTGAGTGAGAAAAATTACCCAGTGAGTCCTGTGTGTGCTAGTGCTTTATCAAAGAGATAGAGTACATAAAACTTTTGTGGAATAGCATATCGTTTGTTCATAGGAAATGATTCCAAAACTCTTTAACAAAGAGTTTATTCTAACTCAATCATTTTTATAAAACTATATTTCAATTTCAAATCATTGCCCAAATTTTTTTTCAAATCACATGCATTTCTCCAACAGAAGGTCGGCCTGTATTCACATGCAAGTCCCACAATCCTTGCCTGCGGCACCACATGCCATTGTAGTAAGACCACAGCCTCTAGTAATCAACCGTGCATCGTCAGAATAAGTAAACCGCAACGTACTTCTGCTTTGGTATACCGCAGCATACCTAGTGTACCGCAGCACACAATCTTTTACTTGCCAACATAAGCCAAGGGTCCCAATCCTAAAGTTAATCACCATTGAGGTGGCAAAGAGTCAAACACATCGAGTGTCCCCACCCAGCATTCAGCGAACGACTTAAAATAAGAAGAGCTCGTAGACGCGGGAATTGCCAGGTGCTAAATGGCTAGCCAGGACGACTCATCTCAATGTCCTGTCGCCCTATTTAGAGTAAGACAATCCCCAAAACTAGCTAGGTTACTTGGGGTCATCAACATTTAACATGAGATAGTACAAAGATTAAAGTTCTTACTGTGTACTCAATGTTAACGATACCAACCCTGTCTGACTGATCTGGCCAAAGGGTTATCTGATCCCGCAGGATTTTCAGATCAAAACATTTTTGGGAAAAAATAATATTTTTCAGAATTTGATCCCACTGACTAGTAAGTTAGATCATCATTGGCATAGACTCCGCAAAGCCAATTGATTCATTCCATGGCACACCAGGCCAATAAAATAATTTCAGGGATCAAAAGGTCATTTTCCAAAAGTCAGTCTCATTATGGGAGATCATCTACAAAATCATGTTGAAACAGGATAAAGAGTTCTGTTCACACATAAAAACATATTTTCAAGAGTATCCGGGTTATTTTTCCTGTACTCGAGCACAATAGTCCTTGTCCAAGGGCATTTAGGTCAGTTTACCGATGCCTGCTTCCAATAGACTTTTCGACGGTATTCGGGTCATTTTACCTATAACTAATTTTTTAAAAAAAATTCACAAGAGTTTCAATAAGGATATTTCGGTCATTTACCATATACCTGATTCCAAAAGTTTTCATAAACATTCCAATAAGGATATTTGCATCATTTTCTAAATACCCAATTCCAAAAGGAACTCATTTCAAGAAATCCAGAATTCTAATCCTAAAAGAGGATTAAATTCAAAGTTTCAAAACATATTTCCATAAAATGTTCCAATAAGGGCATTCCAGTCAATCTATGGATACCGGATTCCAAAAGGGACTAAATTCACAAATTCATGCTTTGATCATCCAGTAAGGTTTCCAAGCCAATTATGATGTTCAATCGAGCCCAAAATGGCATAAAATAAATCTTACTCAAATAAACCTTAAACATATTCAAGGATTTCTGAAATGGTATAAAACATAGCATTTCATGGTAAAGTAAAGCACACTAGCTTTCAAAAGATTTTAGAAATCAAAAGGACTCACCTCATGTCCTAACTAAACTCTTTCCGTTTATGACCGTTTTCAACATTACATTGGTTGTTTATCGACAAACCTACACCAAACATCGTTTTTGGGTCAAATCAATTTCGACCAAAAAATAGCTGACGGGTAGCCGACATGCCCGATGGTTAGCTGATGTCCAACTGATGTTTAGCCGATGGTTAAGGAAAAAGTTCAACTTTCGTTCACGTCATTTTTTCATCATTTGATCAATTCTTTCGTTTTCCATTTCCCACATCCTTCCTCCCTTCATAAACAAGGGATTCACTTCATTTTCCCCATCTATTTCATCCAAAATCGCATAATTAATCATCCTTAGGTTCATCCATTTTTAGACACATTTTTTTTGGAATTTCACAGATTAACACATGATTTTGTTTTGCACATAACATTCAATCTACAACTCCGATTTGGCTCTATTGTGAAACCCCACCTAAAGCCAACCCTAGGGTAAGGGGGTCAGGATACATATCATATTTCTTTGCATAAATATATATATATATATATTTTTGAATGATTTTATGTACTTTAGAATTATGATTTATAGTCTAGAAGGCTTAGTTATGATTATTGAGTAGGAAGGGTAAAATGATAATTTTGCTTGAAGTCAAAATAGGAAGATAGCTTGAGGATTAAATATGAAGAATATTTGGGAGAGAAAATAAGAACAAGAGTTGTTGTGATTTAGTGGTTGGAGCCTTGGAATTAATCTCTAAGGTCTTGAGTTCAAATCCCATCATTTAAGTTTTTGTCATGATTATTTTAATTTAAGGATGGATTTTTCGTCCCTTGCATTCTATAAGTAAAAATAGGAGTGTTGTCCTAGGGGAGACATGAAGGGAATGTCCTAATGCTATTCTTATGTCCTAAAAAGAATTCTTAAGGGATTCATGTCCTTTTTATTTCCTAGCTTACCCTAATTCCTTACCAATTAAATTTGTTCAATTTATCCAAATCTATGTTTTAATCCCAAAAAATTCAGCAAGGTTTATTGGCCTTTAAATTTCAAAAATAATTCTTAGAGATTGGAGATTGAACTGAAAATAGGGAAGGAGTTAAGGAAGGTTTCCAAGAGAAATTAATCTCCATAGTTGGACCTTCAAACTCCACTCCATTGTGTTCATCTTCCCCATGGAAGAAATCTGAATTTTTTCCAAATTCTTCTGCAGCCTAACTTTCAAAAATCTTAGCCATCTTCCTTACTCAATTGCTGCCAGAATAATGGCCAATTTTTTCAGCTTGAAGACTAAAATTCTTGTACAAAAATCGGATTGCACAAAACTGCACAAACCAGAAAAAAATTCTGGGCAGTTTCGCAGCATAGCAGGCCAAAATCAAAGCTGTTTCTTCTACCTTCAAACCAGTAAATTACCTCTGATTTTTCTTCATAAAGAAGGATGGAAACCAGCCTTAAAGAACCCTCAAATACCTCTCCAAACCCTCTGCAAATCAGCTAGAACATTGCAGAAAAACTGCACAGCAAATTCCAACAAACAATTCGAATCTCAACCAGAAAAATTCCAGCCTTGCTCTCTTCAAGCCATGTCCGAAAATCACCTCAAACTTCTGTGAGTTAACCTTTGTTCAGCCATGGACTGAACTCCATTACCCCCTCCACTGACCTTGCACAGCTAGACTCCATAGCCACTTCTCAAATTCCTCCTACAATCACTCCAATCAAACTTCCATTTGAAGTTCAAAAAATCCCAGCAATTGCTCCATGAAAACACCCTTGGATTAAGCTCCATAACTAGAAATTCTCCCCACCATTGAATTCAGTATTTTGGAAAACCTTATAGCTCCTTCAACCCTCATTCATTTCAGCAAAACACAGCAAACCAGCCGGCTTCATTGTAGCTCCAAGGAACCTTTATCAATCAAACACCATTACCAAATCTTTTACCTTAAAACACTCCATAAATTTCTCCATTTGAATTTCAAACAATCAGATTTTCCTCTTCCCTCTAATCTGGAAATCAAAATCCCAAAACTCCCTCAATCATTCGGCCAATCTCTTTAGCAATTCGTCCAGCACTTTCTCTCCAATTCTCTCCATTTTCACCCAGAACACCAAGAACACACACTACATTTCTTCAAGCCTAAGTCCACTCTAAACACCTCCAATCCCTCCCAAAAACTCCAGAACACGCCTTCATACTCCCTAGAGTCCATTTCTGGATTTTATAACATCAAATCTTAAAAACAAAAATTTACAATCGGATCAAAACCAGAATTTTTCTTGAGGTCTCAAAACATCATCAAGGTAACCAAGGACAACTTTTGTTCATCTTTTTCCCTTCAATCTTTAACATGACATACTACACACACACACACACACACTCTCTCTCTCTCTCTCTCTCTCTCTCTCTCTCTCTCTCTCTCGGCCAAAATGGTTGCTACAACCATAGTTGTTTTCTTTCTCCTCATTTGGACAATTCAAGCCTCCCAAGTGTGTGGTTCTCCTTAAATATTTATCGAGATAGTCATAAACCAAGTATTCTCTTTAACCATTCTTTAGAATTCTGGATTCATGTCTCTTGTTTGTTGATAGAGAGGTTAGAAATGAAAGGGGAATTCAGTATATGCATATGTATGAAAGAGTTGAGATTGGAGCATGAGAATGATTGATCATGGTTAAGCTTTATGAAATTCCTTGTGGATCGATGCATGTTCTTCATGTCTTAAGAAATTATCAGTGTTTAAGCATGCTAGATGTTATGTCACCTTTGGTGAATAGGATATTATATTTTTTTCTTCATTGAAGCCATGAATATGATTATGCTTACTGGAGATTTGGCTATGTGATAGTAGGTATAGGTTTAAGCCTTTATTCATGAATAGAATAGTTTATTGATTGATGTTGGAGTATATGCTCATGAATCTTGTTGTCAATAGGAAAATTATGATCATGACCTTGTTGATCCTAGGTTATTTTGATTAGTAAATTTTAATACCCTAATTAAAATTACTACTATGTTTTCGAAATTCCTAAGAAGTTTTGGAAGTGGAATATTAGATGAAATAATGATATTTTACTAGTCAAATAAATGTTACCTTTTATTAAAAATAATATATACATACATACACACACACACACACACATATATATATATATATAACCTTTCATACAAATAAGTAAATTATTAATGGCCTTGTAGGCCATATGCTCATAAATGCTATTTCTATTTATTTATTATCTATTAATCAAAATTTAATAAAATTTATTTATTAATGACTTTAGTTATTGTTTTCTATCTATTAATTATTAAATAAGAGGTTAGCAAAATTTTATTATTTATTTTGTTATTTAAGAATTATCATTTATTAATATCATCTAGGACTTAGGACTTTTCAACAATTAAACCCTAGTTCATTTATTAATAACAACACTCAAGATTTATTATTTGAACTTATAACTTCTTAGTAATTATTTTACAACCCCTAGTTATTTTAACTTATCAAGCTAGTCTTATTTTATAAAATCATTTATCATCTAGCCTTAAAGCATAGGACATTAGGGTCATGATTGTAATAAGTTGAACTAGAATTATTTATGAAAGCGAATATAGCTTGAGTATAACCATATAACTTGTGTTTACCCCAGGCGAGGTTAGGTCAACTTTGAAAGATTCTTGAATTTGGTCAAGCAAAGGATCAGGTAAGCTGCTGCATAAACTTATTTGATAACAAAAGATTACTATGGCAAGCCAAATGCGAAGTGTATGGACACTCATTTTGTAAAGGCAATTAAGGACTGTTTTCTTTTTATTTCAGTCAAGCAAATCATTTGAAAATTTAAACAAGCAGTTTTGCTTAAATGCTAAACTCTTTCTAAAACCCAACTTTGGAAAGAATTTTAGAAACCCTTAATTGATATTTCCAAATAAAGCAATGTATTATCAATTTTCTCCCAAGTGGGACAATCAACGTTGAGTACTCAATACAAATAGAGTACTAGGACTAATCTTTGAAGGGTCAGGGTAAGTCTCTAAGTAGGTGGTCACCTCTGAGGGGTGAGCCCTTCTTAGATAGGATGCCAGTCTAGTAGATTATACTAGTCTGAGCTAGCAAGTTTCAATCATGTGGATGGTGTGTTTCCAGAGCGGACAACCAGTAAGTTTGGGTGTTGAGAATGAGGAGTATCTCACCCGGTAGGCCGATCACCTACCTTTTATCAGTCTGTATAAAGTGTGGCATTCTGACCGTTATATGGTTATGGGGCCCAACGTGTAGTAACCCATGGCTACCCATTTGAGTGGTTGTATTTATTGTGCACATCTATGGTTTGAAAAGCAAAATGCCACTCTTTATTTTTAACCTTATTTATTGCTTGCCAGCACTTTCTCTTTCACAATTTTTACAATTTGCATACATGAATTGTTTTACCTGAAACACTCAAAGCACACACGGGCTTACTAAGATTTTTATCTCATCACCTTTTATGCCATGTTTTCAGGTCAATCTTGCTATGGAGATGAGTAGCTAGATCTGTTACCTGCTTTGAAGACTCTATGTTATTGATTTTATGTGTTGTTTTGAGAAATGATAGTAAACAATTTATTTTGGATTTGTTCTTGAATTTTTGGGTTGTAATAAGTTCAATTTTAAAGTATTATTTTTAATTTCATTTGTGTAACCAAATTATAAAGACCTCTTGTCATTTGGACGGGGTGACATCCCCAGCCCTGTTGGGCCTAGATAGTAGGGTGTTAAATCTATGATATATCAAAATGACTGTAAGACTCATAACTTTAATTGTGTAAAGGCCGGTTTAAGTTTTCTGGTTCCAATAACACGCTACTGGGCAAAAACAGTCCTCGTAGTTTTGTCTCAATTTCACTATCCATGCTTTCCTTTATTTTCCTTTAGCCTTTAGCACATTGGAACCATTAATTCATTCAATCATCTTTCAAATCTTCTTTAATCCTGAATTTCCAAATTTTTAGTAGCTCACAAAAGTTACACTTATTCAACACAAAATCTTCTCTTCTAATCAAAAGCTAGTTTGAACCATTTTTCCCAACCAAGTAAATTACATTTTTACTTTACTTTGATCATCACCTCTTCAACCGAAAATAAGCCTTCAAGCTACCATAATTATTTAATTCTTCCTCACACACAAAAATCATTCAAAGGCCATTAGGCAGCCGACATATATACAAGCATATATAAAGTTCATACATAAAAGTTCACAAACCCTAGCTTTGATCCAAAATAAATATATGAAGGTCATGTTTTTATGTTAAAATTCACATAATCATAATCACTATTCACCCAACAACAACTTTAATTCAAGTAAGGTAGGGTTTTACCTTGTATTTGAGGCTATTTGGTGTGATTTGATGCAAGAACACCAAGGCTTCACCTAGTACACCAAGAACACACACTAGCTAGCCTTTTTGTTTTCTCTTGTTTGATCTCTTTTTCTCTTGGTTTTTCCTACTATTGGCTGCCAAAATTCTGGCTGTTTAATAGCCCTTTTCCACCGCCACTCTCCCCTTAAATCTTGGCCTTTGATTTCTTGTTTCGGTTTAATTGAATAGTGGATATATTTAAGTGTTTTCCAATAGGATTTTTACACACCAACCACTTTTTCCTCCACAAAATTTTCCTTTATTTTCCCTTGCATGGCCCACGAAATTCTTGGCCAATTTTCAGCCATTCATTCATCTTCTCTTGGTCTAAATATTAGCCTATTATATTGCTTAAGACCTTAATCAAGTTGGCCAACGAGTGAAGGGTTCCAATCACAAAATTACACATCATTCTTTATTTATTTTGCAAAGCTTTTTTAAGAAGTCTTGCATGCATGAATCTTTCATGCATTGTCTTATTATTTGACACTTGTTCTTGGCCACCAATCACAAGAAGCCACGTCCTATTTTCAACCTCATTTTCCTATTTTATTCATAAATAACCAAAATTGGGTCAATAACAGGAAAATATTTTATTTCACCAATCAACTCCAAAAAATTCACTGAATTCATTGGTAACACTTAAATTATTCAATTCCTTCTCTACTTGGTCAAATTTTTGGTCCATGTCGTGTGCGCGGTCAAAATGACGAAAATGCCCCCGATACCTCGGGTAGCATAATTCACACAAAAACGTGCGTTTTATAGTACTAATCAATTTCTCTTCTTAGAGTACCTAACAATTCTTATTTTGTTAATAATAATAGCCTTTCAAAAATTTAGGATACGGGTAGAACAAATCCAATAAGTACATCCAGGTCCTAACAAGATATTATTATACCAAAATATTTGTCTTATTACACCGATTATCTTTTATTTTGGCCATTGATGTAAATTCTCATCCCATGACAAATAGTAGCTAATTGAAAGTAAAAAGTAGGGTGTTACATTCTCCCCTCCATACAAAAAAATTCGTCCTCGAAATTAGCTTACTCTTGAGATAAACTTGGGTACTTTTTCAACATCTTCGTTTTCATTTTCCCAAGTTGTGTCGTACATAAAATAATGATTCCATGATACTTGTACAAGTGGAATTTTCTCATTCCGCAATTCCTTTTCAGCATACTCCAAGATCTTAATAGGCCTTTCCTCATTCCTCAAGCTTAGAGTCATCTCAATGGGGTTTTCATTCAAAATGTGGCCAGGATCAGCCACATACTTTCAAATTTTGTGTACATAAAACACGTCGTGAATAACTTTAATTCAAGTAAGGTAGGGTTTTACCTTGTATTTGAGGCTATTTGGTGTGATTTGATGCAAGAACACCAAGGCTTCACCTAGTACACCAAGAACACACACTAGCTAGCCTTTTTGTTTTCTCTTGTTTGATCTCTTTTTCTCTTGGTTTTTCCTACTATTGGCTGCCAAAATTTTGGCTGTTTAATAGCCCTTTTCCACCGCCACTCTCCCCTTAAATCTTGGCCTTTGATTTCTTGTTTTGGTTTAATTGAATAGTGGATATATTTAAGTGTTTTCCAATAGGATTTTTACACACCAACCACTTTTCCCTCCACAAAATTTTCCTTTATTTTCCCTTGCATGGCCCACGAAATTCTTGGCCAATTTTCAGCCATTCATTCATCTTCTCTTGGTCTAAATATTAGCCTATTATATTGCTTAAGACCTTAATCAAGTTGGCCAACGAGTGAAGGGTTCCAATCACAAAATTACACATCATTCTTTATTTATTTTGCAAAGCTTTTTTAAGAAGTCTTGCATGCATGAATCTTTCATGCATTGTCTTATTATTTGACACTTGTTCTTGGCCACCAATCACAAGAAGCCACGTCCTATTTTCAACCGCATTTTCCTATTTTATTCATAAATGACCAAAATTGGGTCAATAACAGGAAAATATTTTATTTCACCAATCAACTCCAAAAAATTCATTGAATTCATTGGTAACACTTAAATTATTCAATTCCTTCTCTACTTGGTCAAATTTTTGGTCCATGCCGTGTGCGCGGTCAAAATGACGAAAATGCCCCCGATACCTCGGGTAGCATAATTCACACAAAAACGTGCGTTTTATCGTACTAATCAATTTCTCTTCTTAGAGTACCTAACAATTCTTATTTTGTTAATAATAATAGCCTTTCAAAAATTTAGGATACGGGTAGAACAAGTCCAATAAGTACATCCAGGTCCTAACAAGATATTATTATACCAAAATATTTGTCTCATTACACCGATTATCTTTTATTTTGGCCATTGATGTAAATTCTCATCCCATGACAAATAGTAGCTAATTGAAAGTAAAAAGTAGGGTGTTACATTCTCCCTTCCATACAAAAAAATTCGTCCTCGAAATTAGCTTACTCTTGAGATAAACTTGGGTACTTTTTCAACATCTTCGTTTTCATTTTCCCAAGTTGTGTCGTACATAAAATAATGATTCCATGATACTTGTACAAGTGGAATTTTCTCATTCCGCAATTCCTTTTCAGCATACTCCAAGATCTTAATAGGCCTTTCCTCATTCCTCAAGCTTAGAGTCATCTCAATGGGGTTTTCATTCAAAATGTGGCCAGGATCAGCCACATACTTTCAAATTTTGTGTACATAAAACACGTCGTGAATAACTTTAATTCAAGTAAGGTAGGGTTTTACCTTGTATTTGAGGCTATTTGGTGTGATTTGATGCAAGAACACCAAGGCTTCACCTAGTACACCAAGAACACACACTAGCTAGCCTTTTTGTTTTCTCTTGTTTGATCTCTTTTTCTCTTGGTTTTTCCTACTATTGGCTGCCAAAATTTTGGCTGTTTAATAGCCCTTTTCCACCGCCACTCTCCCCTTAAATCTTGGCCTTTGATTTCTTGTTTTGGTTTAATTGAATAGTGGATATATTTAAGTGTTTTCCAATAGGATTTTTACACACCAACCACTTTTCCCTCCACAAAATTTTCCTTTATTTTCCCTTGCATGGCCCACGAAATTCTTGGCCAATTTTCAGCCATTCATTCATCTTCTCTTGGTCTAAATATTAGCCTATTATATTGCTTAAGACCTTAATCAAGTTGGCCAACGAGTGAAGGGTTCCAATCACAAAATTACACATCATTCTTTATTTATTTTGCAAAGCTTTTTTAAGAAGTCTTGCATGCATGAATCTTTCATGCATTGTCTTATTATTTGACACTTGTTCTTGGCCACCAATCACAAGAAGCCACGTCCTATTTTCAACCGCATTTTCCTATTTTATTCATAAATGACCAAAATTGGGTCAATAACAGGAAAATATTTTATTTCACCAATCAACTCCAAAAAATTCATTGAATTCATTGGTAACACTTAAATTATTCAATTCCTTCTCTACTTGGTCAAATTTTTGGTCCATGCCGTGTGCGCGGTCAAAATGACGAAAATGCCCCCGATACCTCGGGTAGCATAATTCACACAAAAACGTGCGTTTTATCGTACTAATCAATTTCTCTTCTTAGAGTACCTAACAATTCTTATTTTTTTAATAATAATAGCCTTTCAAAAATTTAGGATACGGGTAGAACAAGTCCAATAAGTACATCCAGGTCCTAACAAGATATTATTATACCAAAATATTTGTCTCATTACACCGATTATCTTTTATTTTGGCCATTGATGTAAATTCTCATCCCATGACAAATAGTAGCTAATTGAAAGTAAAAAGTAGGGTGTTACATTCTCCCTTCCATACAAAAAAATTCGTCCTCGAAATTAGCTTACTCTTGAGATAAACTTGGGTACTTTTTCAACATCTTCGTTTTCATTTTCCCAAGTTGTGTCGTACATAAAATAATGATTCCATGATACTTGTACAAGTGGAATTTTCTCATTCCGCAATTCCTTTTCGCATACTCCAAGATCTTAATAGGCCTTTCCTCATTCCTCAAGCTTAGAGTCATCTCAATGGGGTTTTCATTCAAAATGTGGCCAGGATCAGCCACATACTTTCAAATTTTGTGTACATAAAACACGTCGTGAATAACTTTAATTCAAGTAAGGTAGGGTTTTACCTTGTATTTGAGGCTATTTGGTGTGATTTGATGCAAGAACACCAAGGCTTCACCTAGTACACCAAGAACACACACTAGCTAGCCTTTTTGTTTTCTCTTGTTTGATCTCTTTTTCTCTTGGTTTTTCCTACTATTGGCTGCCAAAATTTTGGCTGTTTAATAGCCCTTTTCCACCGCCACTCTCCCCTTAAATCTTGGCCTTTGATTTCTTGTTTTGGTTTAATTGAATAGTGGATATATTTAAGTGTTTTCCAATAGGATTTTACACACCAACCACTTTTCCCTCCACAAAATTTTCCTTTATTTTCCCTTGCATGGCCCACGAAATTCTTGGCCAATTTTCAGCCATTCATTCATCTTCTCTTGGTCTAAATATTAGCCTATTATATTGCTTAAGACCTTAATCAAGTTGGCCAACGAGTGAAGGGTTCCAATCACAAAATTACACATCATTCTTTATTTATTTTGCAAAGCTTTTTTAAGAAGTCTTGCATGCATGAATCTTTCATGCATTGTCTTATTATTTAACACTTGTTCTTGGCCACCAATCACAAGAAGCCACGTCCTATTTTCAACCGCATTTTCCTATTTTATTCATAAATGACCAAAATTGGGTCAATAACAGGAAAATATTTTATTTCACCAATCAACTCCAAAAAATTCATTGAATTCATTGGTAACACTTAAATTATTCAATTCCTTCTCTACTTGGTCAAATTTTTGGTCCATGCCGTGTGCGCGGTCAAAATGACGAAAATGCCCCCGATACCTCGGGTAGCATAATTCACACAAAAACGTGCGTTTTATCGTACTAATCAATTTCTCTTCTTAGAGTACCTAACAATTCTTATTTTTTTAATAATAATAGCCTTTCAAAAATTTAGGATACGGGTAGAACAAGTCCAATAAGTACATCCAGGTCCTAACAAGATATTATTGTACCAAAATATTTGTCTCATTACACCGATTATCTTTTATTTTGGCCATTGATGTAAATTCTCATCCCATGACAAATAGTAGCTAATTGAAAGTAAAAAGTAGGGTGTTACATTCTCCCTTCCATACAAAAAAATTCGTCCTCGTAATTAGCTTACTCTTGAGATAAACTTGGGTACTTTTTCAACATCTTCGTTTTCATTTTCCCAAGTTGTGTCGTACATAAAATAATGATTCCATGATACTTGTACAAGTGGAATTTTCTCATTCCGTAATTCCTTTTCAGCATACTCCAAGATCTTAATAGGCCTTTCCTCATTCCTCAAGCTTAGAGTCATCTCAATGGGGTTTTCATTCAAAATGTGGCCAGGATCAGCCACATACTTTCAAATTTTGTGTACATAAAACACGTATTGAATAACTTGAAGTTGTACTAGTAACTCCAATCGATAGGCTACTTTCCCAATCCTCTCGACAATATCCAGAGTATCTAAATGCCAATTTCTTTTCTTGTTCTTTAGTTCACAATTGTCATTATGGAACCAACTTCAAGAATACATGATCCCTTTCAGTAAATTCCAAATCTCACCTACGTCAATCCACATAACTTTTCTGTCTGCTTTGCGCTACTTCTAACTTGGTTTTGATCATCTCTATAGCCTATTGGACCTGTTCAAGATTAAAAGTATCTTGTTTGCCCATTCTCTGCCCTAAATGTTTCCTAATATAATGGGGACTAGCATTTTCTTCCATATAAAGCTTCAAACGGGGCCATTCCAATTCGTATGCATATTCTGCATACGCTAAATTATCGATTCACTTAGTTCCAAAATTCAAAGCACAGGTCCTCAACATGTCTTTCAAAGCTCTATTCACTCTTTTTGTCTATCCATCCATGTGTAGGAGCGCTGCTATACTGAACTTTATTGTGGTCCCATACCTCTATTGCAGCTTAGTCCAAAACTTTAAGGTAGATCTAGGATCTCGATCTAACACAATAGTAGAGGATACTCATGAAGTCTGATTACTTCCTCTATATGGGTTTCACTTAACTTCTCTAGGGAATTCCATTAATTCATAGGAATGAAATGAGCAGACTTAGTTAGTCGAACCATTATCACCTAAATAGTATTTTGCCGCTCTACTATCATAGGTAATCTTATAATAAGGTCTATAGTCACTACTAAATTATACAACAAATACGACGGCTAAACAGCCGTCGTATTAGCCAAATACGACGGCTAAACGACGGTTTTACAGCCGTTGTAGTTGATCTCATCATTTTTGCTTGACAACGGCTACAAAACCGTCGTATTAGGCTAATACGACGGTTTTACAACCGTCGCTTTTGGTACCCAAATACGACGGCCATATGGTCGTCATATTTGTTTCAGTCAAGAAGCCGTCTTATTTGGTAGGATAAATTACGATGGCCAGGTGTGGCCGTCGTATTTGATTGCCCCTAAGCAAAAACGACGGTTGAAGCCGTCGTATTAGGGCTAATTTGGTTTGTAAATCATTTTTTATTTGGACGGAATCCTGTACACGTACAATTTAAAGCCAAATGTAATAAAATCAACGAATTCAACACCAAATATAACAACACACAATCTCCTCATTGCCAAACTCAAAAGCAATATCCTCAGTAGACAAATACAAACAAGTATATCCTCAGTATACAGAAACTGTAGTACAAATTCAAAGTAGTAGGAAATGAAAATGTCAGTCATCATGACGGATAGGCTGGCCAGGATCACTCGATCAAACAGGCAGAGAAGTGGAACCAACACCAGGAGATGCCGTAGAAGCACTAGATGGAGGTATAGGTAGTACATCAAATGCGCCTGCATCCAATCTGCGTGCTAATTCTTCCATGGTAGCCTGAAGCGCAGCTATACATGACTCGTAAGCCTCTTGCTCACGCTGCATCTCAGCTCGCATCTCAGCCTGCATAGTATCTCGCAGGCTCTGCATACGTGCATCAACCTCAATCTTGACGACCTCCTCAACATTTGCTGCAGAACTTGATGATTGAGCAACTGACGTTGGTGTTGGACCCTTTCCTTTACACCTAACACGACCTCTTCTTTCTGGACCGAACAATCACCGAAATATATGATCCTTTGCTTCCTCTGTGCGCTCAGACTCAGGCAATGCCTGCCACTCTGTCTCCAATCGATCCTACAAAATTAAGAAATATTATATCAAATTTATATTAGGTTAATATAATGCCGTTATCATATTTTAATAACTCAGAAAAATTTGCATTTGAATATAACTTACAATCATCTCTGCAGTCAAACCATCAGCCTGCCGACCGTGCCACCTTCGTGTCGCAAGGAACATATCATATTGTGATGTCGGTTAGCCTTATGAGGTCATCTGTAAAGACATGTCAAAAATTTCAAGCAAAGTAGATAAATTTCATCTGAATAGTGTATAACATAAACTAAATACCTGATCCTGTATAACAGAATGTGGCATTCTTCCTGTGACCGGTGGATATGCCAAATGTGATCGATTTTGTCTATTTCGCTCGGCCTCCATCTGTGATTAATTATAATAGTTAACATATAAAAAATTTAAACAAGTTATGAGACATAAAAGTAGTCAACTTCTATGGTACGACCTGTGTATTCTCCAAACGCCAGTAATCAACTAACATCCTCCATTGATTTTTGTCAACCCGTTTATCTTGACAAACAATAGGCTCTGTACTGAGCTGGAAAGGAACGTAGTATTTTTGTTTTAACTTCGACTTAAAATCCTTCCATGCTACGCATATCATCTTCATTGTGACACTACGTCCTTCTGGTGGCATCATGGTGTTGTCCTTGTACAAATTTTAATTTTTGTATAAGAAAATGTTAATTTTTGAAGAAAACACTCTTGTCTATGTTAGAATAAAATTAGTTACCTATATTTCTTGACAAACTTCGTCCTTGAAGCTCTGAGGTATGAAATGCCAATCCCTATAATTCAGAGGGAACCTATTGCTCATGCGTGCAAAACAGCCCACCACTGAACTATAACGAGATGCATTTAACCCAACAAACCCTCTGTGTTGGTTAACACCAACATTGTACTTTCGAAACCCTGGCTCACCCCATCCGGAAGGTAACTTTCCACCCCCGCGAGAACTCCTCGCTGTGGAAATCTACAAAATATCAACAGACTTATTAATTAAAATATCAACAGACATATCGTAATATTTACTTCATATTAACTTAGCACACCTGAGGCACTAAGGTCTGCAGAAGAAGGTCCTATGCCACTGGGACCTACATCAGAAGTGGGTATACATGTGGCATGATTAGATTCCTGATCCGTGGAACCTGTGCGAACACTTGCATATGATCCCTGTCCAACCTCGAGTGCTGGAGTTGGTGTCTCTGTACACCGTGAGGTACTAGCGCCTGATCTTGTGGCAGCTATGGAATCCTGCATCGATCCCCGTCGGGCACGCTTGTTTACCATCTGCAAAATAAAAAGATTTAACATTGAGTAAAAAATTTTAACAACTAGCAGCACATTTACTACATAATTAAGTGATTTAAGTACATTTAAATTGCAGGGTGTATTCTTCTTCCATCTAAATCTACTTCCTCCCCAAAAATTCCATCTCTAACCCATACGGCATCTACTTCGCGCGAAACTGGACGAGAATCTAACTGCTGTGCAGGAAAAGTTTCTAGATCATGGTCCCTTGAATACACATCATAATTATACCTTCTCATCATTGGCATTACCACATGCCAATCTCTTTCTTTAGGACAGCGAGAAAACCAAACTTGTTCAGCTTGGTTTGCTAGTATAAATGGCTCATCCATCTCTTTATTTTCCCTATACAACAAACGGTCTAAATTCACCAAAGTAAACTTTAGTTCGTCAACTCTAACACCTCGATGAACATCAACCCAATCACATTTGAATAACAGAAATTTTAGTTCACTACTATATCGGATCCTTATAATATCAGTAAGCACTCCATAGTAGTTGACACCAGCTGCTACAGGATTCATATCTCTTGGACTGGAATAACTCGTAGTATTATCTTTACACATGACGCCAAAATTTTGGGTTGACTTGTTAGCCTCATATGCTATTGTACGAAATTGGAAGCCATTCACGTTGCATGCATTGTAGCGCAACCCTTGATTGAAAGGACCATTTGCAAGCTTTTTAACTTCAGTAGGAATATCAGGGCATTCTTCATTCTCGTCAACCTATAGTAAATATAAGTGTTATAACAACTAATTGTTATCGAGGAAAACTTGCTATATTGTGTTTGTTGTTACTTACATAATGACTGAGCCAACTGTAAAACGTTTGAGAATGAATACGTTGTCTGTCATGTAACCGAGATCTTGGATGCTCTCTATTTATGACAGGCATGTGAAGACTGCAAGTAGAACACACGTCAAATTTTAGAAGTTATAATGAAAGAAGCATAAAAAATGAAGGACAATGGGTTGAAAGGAAAACTGACTCTCTATAAGGTTTAAGGATGTTAGAGTTGGCTAAAACCCACCGATGTGCTTGCATCAATGTTAAACGATCAAATATTACATCAATCCCTATTCCAACTAGTTTACCCATCGGGTTGTCATCATCAACATATCGTGGAGGCCTATTCTCTTTACTCTCAACATCATCTAAATATCTCGACATGAATGTCATACATTCTTCCATTAAATATCCACTGGCTATCGAACCTTCAGGTCTAGCACGATTGCGCACGTAACACTTGAGAGTTTTCAAGTATCTTTCAACTGGAAACATCCATCGACATTGAACTGGACCAGCTAAAAATGCATCATCGGCCAAATGTATCGGTAAATGTTCCATTATATCAAAAAAACTAAGGATGAATGTCTTTTCAAGAAGAGAGAGTGTAACTGCGAAATGATCTTGCAGATACTCGAGATGCCTCTCTTTGTTGACTTTAGAACACAACTGCCTAAAACATGAAGCAATCTCAATCAAAAGTTGCACTACATTCTTGGGCAAAGTTGTGCGGGCTGCTAACGGGATTAACTGCTGGAGTAAAATGTGAGAATCATGACTCTTCAAGCCTCCTAAAGTCTTTCTCTTCATTTTTACCCGTCGAGAAATATTAGAACAATAGCTATCGGGGACTCTCAATTCCTTCAGTATTGTCAAAAAAACTTCAACTTCCTACCGACTCATTGTATAAGGAGCTGGTGGCAAACTGTATCCAGTTCCAGACAGTTTTAAAATTGGATGTAAAGATTTTCTAATATTTATTGCCTGCAGGTCTTGACGAGCTTTGAAGTTATCTTTTGAAGAAGTACTGTCACCCAGTATTGTAAACAACAGAATATCTGTAAAATTTTTCTCAATATGCATCGGGTCCTAGTTGTGCCTCATCAAATTACTCTCCCAATATGGCAACTCCCAAAAAATACTCTTCTTCTTCCAATTATAAGAATTTATGCCAAACTTCCATTCGTAGTCAGTCTGCATTCTAATTCTCATATCATCTACTGCATATTCTGTTAAATAACCCTGAAGATGTGTTAAAATTTCTGTCCCCGTACTCCTTTTTGGTGCTTGTCGTAATTCCATTCCACCATAGAAAGAAACTTTATCCCTACGGAGCTTGTGTGATGGTTGAAGAAATCTACGATGATATAAGAAGCAATATTTACCACCATTAGGCAAATGGTAAGACAAACAGTTGATACCGCATATCGGACAAGCTCGCTGGTTATGAACACTATAGCAAGAGAGATTACCATACGCTAGAAAATCACTTATGGTCCACATAATAGCTGCACGCAGACGAAACATCTCTTTTGCCTCAGCATCATAAGTAAGCACACCGTCAAGCCACAATTGTTTCAACTCCTCGATCAATGGTTGTAAAAATACGTCAATTTTGTTTCCCGGACTCTTCGGGCCATCGATGAGAGTTGACAGAATAAAATAAGGTTGCTTCATGCATAGCCAGGGTGGCAAATTGTATGGTATTAAAACAACTAGCCAAGTACTATGTGGTATGTGCATATTTGAAAACGGACTAAATCCATCCGAAGCCAATCCAAGTCTAACATTTCGGCAGTCATTTGCAAATTCCAAATGCAACTCATCAAACTTTCTCCAAGCCTTAGAATCAGCTGGGTGTCTGTAGACTCCATCTTTCACGCGACATTCCTGATGCCACCTCATAAGGGATGCAGTTTTGCGAGACATGAACAATCGCTTCAATCTCGGAGTCAACGGAAAATATCGAACACGCTTGCATGCAACTATACTGCCCACTTTCTTGTACCTCGGAGCATTGCATACCTCAAAAAGTTGTGCGGCCTCATTTTCCCCTCTGTATATTATGCAATTATTTGGACAAGCATCCCAGACTTTGCACTCTATTCCTAACACATTTGTTATCTTACTAGCCTCGTAGTAATTCTTGGGAATTTTCACTCCCATCTCACTAAAAGCATCCGTTAGAAGCTCAAGTAGAATATCAACTGACTTGTTCGACCACCCATTCAGGGCTTTTAAATGTGACAATCTCATAATGAATGAGAGTGAAGAAAATTTAGTACAACCAGGATACAATTCTACATTAGCCTCTCCCAACAATTCATGTATCTCTCTCAAATCATCAAGCTCTTCAGTTGCATTATCGAAGTCACTAATGCCACCAATATCTTGAAGCATCCCAACCATATCATCCCCATGTTCATTTTCAGTCGAAGGGATATTGCTAGGTGTATTGTGAGAAGATAAGTATATTTCCCCATGAACACTCCACTTTTTGTACCAATGCATGAAACCCCACATTTGGCAATGCTGTTTGACATCTACTGTACCATAAAGATACCTATTCTGGCACTTCATACAAGGACAATGGATTTTAGATCCATTGGGTTTATCTCTTAGCGCAAATTCTACAAAGGCATCTAGACCTTTACTATATTCATCACCTAAACGGTCTTGTGAGTCAATCCACGATCGATCCATCTTCCTATTCATTTATCCATATTTTCAGTCGATGTAAAAGTTTCGTTATAATAAACATATTCAAGAATGAAGGGAAATGATATCAAATTCGTGTACAAATGATCAACAAATTTCCTACAAGTTTCGTTATGAAAAACATATTCAATCCCAATCAGATTTGTGTTCATTCTCCTTTTTACTAGTGGAAATGATAAACATATTTTTAGTAGTAGTTAAAATAAATAAATACATTCCTTGAGAGTTTTCAAAATAGAGAAAATAAAAGATTTAACTAATCAAGATAGATCAAGTTTACTTTTTGAGATGTATAGTATATAACTGGTTGGTCTAGACATTATAAAAATTTTGAAAAAATTTTGACAGAGTTTTGCCTATAAAATGAATATTTTCCAAGCACTAGGCCACATCAAAATGCGCAATTATTCAATTCAACTAATCATGCTTATAACAAATTTCTCTCTATTCAAAATACAGTGAATTTGAAAACTAAATTGCACATTTTCCTCCATAAAACACTCACCTATCTAGCAACCAGTCATATCAAACCAAACTAGAAATTATGCACTTATTCTATGAGGAATTTTGGCCATCATACCAAGAGCACTATCCCCCTTCTTCTAACTTTCTCTTTTACTCTCCCATGAATACCAAGAACATAAAATACTCACCTTCAACCATTTAGTCCCTGCTAAACATATTAAGCTATTTGAATTATAGCTAATTGAAAAGACAATGCATCACAGAATTAAAGCTTATATTAAAAATTAATTTCAGAATAAATACAGAGCTCAAAGAATTCAACTTGAATGGTAAAAATATAATGACCCTAACCTTCTGAACATTCAATAATTTCTCATAGAGCTCAAGAACAAGTTCCAAATTAGCATTTGCAGACTAAGACAACAAGTGCAGAATACCAGAAATGCAGTCGGCACTGCGGACGAGGGCAACCCAAATGCAAAATGCAGTAGACATTTAGCTTCTGTTACCTGTAGACAACCCTAAATGCAAAATGCAGTAGCCCAAATTAGCAATTGAAGTGCAGACGAGGGCAGCTTTACCCGCGACGGAGAAGAGATGGACCTTTGCTGGCAAGGAAGATAAGAGGGTTCTTTCGCCGCGAAGGAGAAGAGAGGGAGTTTTACCAGTGATGGAGAAGAGTGGGAGGCGAAGTTAATTGACAGTTACGGAGTGGAGAGGGAACCGGAGAAGAACGCCAGAGTGGAGAGGGAACCAGAGAAGAGAAAGAGGAAGCCAGAACCAAGCCACCGCAGAAGGAGGAGGAAGAATGGAAGCTGAAAGCAGCAGGTCATCGGGTCTTAAATGAGGACAGAATACGACGGTTAATCATTTTCGTCGTATTAGGTATATTTAATGCGACGGTTAATGATTAGCCGTCGTATTAAATGTGTCTGAAGGGTAATAAAAATGACGGTTTCACGAAAACAGTCGTGTTTGTTTCAGCAAAAACGACAAAACCGTTGTATTAATTCATTTAATACGACGGCATTTGAGCCGTCGTATTAATTGATTAAATACGACGGCGTTTTAAGCCGTTGTATTTAATTTATATCTTAATAATTTTAATTTATATATTTTAATACTTCTGTACTAACCTTTGTATTTAATTTATATCTTAATACTTCTGTACTAACTTTTGCACTTTTCATCTTTATCTTGCTCTCTCTTCAATTGTTGTAGAAAGGCAGGTTGAATCGAAGTATTACTTATCCTTATTTCTCCATCTACTACAAATACTTCTAGTTCTGAAATTTGTAACTTTCGAAGAGCTGATAAATTCGCCTTCCTACTAAGAGAACTTACTACTGCGTTTGCTTTTCTAGGATGATATTTAATTGGACATTAAAATACTTACAAAAATTCCATCTATCAACTTTACCTTATGTTAAAACCCTTTTGAGTAAAAAAACAAAAAAAAAACATACTTCAAACTTTTGTGGCCAGTGAAGATTTCTAACTCAGCCGCACACAAATAATGTCTCCATTCCTAAAAGGCAAACACAATAGCAACTAACTCCAAATTATGTGCAATGTAATTCTCCTCATGAGGTTTCCACTTTCTAGAGATATAAGCGATCACCTTTTTCTCCTACATCAATACTCTTCTCAATACTTCCTTTGACACATCTGTGTACTCCTCATAAGGCTTGTCCATCATTGGCAATGTTAAAACAGGAGCAGAGCTTAATTCTTTTCTCAATTCCTAGAATTTTCCCTCACATTTTCTAGTCCAATTATAAGGAACTTTCTTTTGGGTGAGTCGACTCAAAGTAAAGATATCTTAGAAAATTTCTTAGTATATCTCTGACAATATCCTACAAATCCTAGAAAATATTGTATTCAGTTGGAATCTTAGGACGTTTCCAGTTCATCACTACTTTAACTTTTGCAGGATCTATTGTCCTCGTGAATTTTGGATGTCACATGTCCCAATAATGCTACTTCTTGCATCCAAGACTCACACTTATTGAATTTTGCATATAGTTTGGACTATCTTAACTTTCCTAATAGTTTCTGAATATTATTGTTCATGATCTTAGGGATCTTTGGAGTACACCAGAATATCATTTATGAATATAGCCACAAAACTGGGATGAAATGTCCGGTGCATTAGATCTATGGAATAGTAGGCATTAGTGACACCAAAAGGACATCACTACAAGCTCAAAATGTACATATTGTGTTAAATGCAGTTTTTCAGTATATTTTCTTCTTGAATCTAAACTTAATAATATCCTTACCTCAAGTCTAACTCTGAGAATCATCCTGCTCTTCGTAACCGATCAAACAATTCATCAATCATGCGCAATGGATATTTATTCTTTATTGTTACTGCATTTAACCTCACAAATCTATATACATCCATGGTGACTCAGCTTTCTTTCTAACAAATAAGATAGGTACTCCCCAAAGTGAAGTACTAGGCCAAATGAATTCTTGCTCCATTAATTCCTATACTTATTCTTCAGGTCCCAAAATTCTGTAGGTGCCATTCAATAAGGAATGCTTGAAATTAGTTCTACCAATGTCACTAACTCAATAGAAAATTCTACCTCTCTCTTCAGTGGTAATTCCTTTAATTTCATTGGAAAAACATCCAAATACTTATTCATGATAGGAGCTTCTTTGGGTTTCTTAACCCCTCCTGGCTTATTAATTACATAAGCCAAGTACCCAATACACCCCTCTTTTTTTTTTCTTTTTTTAATTATCTTCTGGGCCTTGAGTCCTAATATGCAAATATTACTTTTCCTCCTAGCCTCATCAACAATTTCCAATATAGGTTTCTAGGCTAACGGAATTGTACTACTTTATGTTTACAGTCAACTTGATTATGATACTGGGATAGCCAGTCCATGCCCAAGATAGCATCTTAGTCCTCTGTGGGCAGACATATTAATTTCCCTACCAAGATCTTACATTCCTTATCCACTTTCTCACTATTCATGTACTTTCCCAGCGGATATTAACAAGCATTTCTTATAAGTTTCTTCCTTCTTTTTA
Organism: Voacanga thouarsii; assembly: GCA_026120185.1. Classification (NCBI taxonomy): domain Eukaryota; kingdom Viridiplantae; phylum Streptophyta; class Magnoliopsida; order Gentianales; family Apocynaceae; genus Voacanga; species Voacanga thouarsii. The sequence continues at coordinate 459,673 of JANUWF010001271.1, read as the reverse complement.
TCCCCATAGCATCAAAAAATACATGGGCAACAAAGGAATATGTAGAACCAGGATCTACCAATACTTTAGCATCATGATTCAAAGCTAAGGAGTGTATCTTTCACTAATGTGATATGATCATCCATCTTCTTCAATACAACCACTCGAGTATTTACTTGGTTTAGCTGATCCGACACTAGGGGTAGAAGCTTGTCTAGGTTCTCTCTTTCTAGTCCTAACCTCTACCCTTGATTGTTTCTTCCGGGTCGACTTCATCCTCCTATCCTTCGAAGGTGTTGGAAATTGAAACTCTTATGCCCTTCCTTCCTACAGTTAATGCATCTAGAAGAGGGTTGTCCTGCAATTGGCCCTCTCCTCCTCTGCATCTTTCATTTCTTCTACTATCGAAGTCCTTCAGATCTTTTCTTATTCATACCCCGAAATTCACTTTGACTTCTCCTATTTATATTCTCAGTTATTCTAGCATTCTCATTGGCTCTAATAATAGCCTCAGCCATCCATCAAATGGCATCAGCCATTTTCTAGAAGGTTTAGAACATAAAATAATCCAAATTCACAATGTGGGAACCTTCCACATGTGATTCCTCCACCATTAGCTCAGGGTTATATTGAGTAGTTCACAATTATCATCCAAAAGTTCATTTAGGAGACATTTGTACAATTCCTATGATTTTACTGGTAAAACGATATAGCATAACTTAAGAGCAGGCACAAAAGAGCTATAGTGCACATAGCAGGATCATAACATATATCCATTCTCATCAAACACAAGGCCAATACAAAATTCGTGTGCCAAGCACACAATCATATACACTGGCCAAATTGTATATATTCTACTACACATATCCACATCTCATCCTCCTACTCATCGTCATCACTATCTGAAATGGGAGGTTCTAAATTAGTAGAAATCATTTAAGATTTGGTTGTATTGAATCCTTCACCTTCATCCGCACATGGGTGCAACCAAGCCAGTATGTCTGAGTCTATTTCCAAGTTTTCCTCAAACTCCTCAACCACATGTACTTTTACCTCGGGTACCTCTTGATCTCTTCCTATCTCAACATCCTCCAAACATAACATCTTATCTTCTAATACTCCCGGAGTATCCTTGCCAAATTCCTTCTCATTATCCTCATATAATACTACACCATCGGGGACACTATCCTCCTCATCACTAGCCTGATGGGGTGATTCAATATCGCCAGCAATTTTATCAAAATCGCTACCCATCTCCTTATATGGCGACGATGTTCTCTCAGGAATAGGTGTCCTTTCCAGACTGAGGTCTCGCACAAATAAGCTAACGACAGGCACTAGAAGGTCAAACACGTTCCCGATAAGACAAGGTGTATGAAGGTGGCAAGGGTCAGATACTGTCCAAGTGAAACGACCTAGCACCTGCTTGGCAGATAATCTTAATCCTCCTAGATTTTTTCATACCCGAATGCTCATCTATCTCTTTCTTCCTATCATTACTATACTTATCCAATGGGCGCTTGCCCTTATCCCTCCCATCCATCATACCTCCATAATGAAAGAGTTCTATCAATCCCTAGGACGATACTACAGCTCTATAAAACTAAGCTCTGATACCAATTGTAACATCCCTACTAAAGCTAACAGTGGAAGCATATCAAAACAGGGTGTCGCCCAGTCCAGTCACCCAGACAAGGGGTCTTTATAACGAAAAAAAAATCAACAGAGTATGTAAGGTCCAGATCCAAACAACAACTCATACTGATGGTCACGTGCACACATATAATAAAGAATCTTATACTTGAAAATTTCCATTGAACATCAATAATAAGGTAAATTATCCAAAAGGGAAACGTCCAGACCTATTCTACTATCACCGTGGAATCGTCTTCTATCTATAGGTTTGCTCATCTCCAGATCCTACAAAAAGGGTAAGATAAAAGACAAGTGCGAGTAAAAAATCACCCAGTAAGCCTTGTGTGTGCTAGTGCTTTATCAAAGAGACAGAGTACACAAAAAATATATGGAATAGCATTTGTTCACTGGAAATGATTCTAAAACTCTTTAACGAAGAATTTATTTAGAACTTAATAATTTTTGGAAAGCTATATTTCAATTTCAAATCATTGCCCCAATTTTTTTTTTTTTTTCAAATCATAGGCACTTCTCCAATAGATGGTCGGCCTGTATCCACACGCAAGTCCCGCAGTCCTTGCCTTTGGCGTCACATATCATTGTACTGAGACCGCAGTCTCTAGTACTCAACCGTGCATCACCAAAATAAGTACACCACAGCGTATATCTGCTCAGGTATACCGCAGCATACCTAGTGTACTGCAGCCCACAATCTTTTACTTGCCACCATAAGCCAAGGGTCCTAATCTTGACATCAATCACCATCGAGGTGATAAGAAGTCAAATACACTGAGTGTCCCTGCCTAGCATTCGGCGAATGACTCAAAATAAGAAGCGCCTGCAGATGCGACAATTGCCATGTGCTAAACAACTAGCCAGGACAACTCATCTCAATGTCCTATGGCCCTGTTTAGAGTAAGACAATCCCTAGAACTACCTAGGTTACTTGGGTTCTTCTATCTCTAACATAAGCTAGTACAAAGATCAAAGTCCTTATTAAGTACTCAACGTTAACAATACCAACCCCGTCTAACTGATCAGGCCAGAGGGTTATCTGATCCTGCAAGATTCTCAGATCAAAAATTTTTTGGGGCAAAACAACATTTTCCAAACTTTGATCCCACTGACTTGCAAGTCAAATCATCATTCACATAGACTCCGCAGAGCCAATCGATTCCTTCCATGGCACATCAGGCCAATAAAATATTTCAGGGATCAAAAGGTTGTTTTCCAAAAGTCATTCTCATCAAGAGATATCATTTTTCAAAATCATGTTGAAATAGGATAAAGAGTTCTATTCATACATACAAACATGTTTCCAAGAGTATCCAGGTCATTTTTCCCGTACTTGATCACAATAGTCCTTTTCCAAGGGCATTCGAGTCAGTTTGCCCATGCCCGATTCCAAAAGACTTTTCGAGAGTATTCGGGTCATTTTACCCTTACCCAATTTAAAAAAAATATTCACAAGAGTTCTAATAAGGATATTTCGATCATTTACCGTATACTAGATACCAAAATTTTTCATAAACATTCGTGTAAAGACATTTGGATCATTTTCCAAATACCCGATTCCAAAAGGAACTCATTTCAAAAAATTCAGAATTCTAATCCGAAAAGAGGATTAAATTCAAAGTTTGCAAACATATTTTCATAAAATGTTCCAATAAGGGCATTTCAATCAATTTATGAATACCTGATTCCAAAATTTACCATTTCTCAAAAATCTCAAGTTGTTAATCCACAAGGGACTAAATTCACAAATTCATGCTTTAATCATCCAGTAAGGTTTCCAATCCAATTATGATGTTCTATCAAGCCCAAAATGACACAAAATAATTCTTGTTCAGATAAACTTTAAACATATTCAAGGATTTTCAAAATGGCATAAAACATAGCATTTCATGAAATACTAAAGCATACTAGCATTCAAAAGGTTTTAGAACTCAAAGGGACTCACCTCGTGTCCTAATTAAACTCTTTCCGTTTACGGCCGTTTAACCATCGTTTCCATCATTTTCAACTTTTCATTGGTCATTTACCAACAAACCTACACCAAACATCATTTTTGGATCAAATCGTGTTCGGCTGAAAAATAGCCGACGGGTAGCCAACGTCCAACCAACGATTAGCCGACGGTTAAGAAAAACGTTTGACCTTCATTCACGTTATTTTTTTTATCGTTTGATCAATTCTTTCATTTTTATTTTTCACATCCTTCCTCCCTTCATAAACAAGGGATTTACTTCATATTTCCCATTTATTTCACTCAAAATCATATAATTAATCATTCTTAAATTCATCCATTTTTTGACTCATTTTTCTGGAATTTCATAGATTGACACATGATTTTATTTCGCACATAACTTTCAATCTAGAACTCTGATTTGCCTCTATGATATATCAAAAATGACCGTAAGACTCCTAACTTTAATTCTATATAGGCCGTTTTCAGTTTTCTTATTCCAGTAACACGCTACAGGGCAAAAATAGCCCCAGTATTTTTGTCTCAATTTAACTATTCATGCTTTCCGTTGTTTTCCTTTAGCCTTTAGCACATTGGAACCATTAATTCATTCAATCCTCTTTCAAATCATATTTAATTCTAAATTTCCAAATTTTCAGTAGCTCACAAAAGTTACACTTATTCAACATAAAATCATCTCTTCTAATAAAAATCTAGTTTGAATCATTTTTCCCAACCAAGTAAATTCTATTTTTACTTTGCTTTGATCATCACCTCTTCAACCAAAAATAAGCCCTCAAGCTACCATAATTATTCTGTTCTTCAACATAAAACATCATTCAAAGGCCCTTAGGCAGCCGGCACATATACAAGCATATATAAAGTTCATACACAAAAGTTCACAAATCCTAACTTTGATCCGAAATCAATACATGAATGTCATGTTTTTATGTTAAAATTCACATCATCATAATCATCATTCATCCAACAACAACTTTAATTCAAAAAAGATATGGTTTTACATTGTATTTGAGGCTATTTGGTGTGATTTGCTCCAAGAACACCAAGGCTTCACCTAGTACACCAAGAACACACACTAGCTAGCTTTTTTGTTTTCTCTTTCTCTTGGTTTTTCCTTCTCTTGGCTGCCAAAATTCAGGCTATTTAACAGCCCTTTTCCACCACCATTCACCCTTCAAATCTTGGCCTTTCATTTCTTGTTTTGGTTTAATTGAATGGTGGTTATATTTAAGTGTGTTCCAATAGGATTTTTACACACCAACCACTTTTTCCTCCACAAAATTTTCCTTTTTTTCCCCTTGCATGGCCCACGAAATTCTTGGCCAATTTTCAGCCATTTATTCATCTTCTCTTGGTCTAAATATTAGCCAATTATATTGCTTAAGACCTTAATCAAGTGGGCCCACGAGTGATGTGTTCCAATCACAAAATTACACATCATTCTTCATTTATTTTGCAAAGTTTATTTAAGAAGTCTTGCATGCATGAATCTTTCATGCATCTTCTTATTATTTGACACTTGTCCTTGGCCACCAATCACAAGAAGCCACACGTCCTATTTTCAACCGCATTTTCCTATTTTCTTCAGAAATGATCAAAATCAAGTCCGTAACGAGAAAATATTTTATTTCACCTCTCAACTCCAAAAATTCCACTGAATTCATTAGTAACACTTAAATTCTTCAATTCCTTCTCTACTTGGTCAAATTTGCGATCAAAATCGCGGGCGTAGTCAAAATAATGAAAATGCCCCCGATACCCCAGGTAGTATAATTCACACCAAAACGTATGTTTCATCGCACTGGTCAATTTCTCTTTTTAAATTACCCTACAATTCTTATTTTTTTTAATAATAATAGTCTTTCAAAAATTTAGGATACGAGTTGAACAAATCCAATAAGTACATCCAGGTCCCGACAAGATATTATTATACCAAAATATTTATCTTATTATACCGATCATCTTTTGTTCTGGCCATTGATATAAATTCTCATCCTATGACAAAGAGTAGCCAATTGAAAGTAAAAGGTGTGGTGTTACAGGTTAATGGGAGTGCAATTATTTTTCTATTGCTATACATTGATGGCATATTGCTAATAGGAAAAAATGTGTCTGCTATTCAATCAGTCACAGTCAAGATTTGGTTATCGAAGAAATTCTCTACAAAGGCCCTTGGAAACACAACGTACATGCTAAGAATAAGAATTAATAGAGATAGATCAAAGAGGTTACTTGTTCTTTCATAGTTTATATACATAGATAATGTGCTAAAGAGGTTTAGCATAGATCAATCCAAGAAGAGATTCTTGCTTATGACCTATGGGGTAAGCTGTTCAAAATCTATGTGTCCTCAAACATAAGATGGAAGGAATCATATGAGTGTGCTACCATATGCTTTGGCAATTTGTTCTATTATATGTGCTATAATATGTACAAGGCCCGATGTAACTTGTGCTCTTAGTTTAACAACTAAAAACTAATCTAATCCTAGAAAAGGTCATTAGGTAGCTGTTAAGAACAACTTTAAGTATATAAGAAGAACAAATGATATATTATTAGTATATAGAGAATGTGTCTTACAAGTCAAAGTGATACGACTTCTTGTGTGGCTTTTCTTGGTGTTGTGGGTGTTTTTGGTGGTTGTGTGTTCAGTTAAGCAAATGAAACCCAAAACAGAGATTTCTTCTTGTGACAAAAGATAAAGTAACCTAACTACCTACCCTCTTTCAAACCTTTGAAGAACAAAGCCTCAAAGACCCTCAAGATGAGTAGAAAGTTCTACTATATTCTCACCATAATATCCTTGAAACAACAAAGGCAAGCAAGAACAAATAGAATAGAGAAGATAGGCACCCAAATATTGAATTTCAAACAAACCTTAGAAGAACAATGCAACTAAGACCTATTCAAAGTAGACAACAATGGATTATCCAAAAGATTTAGAGACTCTTACAAAAGGAGGACTAACCCTTAAGCTTGGTCTTGAACACGATGAACAAGGAGGCTAGAGCCTCTCAAAATTCTCTCTCAAATTTGAATTAAAGTGAAGTGTGTTGTCTTGTCAAATCAACAAAGGTGCTATTTAAACTATCCTAACCCTAACTAAGTAATCCCTGAGGTTTAATTATAGTTTAGGATCAAAATAAGTCTTTACAAACACTTACAAGTGAAGAAAGGTGGAGAAAAGCATTAAAACGCGAAGCAATCGACAGTGGCCCAGGGGAAAGCCGGCGTTGGTTTGGTTCTGTCTTCGGTCGGTTCTCTTTTGCTTGAGTGTTGGTTTTGGATAGAATGGAACCGGCATCAATTTGGCTACATAGAGCTGGCACCGGTTGTCCTCTGGAAGCCTCCCTTGTCAAATTTCATCCCCTTTTGCAGACGGCTTAAGTTCTTGTTGGGGTCCTTCGCAAATGGCCATCAACACGAACTCTTAGCTTGCTTCCTCAACCCTCCAATCCTCCTTCATCCTCAAGCATTGTTTGATGATCAATTGAAAATCATCTTGAAGCTTCTTGGTCCTCGCTCTAGTCATCGGTCCTTGTCCACCATGATGAAATGGAGTCTCATTACAAGGGGTACACTAATGGCAATTTTCAATCTAATAAAGATGACTACAAATCCCAATTTGGCTATATCTTCACTTTTAATAGTGGTGCAGTTAGTTGGAAAAGTTTCAAACAAGACAATAATTATCAATTTAACTATTGAAGCTAAGTACATAGCGGCTTTTAAAGCATCTAAGGAAGCAGTCTGGATCAAAAAGTTCACAATAGAACTAGGAGGGGTACCTAGCACTGTTGATATAATACCCTTGTATTGTGGTAATAATGGAGTCATTGTATAAGTAAAGGACCTACAGTCTCATCAACGATCCAACATGTACTTAGTTTCTATACTTGATTTGTGAAATTATTAAAAAGAAATATGTAAAGATAGAGAGTTCTTATTTATTAGAACATACCTGATCTACTTACTAAAGCATTACTTGAAAAGAAAAAAAATAGTTATGTTTAGTCATTTGATATTCGATACATGAATGGATAGGTCTAGTATAAGTGGGAGATTGTCAGAGATATGCCTTAGAACCAATCTATTTGTACAATATACTTTATACATGTATTTAACAAAGGCATTCTTTACCTTTTAGTTTCTTTATTTCATATGTGTGTCTATGGAAAACTAATAGATAAAGCACCTAGCACAAAGAACTATGTTAAAAAAATCATGATAGAGATTATGATATGAGATTCCTACAACACTACATAGTGTTTGTGATTAAATATCCCTAGTCATAGTATTAATGAGATACAACATTATTAATGCACCAAGACTAGAACATATTACATTTTTTGATTTGATCAAATGGTAGTTCTCACATCTATGGGTGTTGTGATACTCAATATTGACACATGGATGCTGCTATTTGAACAAGTTTATTAGATGACCTAGCTATGATGGAATTACATGGATAACTATTTAGTCGAAGTAATAGAATCTTATCATAGCAAATGTGTAAGTGTCCTTAGACTTGAGATCTCTGAAACACTTTATTTGCTGAGCGTTATATTTTGATTCTAATATTTGGAGTCGTATAGGGACCACCTATAGGATGGATATTGGTTACAACGTAAAGTAAACGAATGTAGTTGAGAGAGTTAATAAAGAATTCATCACCCCTAATAGTAGGTGAGCATATCTTACGGCTATTTATATGAAATCATTACTCAAGAAGTCCTTGGCCCAGACAACTATGTGTTGGAAACAGTTTCAAATAATACACATGTTGAGTAATGGATTCTAGAACAAGTACTAATAAATTTGGGCTAGGGTTCATTATCTTCTAGAAGGAATTGACACTAGTTCCATACTCTAAACTTAATTAGATAAAGTAAAATGAAAGGAGTTTACTACACTAATATTTTGCTATTGAAAAGTTCATGTCAAGCCTCTTAACTTTCAAAACTTCTAGGTGGTTAAGAAACACTACTAGATGTAGCGCTTAATTTGCAAGATATGAATTTATTAATTGGATATTTAATGAATTAATCCTAAGTTGAATTAAAAGGTAACTCTACTTTTTAAGGATTATTAATTCCACAGTAATTTGAATTGATTCGTATTTTGCTAGCAATAGACTAGAAAACCTAATAGGTCACACACAAAAGAGGAATTGGTACTCAGGATATTATATGACGATACTATGGGTTAATATATGAGAAGAAATAATATTTTGGGCTAATTATAAAGTGGTTATAATCACTCCGGTCAAATTTTGCAAATACTAAACCTTTTGGTTGAATTATAAAATTGTTATAATTCGAAGGGCTACTTGCAAATTTTGAAGCTCAAGCCCATAGTTGCAAAGGGCTTTATTATTGTTGCTTCCTAATGTTCTTCAGAAACAGAAAATGCTTTTGACAATATGCTTTCACCTAAAGATGTGTGTGTGTGTGTGTGTGTACAGGACACCACCTTAAATAATACATATTGTAGCCTCTTTTTCTATTCTATTTTTTCTCTATAAAAATCCCTACAACCGCAATAAAAAATGCTTGCTGATTTTTGCACCAATTTTAAGTATTGCTCTTCATGTAGATGGTGTTAGAGAATTTCTTATACTTGGAATTTTGGTGGCTCAAGGCTTGAATAAATTTCAAGAGGAATTTCATGGGGACGAAGAATTTTAAAAGCTGCATTTTTTAGGTAACTAAAATTTTCTCTCTCCCATGACCCGTTTAATTACATAAGAGTGATCTTGTTGTGTGGATTTCATTTTAATTTTTGTTGTAGATTATTTGATATTGTATTATTGAAATCGAACAAAACCATCTAAATGCATCATCTGGGCATAATTCTAATATAACTTGAGTTTGTCCAAAGTAAAAGTATGACCATGTTGCCTTATTTGATGATAATGAAGTCGATTGTTGCTCGAGTGACCTTTGAGTGTTTGAGTGCTTTAGAGATAAAAAAAATTCAATCTATTTTGGTTAAGTTTAATTCAGGTGAGAGAGTATTACAGAGGGAGATGATAAAAGTGAGGAACCAATAATCTTAATCTCAAAGGGAAAAGAAGAAAAATGGAAAGAACTGAGATAGAATAGAAAAGTGCAACGGAATATCTAAATGTATTCAAACTATAAGGAAGATGATCTTGAACTTGATCTTCGAAAAGGAAGAATCTTGGTTTATTTGTTGCTAGAATTTGAGAGAAAAAAGGGAGTTTGTGAGAATTTTTTTTTTTTAATGCTTTAGAGTGAGTTTTGGTGTTTTGAGGGTGGCCGAATGGTTGAGCTGTTGGGAAATATGCCCTCTTAGACTAGGTTTCTGATGTAAATATCGAATGTTTTAATAAAAGAATTTATTTTTAGAAATTATTTGTAAATTTATATTTTATTTGTGCACAATTACGTTTGAAAAAGACCCATTGTGTTTAAGTAAGTGGTCCATGTGAATGGTAGTCTTTCACAGTTAAGGTATGGATCACGGGTTACTTAACACATAAACGTTTGTTCTTAACCAATTGATGAGAATGGAAAGCTCACCATATTTAGGTTATTATATTATGAATTCTAAATAGGGAATGGCTTACTTTTAGCCAGTGAGTAGTCCACTCAATTCATGACATAAGCGTATTTCGAATACATAGAACAACACCTGTAGTAGTGGTTTCTTAAAGTACTATATGGTAAAAACCTAGACTATTATTGCTACAGTGTGGACTAGTACTCTACGACTTGAGTATGAGTTGGTGGTCTAACGAAGCTGGAAGCATGTACTTTGATTTGCTTTTAGTTCAAGTTCTATCGTAGGACCAATATACTTGTATGTTGGGTATGTGTGACTAGTTAGTTAAGACAGACTTGTACAAGATAGTTTCTATACTATATCACCCTTTGTGGTTGTCTGAATGATCTAAATATCTAGGGCCCTAGGAAACATGACTTGGATGTTTGCTTTAGGGTAGCTCCATTGGAAAGCAAAAACAATCCAGGAAGTCATGGATTATTAGACTAGAAGCTTAAGGATGGTAGATGTCATTTAGAGAGGTGTTAGTACATTTCTTCCTTTCTAAATGTACAACGATATATAGAGGGGTATTTTAGTCACTTCACCTTTTGGTCGGAGACTTTGCTAAATGCAGCATTGTTCTTGGGGTCAATATTTTCTTATGGTGATATTAGGAAATATTTAAAATGCAAATTACAGCTATTTTATATGACAAGGGTATTTTGGTCATTTTAGTAGTCAAGGCAGTGTGCCTCTTGATCCCCAGTATAGACCGTAAGTCCAAATTATATACAAGCTAAGGAATTGGTCTTAAATTAAATAGAATTTATTTTATTTAAATCGCCTGATTTAATTATTGGGCTAGAATAAAATAAAGGTCCATAGAGAGAGAAAGAATTAATTAAATTAGTTTGGTGGGTTAATTAATTATTTAGGGCTTTGGCCCAATTCGAATAACTAAAGATCAACTTGTGACCAAACTAATATAGTATTGTTAATTAAACTAGTTTATTTGGGCTGAAAAATTAATTATTTATTGGGCCATTTATTTAGTTCTAATTAGAATAATTAATTTAGTCTAAAAAGCTAAACTATGAGTCTAATGGGCCAATCCAGTTTAAACTAGGGTTTTATTTAGGTTAAACAGGAGAACAAAGGCGTACGTTGTTGATAACGTTGTTTTTTCTACTTCTTCTCTGAGAAAAGAAAAAAGTGACAGCCTTCTCTTTTCCCTGAAAAATTCCTTAGCCCTATGAGTTGTTCACCAAACGTGGATTCGGTAGGCCATATACTGGAAGATCGAGAGGTTAGCATTCATATACATGCACAGATGGAGAAAGAGGCTTGCAGGAATTGTACCAAAGGTTTCCACCAGCGCATCTACTCCGGTTCCACACATTCCGATCCAGCCAACTTTAAGAACAAGAAGAAGAGGTAAATTTTTTTCCCTCTCGGAGCTCTTCCACCGGCACCGGATGAGGCCGTCGGAACCGGCACCGGCTATGGTCTGCAAACCACCTGTGTTTTTTTTTTCTTCTCTTTTGCTTCCGCTGTGTGCTTTGCTTCCCCTTTAAATCTTCAATTGGTATCAGTGCATGAAGATTTTGTGCAAATATAGGAAGCAGGCATGCTACTTAAATAAAACTGGACACATATGTGTGAATAACATATGATCCTTCACTATTTTGGTATGGATAGATTGATTGTTAAACCTCTCTAATAGAGGTATATGTGCATATGTAATCTGGTTTTTTCCTTAGCATATCGTGTAAACCCAATCTTAATGGGTATAGGCGATTGTTGGTTTTTGGTGTTGTTGATTTTGGGTTGAAATCGGAGAGCCAAGAACTGGAACAAAATTGTAGAGAAAAAAAAAAACTAGAGAATGCAACTCAGAAAATCGCGACAGAAAAATCAAAGAAGAAGCCCGGTCAGACAATCGGTGCCGGCTGGAACCGGCGCCAGCGGGTCTGGGCTCCTATCTGCATGTGAGCCGCGGGTCTAGATCTTAGGTAGCCCACAAGGTCCTTGTTTAGTGCGAGGGGTGTTGTGGAATGCAATGAGGATAGGGTGTTCGATCCAATGTGGCGGGTGCTGTGGACCAAGGAGAAATTTTTTATTTTTCATTGTAATTTTCTTGCATTTTCTCTCTTTTTTTTTTTTTTGTTTTAGGTTCCATACCAAGTGAAGTTAATATTCGTGGAATATTTTTGCATGAAAAATATTAGTAAGGGATTTTAGGATTAAATAAGACCATTAATTAATTAATGTGTTTAATTCCATTATTTGGGAACTTAGGTTTAAAAATAGAAAAACATGAAAACGTCTACTATTTTCTAGCATGATATTTATTTTTGAGTACCTATGTGCATATTTTCTCAAAGACCAAAGTCTTTGGGAATATTTTTGTAAGTTAAAAATAGAAAGCTATTTTGTTTTATTTTTGCATAAGAAAATTTGTTTTGTCAAATAATCTTGAGAGCAAAGTCTCTAGAAAGTTTTGATAGGAAATTTTTGAAACCATTAAGTATTTTTAACATAAATAAAATTAGTCCATGGAATAATCCCTTAAAGGATATAAACCTTGATATAGAGATTTTAATGGATTTAGATATTTTGTTTTTGAGTAAAGGAAAAGCTTAATGGAAATTTTCAAAAGGATATTTTTCTAGAAAAATCATTATTTTAAAAGACTAAGTGGGAGAGGGGTTCCAACGGCCCCACGGCTTCCATCACGATCCTCATTAGAAATCGTGGGTCCCCTTGCGTCACCCTAGGAGTGAACCCGTATAGGATGGGGATACTACAATGATCTAGATCTAATGGAGGGATGTAATTAATAACCCGGGACATATCCTATAATCGGCCAGCCCCTCGTTGGAGGTTATAGTGCAAGGTATGTGTAACACCCCACTACCTAGGCCCAACGGGGCCAGGGATGTTGCTCCGTCCAAAGGACAAGGGTCTTTATAACTAGGTCACACAAAAGAAAATAAAAGCAATACTTTAAGATTGAAATTATTACAACCTAAAAATACATGAACCAATCCAAAATAAATTGTTTGCTACCATCTCTCAAAACAACACAAAAGAAAAATAACATAAAGTCTTCAAAGCATAGGTAACAAGACTAGCTATTCATCTCTACAGTAAGATTGACCTAAAAACATGGTATAAAAGGTGATGAGATGAAAATCTTAGTAAGCCCATGTGTGATTTGAGTGTTTCAAGTAAAACAGTTCATGTATGCAAGTTATAAAATTGCATAAGAGAAAGTGCTAACAAGCATTAAATAATGTTAAAAATAAAGAGTGCCGTTTTGCTTTTCAATCCATACAAGTGCACAATAAATACAACCACTCAAATGGGTAGCCATGGGTTACCACACGTTGGGCTTCACGATCATATAACGGTCAGAATGCCACACTTTGTGTAGACTGACAAAAGGTAGGTGTATGGCCTACCGAGTGAGATGCTCCTTCTTCTCTACACCCAAACTTACCGGCTGTCCACTCCGGAAACACATAGTCCACATGACTGAAACTTGCTAGCTCAGACCGGCATGACTAAGTAGTACTGTCATTTCTCCAAGTTGAGTTCATCTTTTAGAGGTGGCCTCTTGCCAGAAGACTCGTTCTTGCTCTTCAAAACTAGTACTACTAGCCTACCATTATTGAGTACTCAACGTTGATTGTCCCACTTGGGAGAAAACTAATAAAGCATTGATTTACTTGAAAATAGCAATTAAGGGTTTCTAAAATTCTTGTCAAAGTTGGGCTTTGGAAAGAGTTTAATATTTGTGCAAAACTACTTGTTTAATTTTCAAATGATTTGCTTGACTGAAATAAAAAAAGAAAATAGTCATTAATTGCCTTTACAAAACGAGTGTCCATACATATCACATTTGGCTTGCCATAGTAATCTTTTGTCTTCAAATAAGTTTATGCAGGAGCTTACCTGATCCTTTGCTTGCTCGAATTCAAAAATCTTCCAAGGCTGACCTAACCCTGTCTGGGGTAAACACAAGACATAAGGTTATACTCGAGCTATATTTGCTTTACACAAATAATTCATACTTCAACTAATTACAATCATGACCTTAATGTCCTAAGCTTTAAGGCCTGCAGATAAAGAATTTTATAAAAGAAGTCCAGCTCGATAAGTTAAAATAACTAGGGGTTGTAAAATAACTACAAATAAGTTATAGGTTCAAATAATAAATCTTGAATGTTATTCTTAATAAATAAACTAGGGTTTAATTATTGAAGAATCCTAAGTCCTAGATGTTATTAATAAATGGTAATTTTTAAATAGTATTATTATTAAAATAAATAATAAATTATTTCTAATCTCTTAATAATTAATATATAGTAAATAATTAATAATAAATAAATTTTATTAAATTTTGATTAATAGATAACAAATAAATAGAAATAATATTTATGAATATATGGTCTACAAAGTCATTAATATTTTGCTTACTGTTATTATTTATATGAAAGGTTTTATTTATTTATTTATTATTATATTATTATTTTTAATAAAACATAAAATTTATTTGCCTAATAAAATATCACTATTTCATTTAATATTCCAATTCCAAAACTTCCTAGGAATTTCGAAATCTTTGAAGGAAAAACATAGTAATAATTTTAATTAAAATAATAAAATTTGCTAATTAAAATAACCTAGGATCAACAAGATCATGATCATAATTTTCCTATTGCTAACAAGAATTATGAACATATACTCTAATATCAAGAAACAAACTATTCTATTCATGAACATAGGCTTAAATCCATACCTACTATCACATGGCCAAATCTCTACTAAGCATAATCATCCTCATGGCTTTAATGAAAATAAGAACATAAAATCCTATTCACCAAAGGTGTCATAACATCTAGCATGCTTAATCATTCATAATTTCTTAAGACATGGAGAGCATACATCGATTCTCAAGGAATTTCATAAACCTTAATCATGATCAATCATTCTCATGCTCCAATCTCAACCCCTTCATACATACTCATATACTCAATCACCCATTCATATTCTATCCTCTATATCAACATCTAAGAGACATGAATTTAGAATTTAAAAGAATGGTTAAGGAGAAATACTTGGTTGATGATTATTTCGATGGAGATTTAAGAAGGTCCACGCGTAGAGAGTCTTGAATTGTCCAAGAGAGGAGAAAGAAAACAGCCATGGTTGTAGCAACCATTTCAGCCGAGAGAGAGAGAGAGAGAGAGAGCATTAGCATGATATGATAAAGATTGAAGGGAAGAAGATGAATAAAAGAGTTGCTCTTGGTTACCTTGATGATATTCTTGAGACTTCAAGGAAAAATCTGGTTTTGATCCGAATGCTAATTTTTTTTTCTCTACATTTGATGTTATAAATCCTAGAAATAGACTCGAGGGAGTATGTATGTGTGTTCTAGAGTTTTTGAGAGGGATTGGAGGTGTTTAGAGTGGTCTTTGGCTTGAAGAAAGGTAGTGTGTGTTCTTGGTGTTCTTGGTGGAAATGGAGAGAACTAGAGGGGAATGTTGGACGAATTGCTGAAGAGGGTTGGCTGAATGATTGAGGGAGTTCAGGGATTTTGGTTTTCAGTTTAGGGGGGAAAGAGAAAAATCTGGTTGTTTGAAATTCAAATGAAGAAATTTAAGGAGTGTTTTAAGGTAAAAGATATGTTAATGGTGTTTGATTGATGAAGGTTTCTTGGAGCTGCAATGGAGCCGGTTGGGTTGCTGTGTTTTACTGAAATGAATGAAGGTTGATGGAGCTTTAAGGCTGGCCAAAATTCTGAGCTCAATGGCAAAGGAATTTCTGGTTATAAAGCCTAATCCAAGGGGTGTTTTCGTGGAGCAAATGCAGGAAATTTTTGAAATTCAAATGGAAGTTTGATTGGAGT
Source organism: Voacanga thouarsii (assembly GCA_026120185.1). Classification (NCBI taxonomy): domain Eukaryota; kingdom Viridiplantae; phylum Streptophyta; class Magnoliopsida; order Gentianales; family Apocynaceae; genus Voacanga; species Voacanga thouarsii. The sequence continues at coordinate 443,645 of JANUWF010001271.1, read as the reverse complement.
AATTTTAGAAGGAATTTGAGGTGTGGTTTTGGAGTCCAATTGTGAAAGGTAAGTGGAGAGGGTAATGGTGTTCAGTTCATGGCTGAACAAGGGTTAATTTACAGAGGTTTGAGGTGGTTTTCGGCCAAGGCTTGAAGGGAACAAAGCTGGAAATTTTCTGGTTTCATGATGTTCATGGTTCGAAGGTTTGCTGAATTTTCTGTGCAGTTTTTCTGCAACATTCCAGCCCGATTTGCAGAGGATTTTGAGATGTGTTTGAGGGTCCTTCAAGGCTGGTTCCCAGCCTTCTTTATGGAGGAAAATCAGAGACATTTTTCTGAGTTGTTGACAGAAAAAAACAGCTCCAATTATAGGCTGCTATGTAGCGAAAACTGTCCAGAATTTTTTCTGGTTTGAACAGTTTTTGTGCAGTCCGATTTTGCACAGGAATTTCAGTCTTCAAGCTGAATAAATTGGCCATTTTTCTAACAGAAAGTGAGTAGGAAACATGGCTGAGTTTTTCAAAAGCTAGGCTACTCAAAATCTGGAAAATTTCCAGATTTTTTCCATGAAGAATACGAACACTATGGTGTTGAGGTTGAAGGTTTAACCATGGTGATTAATTTCCCTTGGGAACCTCCCCTAACTCCTCTCCTATTTTCAGTCAATTCTCCAACCTCCAAGATTCATTTTTGAAATTCAAAGACCAAGAATCCGTACTGAATTTTCAGGAATTAAAAATATGAATTTGGATAAATTTTGAACAAATTTAATTGATGAAGAGGTTAGGACAAGCTAGAGATAATAAAAGGACAAGAATTCCTCTAGAATTCTTTTTAGAACATGATGATAGGATTAGGACATTCTCTTCATGTCTCCTCTAGGACAACATTCCTATTTTTATGGAATGCAAGAAAACAAAAATTCAAACTTAACTAAAATAATCATGATAAAAACTTAAATAATGGGATTTGAACTCATGACCTTAGAGATTAATTCCAAAACTCTAACAACTAAACCACAACAACTCTTATTCTTATTTTATCACCTAAATATTCTTCTTATTTAATCCTCAAGCTATCTTCCTATTTTGACCTCAAGTAAAATTACCATTTTACCATTCCTACTAAAAAAGCATAACTAAGCCTTTTAACCTATAAATCATAATTTCAAAGCACATAAAACCATTCAAAAATATATATATTCATGCAAAATGATATGATAAGCATCTCGACCCCCTTACTCTAGGGTTGGCTTTAGGTGGGGTTTCATAGTATGTCCATAGAGAATGAGAGGAAACGGCCATCCCATCGATGGAGTTATCCTCTAAATCATTATCTAGAAGAAAACTTAATTTGTGGTGTTTAACACACTTAACTTAGGGAACTGTTAATCTTACCAAGAAGCTATGTCAATTTTCCTAAGAGCCACATTAATTATTATCAGTTTTGATATAAGGATAAAGTGCACAAATTTATTTTGTTTTCACAAACTAAATCCTTTTTTTATTTTTAATTTTTCAGAAATTGTGGGAGGTTCTTTTAGTCCTTTGGTCGTTATTCTCCGAGAGAATAAGCTGACGAGTCCAAACTATGTGAACTGGAAGAGGAACCTGGACATAATACTCACAGCTGAAGAGTATAAGTATATCCTTTACGAAACTTGCCATGTTATCAGGGAAGGTTCCACCGCCAAAGAGCGAGAGGCTGAGAATGCGTGGAAGAAGGTTGACGAAATGGCATACTACTATATGTTAGCCTTCATATCCAATGTGCTCGAGTCAAAACACGAGCATATGACCATTTCGTATAACATATGTCAATCATTAGCCACGTTATTCGTGGTTAAGAGCCGACCCGGAAGGAAGGAGGCTCTTCGAACTATCATTAACACTAAGATGGCTGATGGAGCATCAGTTAGAAAGCACATGCTCAAGATGATTGCTGCTTTTGAGGAAGCAGAAATCTTAGGGGCTGTCATTGACCCCGAGAGCCAAGTGGACATGGTTCTTGAATCTCTACTAGGTTCATTTACTCAGTTCAAGTTGAATTACAATATGAACAAATTAAATATGAGTTTAACTGAGTTGATGAAGGAGCTCCAAATAGAAGAGAAGGTCATGAAACCATAATCTAAGGCTATGATTGTTAAGGCTTCTTCCTCCCAGAAAGTTTAAAAGGAAGAAGGGAAACGCAGCGGCCCAACCCAAGACCTAGCCCAAAGATAAACCAAAGGGCAAGTGCTTTAAATGTGGACTGAAGGGACACTGAAGAGAGGAGTGTCCAGATCTTCAAGCCAAGAAAAATCCCACAAGTAATGTTTTCTATCTAGAGTCTATATCAATGGTTGGATCAACTTCCACTTGGATTGTTGATTTAGGAGCCACTGATCATATCTGTAACTCCTTGTAGGGGTTTAGAAAGATTAGAAGACTCAAGAAGGGCAAACATGGGCTACGTGTGGGAAATGGAGCACAAGTCTGGGCCCTTGTAGTAGGAGAGCTGGATCTTATTTTTTATTGTAATAAAATAGTGGTTTTGAAAGATATTTTATATGTACCTGGATTTCGACAGAATTTGATTTCAGTTGCGAAACTAACAAATCAAGGATATTCTGTAGCTTTCCATTCTGGTATTTCTATCAGTAGAGATGGAGAAATTTTATGTACTAGGCACATGTATGGAAATGTATTATTCTTAAACCCTATGAACAATCAATTAAAAAATGCTCAATTTGAACCTTTAACTAGGAAGAGAAAGAACAATATCAATGACTCATATCTTTGGCATCTGAGGTTAGGTTATATCAACTCAACTAGGATTCAAAGGTTAATCCGTGATGGGCCCTTGAGCTTTTTGAGATTGGAAAATTGGCCTCAGTGTGAATTGTGCTTAATGGGAAAGATGACCAAAAGTCTTTTACCCCAAAGGTGGATAGAGCCAAGAAAATATTGAGTCTTATTCATACTAATATATGTGGTCCCTTGTCTACACCAGCTAGATGGAGTTTTGAGTACTTCATCATTTTCATAGATGATTGTATAAGGTTTGATTTTATTTACCTAATGAGATGTAAGTTTAACTCTTTTAACAAGTTCAAAGAGTTTAAAGCTGAAGTGGAGCGTCGGGCAGGTAAAGTGATCAAGACCTTACGATCAGATCGTGGTAGAGAGTACCTCCTTGGTGAATTCATGGACTATATGGTACATCATGGGATAGTATCCTAACTCTCTACACTGGGGACACCCCAACAGAATAGAGTAGCTGAGAGAAGGAATAGGACATTGATGGAAATGGTCCGAATCATGATGTCTCATGCTACTCTTCTAGTATCTTTTTGGGGATCTGCCCTGGAAACATCGGCATACATTCTGAACTTGGTGCCTTCTAAGTCAGTACCTAGGACTCCCTATGAGATGTGAACTGGGTGACAGCCAAGTCTGAATCATCTCAGGATATGGGGTTGTCCAGCTTATGTATTGGTCAGGGGAGACAAGTTGGAACCAATATCAGAATTATGCTATTTTTTTGGGTATACAAAAGGAACAAATGGTGGTTATTTTTATCATCCTAAGGAGCAGAAAGTACTAGTTAGTACCAATGCTAGATACTTAGAGGATGATCAGAGTACTTCCACTCAAGGTTCAACTAAATTGGAACTTGAGGAGAAGTTATCTTCGGAATCAACTTCTTTTGACCCAATTGTGGAATAAGAAGAGGCACAGCCTCAAGAGTCTGTACAATTGGAGCCTCGTCATACTGGGAGAGTGTCTAGGGTTTCGGACAGATGGACTGGAGAAGTTTTCGAACTAGTCTCCGACCATCAGGAACAAGACCCCACTAGATATGAGGAGGCTATTGCTAATGCCAATGCAAATCTATGGCATAAAGCAATAAAAGCCGAGATTGAGTCTATATACTTCAATCTGGTTTGGGATCTTGTAGTTTCACCTGAAGGGATAAAACCCATTGGGTGTAAGTGGGTATACAAGAGGAAGAGAGGAATGGATGGGAAGATGGAAACCATCAAAGCTAGGCTTGTGGCAAAAGGGTATACTCAGAAGGAGGGAATCGATTATAAGGAAACCTTTTCCCTAGTAGCCATGCTTAAGTCCATCCGTGTCCTTCTTGCTATCGCATGTCATTATGATAATGAGATACAGCAAATAGATGTCAAGATGGCATTTTTAAATAGCCATCTTAATGAAGACATCTATATGTCCCAACCGGAAGGCTTTATTGCTAAAGGCCAAAAATATATGGTTTGTAAGCTTAAGATGTCCATTTATGGACTTAAGCTGGCATCAAGAGCATGGAACATTTGTTTTGACGAGACTGTAAAGTTTTATAGTTTTATTCAAAACGAGGATGAACCATGCGTGTACAGAAAACTTGAAGGCATTAGTGTGGTTTTTCTTGTCTTGTATATGGATGACATTCTACTCATTGGAATTGATGTAGGGTTATTGTCATCTACAAATGTTTGGCTATCTAGTCAATTCAGTATGAAGGACTTGGGAGGAGTCAGTTGCATTCTTGGCATTAAGCTTCCTAGAAATAGGAAGCAGAGAATGTTAGGACTATCTCAAATGACATACATTAGCAAGATATTGGCCCAGTATAGCACGGACTCATGCAAGGGAGCTCTAATTCCTTGCAGACATGAGTTGTCTATTTCAACAAGGGACCGTCCTAAGTCTCAAGAAGAAAAAGATAGCATGAGTAGGATTTCCTATGCTTCGGCTATGGGAAGTCTCATGTATGTCATGCTATGTACTAGGCCAAATATCTGCTTTGTCGTAGGTTTGGTTAGCAGATATTATTCAAACCCTGGGGAGGTTCATTGGCAAGTTGTAAAGTATATTCTCAAGTACCTCAAGGGAACGAGAGATTATATGCTAGTTTACAGGGCTGATGACATGGTTCCTACAAAATACAGAGACTCAGACTTCTAGACAGATAAGAATAAGAGAAAATCCACTAGTGGATATATCTTTACCTTATCTAGAGGAGCCATTTCATGTTGGAGTATCAGGCAATCTTGCATTACTAACTCGACCGAGGAAGCTAAGTATGTGGCAGCTTCAAAGGTATCCAAGGAAGCAGTCTGGCTCCGGAAGTTTATTTCAGAACATGGAGTCGTGCCACAATGGATAGGCCGATTATGATGTATTGCAACAACACTAGAGTAGTATCACAATCCAAAGAACCCAAGAACCGCAAGAAAGGGAAGCACATTGAGAGGAAGTACCACCTGATCCGAGATTTCATCCATAGACGGGAAGTCGTGGTGGAACAAATTGCCTCAGAGAACAATCTTGGGATCCATTCACCAAACCTTTTGGCTGAGAGAGTCTTTAAGAGACACATAGACGCCATAGGGGTGGTCACCTACGAACTTACTTAGTCTTAGAGTGCAAGTGGGAGATTGTTGGGAAATATACCCTCTTAGATTAGGTTTCTAATGTAAACATTATATGTTTTAATAAAAGAATTTATTCTCAGAAATTGTTTGTGAATTTACATTTTATTTGTGCACAATTACATTCGAAAAAAACCTATTGTGCTTAAGTAAGTGGTCTATGTGAATGGTGGTCTTTCACAGTAAAATATGGATCACGGGTTACTTAACACACAAACGTTTGTTCTTAACCAATTGATTAGAATAGGAATCTCATTATGTTTAGGTTATTATGTTATGAATTCCAAATGGGGAATGTCTTACCTTTAATCAGTGAGTAGTTGATAGTGGCTAAATTAGTCATATCTTTTCTAGTTATTTGAGGCTCTTTTGTGGTTACATTCTGCTCAATAACTAATCATATTCCATCATATTTGAGATTTTACCCTTGAAAGGATATTTTGTGCATTATTTCAGATTTTAAGGGTAAAATAAAGCAAAAACGTCACAAAATAGAACCAAGGCGGTGCCAGTTGCACTCTAGACAAGACTGTGTGGAAATCAAGAAAAAAATTGGCGAACAATGGAAGAAAAAGAACACAACTGGTGCCGGCTCTAGCAGCCAAGGCGGCGCCGGCTATGCCCTGAGGATAATACGGGATTTTGATGTTTGCACGCAGTTTTTGGTAATCTGTAGAATTTTAGTATCTTCCTACTTCTACTCGGCCAAGAACCTTGCACCAACGAGTTTAGGCACTTCCTAAGCCTATAAATAGATGGAAAACACAAGGGAAAATGAGAGAATTCATAGATCATCATAGAAAATCACACAAATCAAAGGAGGAATTCTTCAAATCAAGGAGGGTTGTACAGGAAGGTCTACAAATGAAGAAGAAGGAAGCTTGTTTATGAGTGCTTTCTTTTACTTTATTTTCTTTTTTTTTAACAATGATATGTTAATTGTTTTATTGTAATTTGACATTGTTTTAGATATTCATGTTTTTAGAGTACCTGATCTTTTGATTAATTGATTGTTCTTCTTGGTATTTAATTACTTGTGTTTATTACGGGATTAATTGGTTGGTTCTTTCCATTAACTAGCTGAGAACAAAGGGGTTGATGGTAGTTTCAATTTATTAATTTCATATTTGTTGTCTGTTAACTCGCTAAGACCAAGGGGGTTAATTGATGAGGACTAGGTAATTAAAGGTTAATTGATATTTGTTGAGACCAAGGATTCATTGGTTAATTTCATGTTTTAAATTTTCCAAGACCAAGGGAATTTAATCAAGAATTGTGTTTAATGCATTTTTTAGGTGAATTGGTTGAGACGAGACCAAGTGATTCTAATTTATCTAGAAGGTAGTGATTTCATGGTTTGAAAAAGAAGTGAATCTATCTTAATCCTTCATGATGCCAAGAGAATAATTAGTTATAATAATGATTAAGTCATTTAAGATCATGTTTGTCAAAATAATGGCTTGAGTTACATAATTCTCCATCATTGACATATATATATTCTTTTATTTTATTTTATTTTATTTTATTTTCCTTTTTATTTCTTTTTTACTTTATGGAGTCGGTTAAAAAATGAAAGAAAAGTGATTGATGCATACTTGTTCTTGGAGGATCGACACTTGTTTGAACCCTATGCTTTAAAGTTGTTACCTTTATTATCTTTATGTCTTGTTTTCCACACATAGGCGAGTCCTGGGATGGTATTTCATTTTTTTTCCACTGCGCTGTATACGATACGAGCCTGAGATATCCAACAGTGGTATCAAAGACATGCTTTGATGGTCTACAGATATTGTTTTGGCATGAAAAACTGTTTTCATGTATTCGTGTTTATCTTTGTTCGCTGTGAAAATCATTTTCACTCAAGTCAAAATCGTTTCGAGCTTTGTGGATTGGGTCCGTAGTACAATTTGATTGTGTAAAAGTTATAGCATATTTCAAAAGGTGCTTTCTTTATGTGCTGAAAATTTTCTGCAGAAAAATGTTTTCTTAAACATGGTAGTTGCCCCCTGTTTCTTCTTGTGAATTTGATTTTCTATTTTGTTTTGTCTAAACTAACAAATTGGTTGTTATTTTGAGCTTCAAAATAGAAAATTCTGTTGAGAATTGTTCTCACTAAAATTCTGCAGAAAATTAGGGCACCAGAAATTGTTTCTGGAAAATTTTTCTGAAAATCACCGCCACTTCCCGACTACAGCCGGCACCAGCTCTGGCCTCCAAACCGGCGCCGGCTCCGTTCCATTCGTGATGTCCAAAAATCGTTTTTAGAAGAGAAAAATTTTTGGAAACCAGAACAGAGCCAGCGCCGGCTCTGGCTTCCAAACCAGTTCCAGTTATGCTCTGTTTTGCACGATCCATCTATTTAAAAAAAAATGGAATAGAATTTTGAAAAGGGAAAATCTCATTTGATGAGAGGCAGCAAAATAAAAAATTTTCCACGGGGGCGCTGCCCCCTTGACCCCTGCTTGTTGACTGGCCAGCAGGACTACCGTTATCGTTGCGAGACGGGACCCAAAAGCATTTTTCTCAAAATTAGTTTTGAGACAAACAATTTTATTTTTCAAAATAGTGATTTTAAAAATTTAAAATTAATGTATTTTTCTAAAATGTTGATTTTATATTTTGTTTTATTTTTCCAAAATAATGATTTTGGAATAATAAAAGTATATGTTTTTTTTGGTTAAGCATAGTCAATGGCATGGTGGATGGTTATGGACTAAAACTAATTATATATGTTCATGCATTTTACAGTTTTGGTTTTTATGAAATAGGGCCTGCGTGTTCTACCTTCTCTAGAACTCTTGTGTAATTCTCTTCTCATCTAACTCCCCTCGAATATAACTCGAGGTTTTCTCTCTTTAGGAATTTATGTAATTAGTCTACATAGGTTAGATAGGAGTATAATTATTTTATTTTGAAGATGGCAACCAAAACAAGGCAAGAAGGTAAGACCTTCTACTTGAATCATGCATGAACACATAGGGTTAACTATATTAATTTCTTTTATGGCTCAAAGAAATTAATTTAGGGTAAAGTCCATAGCCATACCATGTAATCGCTTTATTACCATGATTATCAATTATGTGATTTATTAATTTTTATACATGTCATTCAATGAAATCACTAAAAGGAACAAATCCCTCAATTAATATTAAACCTAATTCCTTCCATTAATATAGTAAGAACGAGAGTCCTTTTTCGAGACCAGGTTGTTGGGCAAACCCAAGCCTACTTGGCATCGGATATGTTTAAGCTATGGAATTAAATTCCTGATTAATGAGTCGGGTTTAACTAAATTCTTTATCCCAGTTGGGCAAACTCAAGCATAAATAAATTTAGAGAAAAAGTTGGGGTAACCCAAAAAGCTTTAAGATTAAAAGCTGTTAATCACCCAATGATCCAGTAGTTACATACGATGTAATTAGTATTGGATACCTACCAATGAACTCAAAGGTGGCTTGTTAGGCAAACCCAAGGTTATTCTTGAGGAATTTAGATACCGGTCCACTAAGAAAGCTTCCAATGGGCTTTCCTAAATCAGTAGTGGGGGCTGTTGGTTTGAGTAAAATAGTGGAGTAAAAATGCGCTTAATTAAAGTCCTAATTATTTGCATATCATGTGCATATACAAGTAGCTAATGCTCTCTATCTTTACATCTAAGTCACTTGCATCATGTCAACAAACTTGAACTTACGTAGCATCTTGGAAACCAACAAGTTAACTAAATCAAACTATCTCAACTAGTATAGAAATTTGAAAATCGTTCTCAAATCGGAAAAGTTGCTCTACGTGCTAAATGCTCCTATTCCACCACCACCAGCCCAAGATGCTCATACTGATGAGCATGCTATCCACAAGAGGCACAAGGAGGATAGTGATACAACATCATGTATTATGCTGGCATCCATGACTCCTAAGTTGCAAAAACAGCATGAGCATATGGATGCTCAATCGATCATTTTACATTTTTAAGAGCTGTTTGATGCCCAAGCTAGAACTGAGAGATATGAGATCTCGAAGCAACTATTCCATTGCAAAATGGCAGAGGGTTCTTCTCTGGCCACTCATGGGCTGAAGATGCTGGAGCTTAATAGAGAAGCTTGGATCTCTCGGGTTTCCAATGGATCATGACTGAAGTGTTGACTTAATTCTACAATCTTTGCCTAATAGTTTCTCACAATTTGTGATTAACTATTACATGAACAAGATTGAGTCCACCATTCTTGAGTTGATCAATCTTCTCAGAACTGTGGAGTCCTTCATGCAGAAGGATTCTAATGCAATTTTAATGGTAGAATCTTCCTCTTCCAAGAAGAAAGTTCAAAAGAAGAAGAAGAAGGCTCCCATGAAGCCCAAAGGTGGTGTGAACAAAATGGACACAGCTACCAAGGGCCCATGCCATCATTGTGGGAAGATGGGCCACTGGAGGCGCAACTGTAAAGCCTACTTGGACACCATTAAGGATAAGAAACAGAAGGAGAAGCTTACAAGCACTTCTACTTCTACTCCAGGTATGTTTATGATTGAGAAAAATACTACCTTTAGAAATGAGATATGGGTCTCATTTGTGCAATAACTTGTAGGGACTGAAGAGCAGTAGAATGCTAGAGAAATGTGATATGGACCTACGTACTGCAAATGGGGCAAGGGTTGTTGCACTTGCTGTGGAGACATACGAGCTGAACCTGCCTTTAGGATTAATTCTAAAATTACAAAACTGTTATTTTGTAATAGTTTTAATGAAAAACATTATCTCAGTTGCGTGTTTAGACTTACATGGATTTCATTTAATATTTAAGAATAAATGTTGTTCTTTTTCATTGAATGATATTCTAGACTTGGATAATCCAATTCTCAATATAAACAAAAAGAAACCTAAAATAGATAACTCTAACACCTCTTACTTATGGCATTGTCGTTTGAGCCGTGTAAACGAAAATCGTGTTTCTATGTTACACAAGCTTGGTGACTTAAGGTCATTTGATTATGAATCATATGGCACATGCGAGTCTTGTTTATTAGGTAAAATGGCTAAAACTCCTTTTCGAGGAAATAGAGAACGGGCCAAGGAGTGATTAGAACTCATACATTCTAATGTATGTGGCCCAATGTCAATACAAGCAAGAAAAGGTTATAACTATATCATAACCTTTGTCGATGATTTCTTACAATACGGGTATTTGTAGTTAATGAAATACAAATCAGAGGCCTTTGAAATGTTCAAATACTTCAAGAATGAAATAGAGAAACAACTTAGCAAAAGTATAAAGACTCTAAGATCTGATCGAGAAGGAGAATACTTAAGCCAAGAGTTTCTGAATTATCTGAAAGATAATGGGATATTATCTCAATGGACTCCACCACATACACCTCAACATAACGGTCTATTTGAGAGAAGGAATCGAACCCTTCTAGACATGGTACGGACCATGATGGCTTCTGCAGACCTACCGAAATCGTTTTGGGAGCATGCACTAGAAAGTTCTGTTTATATATTAAACAGAGTTCCAACAAAATCGAATGATAATACCCCATTTAAGATGTTCTTTAGTAAGAGACCAAAGTTATCTCATCACAATACGGGTATTCGTATTTAATTAAATACAAATCAGAGGCCTTTGAAAGGTTCAAAGACTTCGAGAATGAAATAGAGAAACAACTTAGCAAAAGTATAAAGACTCTAAGATCTGATCGAGAAGGAGAATACTTAAGCCAAGAGTTTCTGAATTATCTGAAAGATAATGGGATATTATCTCAATAGACTCCACCACATGCACCTCAACATAACGGTCTATCTGAGAGAATGAATCGAACCCTTCTAGACATGGTACGGACCATGGTGGCTTCTGCAGACCTACCAAAATCATTTTGGGAGCATGCACTAGAAACTTTTGTTTAATATATTAAACAGAGTTCCAACAAAATCGAATGATAATACCCCATTTAAGATGTTCTTTAGTAAGAGACCAAAGTTATCTCACTTGCGAGTATGGGATTGTCCTGCTTTTGTTAAAAGGCCACAGTCAAACAAACTTGATAGTAAGTCTGACAAGTGTTTGTTTGTGGGATATCTGAAAGAATATTTTGGATATTACTTCTATTTACCATCTAAAAACAAATTTTTTGTTTCGAAGCATGCCGTCTTCTTAGAGAAGGAGTACATGCTCAAGGGGGACAGTGGGAGTAAGATTGAACTTAGTGAAGTTCATGAAAATCAAACAAATAAGGATCAACCGTCTAACCCTACATCTATTGAGAGAATAGATGAACCTTCTAATACACAAGAACCTCGTAGATCTAGAAGGATACGTGTGGCACCTGAGAGATTTGAATTTCTCATTAGTGAACACAATGACATATTGCTCATAGATGAAAATGAGCCTACTACTTATAAGGATGTTCTGAACAGTTCAGAATCTAGCAAATGGCTTGAGGCCAAGAAGTCAAAGATGGATTCCATGTACGGCAACCAAGTATGGACTTTGGTTGATCCACCCAAAGGAATTAAACCTATTAGGTGCCAATGAGTTTTCAAGAAGAAAACGGATATGGATGGTAACTTAGTTACCTATAAAGCACGACCAGTAGCGAAGGGTTATCATCAACAACATGGTATTGACTATGATGAAACCTTCTCGCCAGTAGCCATGTTGAAATCCATCAGAATACTCCTAGCCATTGCTGCTCATCATGATTATGAGATTTAGCTAATGGATGTGAAAACAGCTTTCCTAAACGGAAATCTGACTGAGGAAGTGTATATGATACAACCTGAGGATTTTATATCCAATGATAGCACAAAGGTGTGCAAGCTGCAAAGGTCCATTTATGGACTTAAGCAAGCTTCTAGGAGTTGGAATATCTATTTTGATGAAACAATTAAAGAGTTTGGTTTTATTCAAAACGTGGATGAGCCTTGTGTATACAAGAAGGTTAGTGGGAGTGCAATCATTTTCTTACTGCTTTATGTAGATGACATATTGCTAATAGGAAACGATATACCTGTCTTGCAAACGGTTAAAATTTGGTTGTCCAAACAATTCTCCATGAAAGACCTTGGTGAAGCAACCTATATTTTCAAAATAAGGATCTATAGAGATAGATCCAAAAGGTTGCTAGGTCTTTCATAGTCTATATACATAGATAAAGTGTTAAAGAGGTTTAGCAAGGATTAATCCAAAAGGGGATTCTAACCCATGTAACATAGTCTAAGACTTTCAAAGTCGATGTCTCCCAAGACACAAATTGAAAGGAATCACATGAGTAAGATTCCATGTGCCTCGATAGTTGGATCTATCATGTATGCTATGATATGTACTAGGCCCAATGTATCTTGTGCTCTCAGTTTAATGAGCAGATACCAATCTGACCCTGGTGAGGGTCATTGGGTAGCTGTAAAGAACATTCTTAAATACTTACGAAGACTAAGGATATGTTCTTGGTATATGGAGAAGGTGATTTGAAAATAAGCGGGTATACTGATGCCAGTTTTTAATCGGACACAGATGATTTCAAATCACAATTTGGCAACGTGTTTACGTTGTGCAAAAAGGCAATAAGTTGGAAAAGTTTCAAATAAGATACTATTGCCAACTCTACAATAGAAGCTAAGTATATAGTCGCTTCTAAAGCAGCTAAGGAAATAAAGATAGAGAGAGTTCCCACGGATGAGAACATAGATGACCCGCTTAGGAAAGCACTATCCTAAAAGAAACATGATTGTCATGTTGAGTCATTAGGTATTAGATACATGAATGATTGGCTCTAGTGCAAGTAGGAGTTTGTTAGTGTTGTGCCTTAGAGGCAATCACTTGTACATTGTATATGACACATTTTATTTTAATAAAAGGTATTTTTTTTACAGCTTTTTTTGTTTACTTTAAGTAATATAACTGTTCGATAAAGTCCCTAGTAGAATACTGTGTTAAGGAAATTATAATAGAGATTATGATATGAGATTCCTACTACACTGGATGGTGTTAGTACTTAAATAGTCCCTAGTCATAGTATTAATGAGACAGGACATCATTAATGTGTTAAGACTAGCATATGGTAGACTTCCTGATTTGATCAGGCAGTGGTTCTCATATCCGTGAGTATTGAGATACTCAAAGTTAACACATGGATGCTTGTTAATGGAACAAGTTCATTCGATGACCTAGCTTTGAGATAATTACATGGATAACTATTTAGTGCCAGTGATATAACCTCAATATAGTAAACGTGCAAGTATCCTTAGACTTGAGATCTCCAAGGTACTTTGTTTGCCGAGCTTTGTACTTTGATTCCAATCTCCGGAGCCCGATCAAGGATTGCATATGGGATGGATATTGGGTACATTGTGAGGTAAATGAAAGTAGTTGAGAGGGTCAATAAAGGATTCACCACTCCTAATAGTAAGGGCGAATATCTCAAAGCTACTTGTAGGAATTACTACTCGAGAAGTCCTTGGCCAAGGCGATTGTGTATTGGAAACAGTTCCAATTGATACACATCTAGAGTAGTGGGTTCCTGGTACAAGTACAATTGTACTCGGGCCAGAATTAATTCTGGAGGGAGTTGGCACTAATTCCGTACTCCAAATCAAATGAGATATTATATGGTAAAAGGAGTTAATTACACTGATGTTTGTTATTGAAGAGTTCATGTCAAGCTACTTGACTTCCTGGGTGCTTGGGTAGTCATGATATGTTGCTAGATACCACTAATGATCTGGGAATATGGGTTTATTAATTGATGAATTAATAAACCAATTCTGATTAGAATTTATCGGATTACTTCTAATTAATTATGGATTATTAATCTCAAAGACGTTTGGATTAATTCATGCTAGCTACCAATTGACTGGGAAACCTAATAGGTCATACAAAATAGAGGATTATATACTCAAGATGTTATTTGATAACATACAACGGTTAATTGTGAGAAAAAGAAGTTATTATGGACAAATTATAATTAGTTATAATTTGTGGCCCAAATTGTAATTGTGAGAATTTGATGTTTCCAATTACAATTAGGAAATTGTAAATGTTTTAGAATTTTAGACTTTCAATGGATTTTGGAACATTTATTAGATATGCTCAAAACTCTAGTCTAAGGGTGATTCACACGAAAATAGGAGCTACAAAACAAACATCTTCTTCTCCTTCTCTCTCTCTCTCTCGTTTTCCTAAAAACATAGAAAAGCCCTAGCCGCCATCTTTTTCTGCTAGCATAGGAAATTTTGGTGCTTGAGTATTCCATTCTGTGGATTACTATTAGAGATAATCACACACTGTGATTATAGTGGTTAGACGTCCAACTCTCGTGGAGTTTGCATAAGAGGATTGCTGGATCGTGCCTCGACTTGAAGAAGATCAATTTTGTTCCTCAGATGATCAAACAAAGGTAAAAAGTTGTTACCTTTATTATCTTCATGACTTATTTTCCACACATAGGCGGGTCTTGGGATGGTATCTTGTTTTATTTTCCGCTGCGTCGTATACAATATGAGCTTGAGATACCCAACAAAAACCTAGACTACAACTGCTACAGCGTGAACTAGTACTCTACGACTTGATTATGAGTTGGTGGTCAATAAAGTTGGAAGCATATACTTTGATTTGCTTTTAGTTGATGTTCTATTGTAGGACTAATATATTTGCATGTTGGCTATATGTGACTAGTTAGTTAAGACAGACTTGTACAAAATAGTTTCTATACTATATCGCCCCTTATGGTTGTCGGAATAATCTAAATATCCAAGGCCCTGGGAAACATGACTTAGATGTTTGCTCTAGGGTACCTCCCTTGGAAAGTGGAAATAATCCAGAAAGTCATGGATCATTAGACCAGAACCCTAAGGATGGTAGATGTCATTTAGAGAGGTGTTAGTACATTTCTTCCTCTCTAATGTACAGTGATGTATAGAGGGGTATTTTAGTCACTTCACCTATAGGTCGGAGACTTTGCTAAACACAACATTGTCATTGGGGTCAATATTCTCTTATGGTAATATTTGAAAATGTTTAAAATGTAAAATACAGCAATTTATATAGTAAGGGTATTTTGGTCATTTTAGTAGCCAAGGCAGTGTGTCTCTTAGTCCCCAGTATAGACTTTAAGTCCAAATTATATACAAGCTAAAGAATTGGTCTTAAATTAAATGAAATTTATTTTATTTAAGTAGCCTGATGTAATTATTAGGCTAGAATAAAATAAAGGTTCACACAAAGAGAGAGAATTAATTTAATTAGTTTGGTGGGTTAATTAATTATTCAGAGCTTTGGTCCTATTTGAATAATTAAAGATTGACCTACGACCAAACTAATATAGTCTTGTTAATTGGGCTAGTTTATTTGGGCTGAAAATTTAATTATTTATTGGGTCATTTATTTGTCCTAATTAGAATAATTAATTTAGTCCAAAAGGCTAAACTAAGAATCCAATAGGCCAATTTAGTTTAACCTAGGGTTTTTTTTAGGTTAAATAGGAGAACAAAGACGTATGTTGTTGACAACGTTGTTTTTTCTGCTTCTTCTCCAAGAAAAGAAAAAGGCGACAACCTTCTATTCTCTCTAAAAAATTCCTTAGCCCTATGAGTTGTTCACCAAACATGGATTAGGCAGGCCACATACTGGAAGATCGAGAGGTTGGCTTTCATATACATGCACAGACGGAGTAGGAGGCTTGTAAGAATTGCACTAAAAGTTTCCACCAGCGCACCTACCCTGGTTCCACACATTCTGGTCCAGCCAACTTTAAGAATAAGAAGAAGAGGTAAATTTTTTTTCACTCTCGGAGCTCTTCTAGACCGGGACTGGTGCCGGCTGAGACTGATGGAACTGGCGCTAGCTATGGTCTGGAAGGCGCCTGTGTTTTTTTTTTTTTTTTTCCTTCAGTTTTGCTTCCACTATTTGCTTTACTTCCCCTTTAAATCTTCATGAGCAACCTAAATGGTTTTCTTGGCTTTCTTAGTGCATTTGTAAGAATAGTTGAAGATAAAAGAAAAGAGTGACATGCAAGATGTGTTTGAGAGCTTTGTATAAACTTTGTGAATATGTATGAATAAATGGATTAGATTAGAGGAGTTTATTGTTCTAGAGAGTTTTAAGGTGTAACATTCCATTATCTAGGTACCCAAAAAAGGCGGGGATGTCGCCCCATCCAATGGACCAGGAGTCTTTAGCTAAAAGAATTCAAAGCAAAAATAATTCTCAACTTCTTACAACAAAAATAATCAAACTTATACAACTCTCAATGGGATAACAACCCATTCATCTCTCAAAAAAAAAAAAAAAAAAAGTACAACAAGAAACAAAAATAACAATCTAGATTCTCTAACAATGCCCAACCTGATCAAATTTAGTATCTCCTAAAAATATGATACAAAGGTGTGAGATTTACATCACAGTAAGTCTTGTGTGTGCTCTTGATTGATTAAAAAGAGATTTCACGTACGCATTTAGAAATTATTTAAAAAAGTTGATTGCAAGTCAAACATGTTTTGTATATAACAGTGAGTGGTGTTTGGCACATTTTCCCAAGCAATCACAATTGTATAATTTTACAAAAGAAACCACTAAGAAAAGTGAGCTATGAAACCCTAATTCATAGCCCTTGCCATGAAGCCCTTCATCAAGACAAACACTATAAAACCCTACATCACAATGTAGTAGGTGATTGGCCCACAGGGTAAGATACTCCTCCATCTCCTACCCCATCTTACTAGTTGTCCACTCTCGAATAACAGTCCATTTTGATTGAAGTGCTATCTCAGGCCAGCCTAACCTACTAAAACTGTCGCCTCTTCTAAGTAGGGTTCATCTCTTAGAGATGGTCTTCTACTAAAAGACTTGCCCTAACTATCGAAGACTAGCCCTGGTAGCCTACCCTTATTTAGTACTCGATATATAGTATATCATTCAAGATTTATTCTCAGTATAACCATTTTCAAACACCTTGCTCTTGCAGGCTTAGTTTGCAAATAGTTTGAATACAACGTTTTATGAATATAAGATAGTATTTTGTAAAACTTTGATTGAATAAAATCTTTTGGTAAGAGTTATTTTAAGCTTGCATACCAAGTATTCACATCATTGATTCAATCAACAGTTCATAATTGACTTGCAATTCAGAGCTTTGATTCATAAAATGTAATGCAAGGACTTACTTGTAGCATTTCAGTAAAAAATGTAACGTTGACTGCCTTGATCTTTCACTTCAGATATTTCCCCTTATCTAAATCATATATAATCTATAGTCATTTCTTTATCCCGACACATAGCTTAATCAAAATCACTCAAGTCAACCAAATCTAAGACTCTATAAAGTAATCATATGTCTATTGTATCAACTGTACATAAAATTTCCCATATAACAATCATAGTTCTCAAACTGTCTCAAATATTCATATGACCAATTTTATATAGAACATTAAAATCATTAAAGAATCCCAACTTCATCATGTGAAGAAATCCTTCCATTATATACTCATACTTATAAATCAACAATTCCACCTTCAACTCATAAAGATTTAAAAACTAAGAAGTATAAATACTCTAAATCATATAATTCATAAGGTATTCTTACAAGATCAAGATATTACATCTCACCTAACACATTCTCTAAATAAATTAAGCCAACTAAATCATTCCAATACTTTAGATAGGCTTTAAGATTTACCATTTGGTAGTGTAAGCTCATAGAGATCCAAAAAGTGACTCCCTTGATAACAAAGTTGAATCCGTTAAGAGAAGAAGAAAATATCTAGCCTAGATCTTTTGGGATGTCTATGTGACTAAAAGAGGAAAACAAAAATCAATCCCATTGATTTAGATGATCGAGAAGATGAAGAAAGAAGAGAGAAAAGTGAAAGAAGTCATTCTCTTGAAGAGATCTTAATTAGACCAAAAGGTAGAGAGATTGTTCAAATAAAGAAAGAAAAAACTCTAATTATTTTATAGTGCTTTGAGGTATTTCGGCCAAAAGGTAGAAAGATTGTCTATTTGGTTTCTTGTGTTCATTTGGTGTGAGTGAAGGTTGAGAAAGGTTTTAGAGATACTAGGAGAGTGATGATTTGTTTGGAGTGTTGATGATGTTTGTGTGATAGTTTGTAATGTGGTTGAAAGAATCGGTGGATAGAAGAATGATCAAGTATATGTTCCATCTTTAATGCAATTGTTGTGTTTTGGTGTTGCTCTTGTTATCTCGGTTGTGTTCGTCTAAAGGGGGAAAAACAAAGCACGCAATGGAAGCGAAAACTGGAAAAACTAAAGAACAAGAAACTCCCAGGCCACAGCCGGCGGCAGTTCCGGCGGCCTCAGCCGGTGCCGGTCAAGGCCTGGGGGGGCTCTGAGGAAAAAGAAATTACCTCTCTTTCTTGTTCTCAAAATTGGCTAGACCGGAATGTGTGGAACTGGGGTAGGTGTGCTAGTGGAAACCTCTGGTGCTATTCTTGCAATCCTCCTACTTCGTCTGTGCATGTAGGTGAACGCCAATCTCTCGATCTTCCAGTATATAGCCTGCCTAATCCCGTTTGGTGAACAACTTACAAAGCTAAGGAATTTTCTTTGAGAGAGTGAAAAGAGGCATCTTCTTTTCTTTCTTTCTCATGCCAGAAGCATGAAAAAACACAACGTTGTTTTCTTAACCTTAAGAAGAGTAAAAACCATGTACTCTTTATCCTCCTGTTTAACCTAAATAAAATCCTAAGTTAAACTGAACTGGCCCATTGAACTCTTAGTTTAGCCTTTTTGGACTAAATTAATTATTCTAACTAGAACAATATAAATGGCCTAATAAATAATTAAATTTTCAGCCCAAATAAACTAGTCCAATTAACAAGCTCATATTCGTTTAGTCCCAGTTAATCTTTAATTATTCAAACTGGGCCAAAGCTATGAACAATTAGTTAACCCACCAAACTAATTTAATTAATTCTCTCTCTCCATGAACCTTTATTTTATTATAGCCCAATAATTAAATCCAACTACTTAAATAAAATAAATTTCATTTAATTTAATTTAAGACCAATTCCTTAGCATGTATTTAATTAAGACTCACGGTCTATACTGGGGACCAAAAGACACACCGCCTTGCTACTGAAACAACCAAAATACTCTTGCCATATAAATAGCTGTATTTTGCATTTTAAATATTTCCTAATATCACCATAAGGAAATATTGACCCCAAGGACAATGCTACGTTAGCAAAGTCTCCGACCTATATGTGTAATGACTAAAATACCCTTCTATATATCGTCGTACATTTAGAGAGGAAGAAATGTACTAACACCTCTCTAAATGACATTTACCATCCTTAAGCTTCTACTCCAATGATTCAGACTTCTTGGATTGTTTCCGCTTTCCATGGGAGCTACTCTAAAGCAAACAACCAAATCATGTTTCCCATGGCCCTAGATATTTAGATCATTCAGACAACCACAAGGGGCGGTATAGTGTAGAAACTATCTTGTACAAATCTGTCGTAACTAACTAGTCACACATACCTAACATGCAAGTATATTGGTCCTACGATAGAACCTCAATTATAATATATCAAAGTACATGCTTCCAACTTCGTCAGACTACCAACTCATACTTAAGTCGTAAAGTACTAGTCTACGCTATAGCAGTAGTAGTCTAGGTTTCTACCATATAGTACTTTTAGAAACCACTACTACAAGTCTTATTCTACGTATTCGAAATACGCTTATGTCATGAAGTGAGTGGACTACTCACTGGCTAAAGACAAGCCATTCCCTATTTGGAATTCACAACATAATAACCTAGACATGATGAGATTCCAATTCTCATCAATTGATTAAGAACAAACGTTTATGTGTTAAGTAACCCATGATCCATACCTTATTATGAAAGACCTCTATTCACATGAACCACTTACTTAAACACAATAGGTTTTTTCCAAACGTAATTATGTACAAATAAAATGTAAATTCACAAATAATTGCTGAAAATAAATTCTTTTATTAAAACATTCAATATTTACATCAGAAACCTAGTCTAAGAGGGCATATTTCCCAACAGTGAGAGTTTGAAAAAAGCCAAAAGTTTGTGTAGAAATATGTTTAAGGTCTTAGGTATGTGTATGTGTGGAATGACTGAAAGTTTGCTGGAGTTTGGTGTCTTGGTTAGGTAGTTTTGGTAGAAGAGAATTATATCTAAGGAGAGAAGACATGAGTTTAGAGTATTGATAGAATAAAATTCGATCTTGTCCTAACTTTGTGTTTCAACCAACTAGGTAGAGAGAAAGGAATTTTCCAGCTTGATGGTAGCCTGTTGGCCAGCTGATCTTGAGAGAAAAATTAGCCAGGTGACCGAAATCTTGAGAGGAGAATATGAGATTAGACTTAAGGAAAATTTCTGGTTAGCTAAGAGATAGAATTGCAGAATATTTTTATATGATTTTCCAGCTATCTTCAAGAATTTGAGTATAGCTAAAATAACTCCCATTGCGGCAGATAAGAGGCATAGATAATGCTGGAATTTTAAGTTTGAAACTACGATAAAGCTTTAAAGAAAAATGAATGATAATTAAAACGATAATAGCTCTATTTTCTTTTAGTAATTTGGAAGTTGCAAAACATAAAATTAGAGGATTCCTTTCTCAAGAAATGGCAGCTGGAACTTTCATTTCTAGCTTTCCTTTTTTCAAAGTCTACAAGATGAAGGAGATAGAACCTAAAAAAAAAAAATTATTGTAAAAGATAAGATCTCTATTTATTCAAAATATATTTATATTTCAAAGAACTTTAAAGATAAAATTTAGGATTTGTTATATAATTCCCAAGATAATCACATTCTAATTTTTAGGAGATAACATCTCAAAGATAGTGGCTGACCACGAAGAATTTCAGCCAAGGTAATAGGAAAGAAAGTTGGAATGTATGCGACATAATAAATAAAAGTTTTTATTCTCAAATTTGTCTATGTACTATTACTTTAATTTGTTTTGCATGATCTTACTGGAAAAGATCCATTATGTCTAAGTAAGTGATCCATGTGAATGGAGATCCTTTACTCTAAGGTATGGATCATGAATTACTTAACACATAAAAAGTAGTCTTAACCAGATAATAAGAATGAGAATCTCATTAGGTTTATGTTTATTATACTACAAATTCCAAATAGGGAATGGTTTACCTTTAGCAAGTGAGTAGTCCATTCTATTTATAGTATAAGTGTATATGGTATACATAGAATAGGACTTATATTAGTGGTTTCCCAAAGTATTAAGAAAAAAAAAAGCAAACTACTACAGCTATATTGTAGACTAATAAACTATGCCTTGAGTATAGGTTAGTGGTCTAGAGAATCTGGGTGTATAAACTTTGATATACTCTAGGGGAGGTTCTAGTGTAGAACTAATACACTTGTATGTTGCGTATGTATGACCAGTTAGTTAAGATAGACTCATATAAAATTGCTTTTATACATCTGTTGGAGATATCGCCCCTTGTGACTATTCGAATGGTCTAGAGAACCAAGGCCCTGGGAAATATGACTTGGACGTTTGCTTTAGGGTAGCTCCATAGAAAAATAAAAATATGCTAGGAAGTCGTAGATCATTGAACTAGAGGTGTATGAATTTTAGATGACGTTTAGAGAGGTGTTAGTATATTATTTCCTTTCTAAATGAACGGTGTTACGTAGAGGGGTATTTTAGTCATAATATCGGTAGGTCGAAGATAATGCTATACGCAAACATTGTTCTTTGAGTCAATATTTCCTTATGGTGATAATAGAAAGTATTTAAAAAGAAAAATATAGCTCTTTCTGTAGTAGAGGTACTTTTATTTGAGTAGCCAAGGACGATGTGTCTTTTGGTCTCGGAATAGTCTATAAGTCCTAATTAATTTTTGGTTGAGGAAATGGTCTTGATTAAAGAGGATTTTATTTTATTCAAGATGTCTAATTTATTATTGGGTTGGAATAAAATAAGAGGTCCAGAGAGATTAATTAAATTAATTATGTAGTTTAATTGTTCAATTAATTATTCAGTGCCAAAGACTAAATTGAATAATGGGAAATTAACCTGGTCTTAAACAAGGTATATGGCTTGAAAAATTATCTTGGTCCATTTTGGTCTGTTGATTATTTATTGGCTTTTATTCGTCCCAAAAAATAAAAAAAATGTTTATTATTTTTTATAGGCTTATTAAGTCCAAGATAAAATGAATAATAAGGTTTGGCCCAATAGCCTAGACCAAACCAAAGTCCAAGGATTATAACTATGTTTAGCTAGTTTACCCTAGCTAAACATCTTCTGGTGGAAGATAAGATAATAACATCCTGAGATACGCGAATATGGAAATTTCGAGATTTGTTATTATTGAAATAGTGTCAAATAAGTTTATCTCTCAACTTTTTCACCGTGTGAAAAATGACAAGAAAAAATACTCTCTCTCTGTCTTCTCTTCTTTGTATTTCTAGTTATCAGAAACAAGAATAGAGAAATAGTCCTCCTTGATACTACTTGCTAGTAGTTCGTCAAGAAGACAAGGCCAATTCCGTACACATAGCTTTCACCGGCTAGTGTTAGACGACGGAATATTCCTCAAGATCAGAAGCCACGGCGTACATGTAGAGAAGAAGCCGAAGGCTTGCCAGATATTCACCTAAAGCCATCATGCAGACACAGGTGAATGATCAACCATGAACATCCTTGTTGGGTATCTTAGGATCATATCCTATACGGCGCAGTGGAAAATAAAATGAGATACCATCCCAGGACCCGCCTATGTATGGAAAACAAGATATAAAGATAATAAAGGTAGTAGCTTTTTACCTTTGTTTGATCATTCGAAGAACAAAGTTTCTTCTTCAAGTTGAGGTGTGATCTAGCAATCCTCTTGTGAAAACTCCACGTGGGTTGAACGTCTAACCACTATAATCACAGTATGTGATTATCTCTAATAGTAATCGACACAGAGGAATACTCAAGCACCAAAATTTTCTGTGCTAGCAAAAAAAGATGGCAGCTAGGGTTGTTTTTGTTTTCAGCAAAACAAGAAAGAGAGAGAAAGAGAAGAATGCGTTTGTTTTGTGGCTCTTATTTTCGTGTGAATCACCCTTGGACTAGGGTTTTGAGCATATCCAATCTACGTTCCAAAATCCACTGAAAGCCTGAAATTTTAAAACAATTAGAATTTCCTAATTGTAATTGGAAACATCAAGTTCCCACAATTACAATTTGGACCACAAAGTATAACTAATTATAATTTATCCACAACAACTTCTCTTTCTCGCAATTAACCCCTCTATGTTATCAAATAACATCTTGAGTATATAATCCTCTATTGTATGTGACCTATTAGGTTTTTCAATCAATTGGTAGCGAACATAAATTAATCTAAATGTCTTTGAGATTAATAATTCATAATTAATTAGAATTGATCCTATTAATTCTAATCAGGATTGGTTTATTAATTTATCAATTAATAAATCCATATTCTCATATCATGAGCAGTATCTAGCAACACATCATGACTGCCCAAGAGTCTAGGAATTCAAGTGGCTTGACGTGAACCCTTCAATAACAAACTTCAGTGCAATTAACTCCTTTCACCATACAATATCGCATTCGGTTTGGAGTACGAAATTAGTGCCAACTCCTTCCAGAATTAAGTTTGGCTCGAATACAATAGTACTTGCACCAGGAACCTACTACTCTAGATATGTATCACTTGGAATGGTTTCCAATACACAATCGCCTTTGCCAAGGACTTTTCGAGTAGTAATTCCTATAAGTGGCCGTGAGATATTCGCCCCTACTATTAGGAGTGGTAAATCCTTCATTGATCCTCTCAACTATTTTCGTTTACCTCACAATGTACCCAATATCCATCCCA
This sequence comes from Voacanga thouarsii, assembly GCA_026120185.1. Taxonomy (NCBI): domain Eukaryota; kingdom Viridiplantae; phylum Streptophyta; class Magnoliopsida; order Gentianales; family Apocynaceae; genus Voacanga; species Voacanga thouarsii. The sequence goes on along the minus strand of JANUWF010001271.1, from coordinate 419,397 downwards.
TAGGTAGCCCTCGATCGAGTTCTGGAGATTTGAATCAAAGTACAATGCTCAGCAAACAAAGAACCTTGGAGATTTTAAGTCTAAGGATACTTACACATTTACTATATTGAGATTATATCACTGACACTAAATAGTTGTCCATGTGATTATCTCAAAGCTAGGTCATCCACTGAACTTGTTCCATTAACAAGCATCCATGTGTTAACTTTGAGAATCTCAATACTCACAAATATGAGAACCACCGCCTGATCAAATCTGGAAGTCTAACACATGCTAGTCTTAACACGTTAATGATGTCATGTCTCATTAATGATATGACTAGGAACTATTTAAGTACTAACACTATACAATGTAGTAGGAATCTCATATCATGATCTCTATCATGATTTCCTTAACACAGTGTTGTACTAGGGACTTTATCGAACAGTTATATTACTTAAAAGTAAACAAAAGAAACTGTAAGATAAATAATGCATTTTATTAAAATAAAATGTGACATACATAATGTACAAGTGATTGCCTCTAGGGCACAATACTAACCGTCCTCACAACCTAAGCAAATAAAAAAAGCATCCTAATCATAGAGGAAAATTTTTTAATGTCTTCTGCTACTATTTTTCGTTTAGTTCTGTGTTGTATATGTTTGGTCGATCCATTTTCATGCAATATCGCTGCCCGTGTTTTAGCAAATATAGAATGCATGCTAGGCTTTAATAAAACCAGCCAGATTGATTTGCTTATGAACTGTGATCCCTCACATTTTTATGGTATGGATAGATCTTCAGTAAGTCTCATGTATCATGACATAAGGCTCTGTTATTTAATGGCTTTCATAGTTTTTGTGTAAAGCCTATAATAATGGCACAGGTTGTTTTGTATTTACAGACCTAGATTCAAACTTTGTTGTAATTTCTGTAAATTACTAGAGCTTGGACAGAGTTCTCCATGAAGAAGACGAAGAAAACGGAGGAATCCAAAAGAAAAATTGGCTGGGATTTGCTGAAGCTAGTTGCGACTTCAGGAACCAGAAAAGGCCAAGTCGCGGTAGACTTAGGCAAAGCTGGGCGGGGCTTGCTCTTTTTTGGAGGAGGCCACGGTTCGGTCTATCAGTGGGTCAGCTCATTTTTTGCCGGATCAACCACATTGATTCCCGAAGAATTATTTCCTTTGAATTTTTTTAAATTTATTTTTTATTCCATACCACATTAGCTTACTTTTATGAAATAGTTATATTTTTTAAAAAAATATTTTGCATGTAAAAAGTAGTAAATGGACTAGAATTATACAAGACCATTAACTAAATGAAATCAATGCGTTTAATCCAATTATGTGATCACTTAGGTTTTAAAAGGATAGAAAATGTATGAAAAATGTTTAATGTTTTTAGCGTGGTATTTTCTTTTTTGGTTCAACCTAAGTGCTTGTTTTTCAAGATCAAACTCTTGAAAATGAAATTGACAAGGGAAAAAGTTTTTTTTAAAAAATTTATTAGGTTTATTAACTTGGAACAAAATTAATTCTTGTTTATTCTCTCAAAGGTTTTTTATCCTTGACTTAAAGAATAAATGGATTTAGATATTTCATAAGTTAACAGAATCTAATTTAATTATTTTTATTTAAAGTATTTTTGTCAATTTTAGCAAAAAACTAGAGACCAAAGTCTCAAGATAGATTTGATGGAAAATTTTTTAAATCTTTAAGTTTGTTACTTAAATAAAATTAATCCATTAAAAATCTCTCCATGGGTATTAATCTTGACATAGAGATTTAATAGGTTTAGATATTTTATATTTGAGTTAAGAGAAAACTTAATGAAAATTTTCAAAAAGATATTTTTCTAAAATTATTTTAAAAGACTAAGTGAGAGAGGGGTTCCAACAACCCCACTGCTTTCATCACGATCCTCGTTAGAGATTGTGAGTCTCATTGCATCACCCTAGAAGTGAACTCATATAGGATAGAGATTCCACAATGATTTAGAACAAATGGAAATGTTATAAATTAATGCCTGGGACATGTACTATAATCAGCCATCCCACGTTGATGAGTAGAAATGGCCATTATTACCTAGAGGGTTATTGATTACTGGTGGTTAACTCACTTACCTTAGAAAATCTTTTAATCTTCCCAAGAAGTTATGTCAATTTTTTTAAGAGCCAAACTAATCATATTATGGATAACAGTGAGAGCGTTAGCTATTATTAGTTTTAATATGAGGAAGAACTGCACAAATTTTTTGCTTTACACAAACTGAGAATTATTTTTATATTTTTCAAATTTCAGAAATGGTAAATGGTGGTTCTTTTAGTCCTTTGGCCATTATTCTACACAAGAACAAGCTAACGGGTCCAAACTATGTGGACTAGTAAAAGGAATCCATCGAAATAATATGCAAAATCTAAAGACGCGTTAGCTTATAGAACCTTGGAGAAACATAAGTTATGGAAGCTTTTAATAGAGAAATTGTAACATCACTCCCTTATGGATTTCCAACAGAGTCTAATTTGTAAAGAAAAAGGATTTGTATGTAATCCCAGAACAAGAATTGCTTCTTTTTATGCAATGAACATTTTGGTGCAATAATATTTTCTTGGGGTATTTTTGAAATGTTTTATCACAAAACAAGAAAAATTGGGAAAGAATTTTAAAATTCTGAGAGACACCATGATGATCAGTTCAATGCATAGATTGAATTGGTAGAATAAAAATTTTTCATGATTAAGATGAACAACAACCCGAGAAAATATTATTTTTGAGAAATAATTAATTTTTTGTGGAAATAGATTATGGGCTTGGACTTGGTTATGGGCTAAAGTGGAAAACTTAATTAAGGCCATTATTAGGCCTATTGAGGCCCACAAAATTGATCAAGAAGAGGGAGATTAGGCACGGAATTAAATTAGCCCACCAAAAGAAATAGAAATGATTAATGGATAAAACTCCTATTTAATCATATCAAGCCACCTAAGCTATCTCTAAGATTCCAAAGACTTCTATTACTTTCCAACTTTGCACCTAGCATTCTAATCATCCATGTGATAATTTAACTCACCATAACCAGAAGAAAACCGGCCAGCCCAAGAAGAAATGAAGAGAAAACCAAGAAAACAAGAAGATAGAGAAAATAGAGAAGAAACGAGGAGAAAAAAGAAAAATGGCAAGAACTTGGAGCATTTCATGGCGAATCTCAGTCAAGGGAAGGTAAAAGCTCTACTGAAGTTGTTCTACAAGCTTTAAGGAGCATGTTGATGGTAATTTCTTCTTTAAATAGCAATATTTCCATTTATGCTTCATGAACTATAATTGCTCAGTTATGGTTTTTCTTCATGCGATGGCTACCGGTACAAGAGAGGATTATTTTGGTGTAATTTTTATATTATTTGATGAAGATTTGGTGAAGTTATGGTATGTTTTTCGTGGCTGAAATTTGGAAGAAAATGATGAAGTATGAAAATAGATAAAAGCTTTGTTCATGTTGCTTGAAATCAAAGCCTAAGGCAGCTCATTTCTGTTAGGCGATTGAAAGATTTTCAGCCTTGTTAATGAGTGGAAGTGAATCTAGTTTGGTTAATAGCTTAAAGTGATGTTAGAACACTTAGTAAAAGTATTTTGTGAAAACAAGTATGATGGCTTGGTATGGTTGGGATGTTTCATCTCTAGTACTTTGCAACCTTTTATAAAAAAACTCTAATTCGATCTTATTTAGTAGCCAATGATCTTATGAGCGTTTTGGCACAAATTTGACGTTAGTTAGATTTACGAATCAAATGGTGGATTGAAAAAACTAAAGAATGCCAAGAGTGAAAATTGAAAAAATTTTAAGCTTAGATCATATGTCCTTATGTTGTTTCATTAATTAAAGAATTGAATGGAAATTAAAATGACATACTGAAGGTGGATCACGGCCTCAAGAAGCATTTAAAAACCAAAACACAAAAAAATAATACACAGAGGAATAACATTTATACCTATGTGTCGTCTGATTTGCTTAGGCAAAACCGATGGAACTGTCGTTGACTAAATTGCTGCAGATTCACTTGTAGAAGACCCTGGATCATTGCTAGCAAGTTGACGGCTTCATTTGGGCATGAACACTGACTTTCGATCTTTCAAAATATGAAAGGTGCCTCATCATCCGGTGAAAGCAATATAGGACAAAGAAGATTTGGTTATCTATTTTCTCTCAAACTAATTGCTGCTAAGCAATTTATCGAAGCATGTTATTCTCTACTTCTTCTATCCTATGCAGAACAAAGAATGCACAAGACACCGAGAGGCTAGCTAGAGAGAGAGTTCTGATTGTGCTTTATGTGCAAAGTCCCATGTATCTATTCTATATACTGAATCCCAATAGCCTTATTAAGAGGCTATCATACGAGAGTCGAAAATTTGAACATCACAGCAATCCTCAACCATCTGCACAGTAGCCCTAAGGTCCATGCTCTGTTAAACCTTCAAACAAACCAAGGCTTAACCCATGGGCTTATGGTCCAATTCATTAGATTAAGTCATTAATTAATTTTAATTATTCTTGGACTAATAAAAGCCCAATAATCAAATTAAACCCAAAAGGACTAGTTAAATCTCAAGCCTTTACTGGTTCAGACCAGGCTAACCTTAATTATCTAATATGGGCTCAAGGCTTGAATGTTTAATTGACCAACTAAATTAAGATAATATTTAATCCTCTTTTTGGACCTTTTATTTTATTCTCGCCCAAAAAATTAACCAGGCTACTTAAATGAAATAAAATTTATTTTATACAAGACTAATTCCTTAACCCAAAACCATTAGGACTTATGGGCTTTTATGAGGATGAAAAGACACATTGCCTTGGCTGCTAAAATGACCAAAATACCCCTACTCTATAAATATGTGTATTTTGAATTTTAAATATTTTTGCTAATATCAATATATGAAAATATTGACTCGAAGGACAATATTACCTTAGCAAAGTCATCGACCTACAGGTGTTTAGATTAAAATACCCCTCTACGCATTGCTAGCAATGAGCAAGTGGGCCGGGCCGAGCCGTCGGGCTTGTGTGTCGGGCCGGGCCGGCGCACAGTGCGCGGGGGGTAAAACCCCTGGCCTGCCACGGGCCGGCCCGCCTCGGAAGAGCCGTAACGGCTCTCCAAGTTTTTCTTTTTGCATTTCAGCCCCCAACGGTTGAAATGTTTTTTTTTTTTTACATTTTGGTCCCTAATGGTTATATTCTCTTTTTTAACCCCCAAAACTCTATAAATACCCCCCAATTCAACCCAAAACTCATCAAACACTCTCTCATTCTCTCAAACTCTTCCCAATTCTCTCAAACTCTCTCCAATTCTCCATTTTCTCTACAAAAAGTATTATAATAGAATTTATTTTTGTGTTATATTTTTTTCAATTCTTCAAGAAAGTCTTCATATTTTGGAAGATTGTTGAGTAGCGGAATAGTGGATACAAGAAGTAAAAGCTCCACAAAGTATTGTTATTCTTTCTTGAATCTTGGTCATCAACGAGTTAGTATTTCTTAATCTTACATTCTTATATTTTGGCTTTTATTAATTGTTTATTTATTTTAGTTATTTGTTTAATTTTTAAGTTAATTTATTTTTTGTATTTTTCAATTCTCTTATTTCATTATTTGTTAATAATTTATTTTTTTGAACTTTTATTTGAATTTTGATTTCTTTTTTTTTTTAAGAAATAATGGATCCAAATCAATATCATAATTTTTCTTCATCTCAATCATCTACACATTTTGATTTTAATATAGATCCAGCTTTGAATTTAATAAATAATGAAATAGGTAATGAAGATGAAGGTCCTAGTAGGCCTAGTGTTAGTGTTTCACAATCACAACCAACTCCAATAATTAATCCCGACGAATCTAATATAGGTGAGGATGATGTTGAAACAACGGGTGTTACAACTAAAGCAAAAACATCTATGGTTTGGAATCTTTTTGAAAAAGATAATGATAGTGATAGAGCAACATGTTAAATTTGTAGAGTGGTATATGCACATAAGAAGGGAGGAGGGACGGGAACATTAGTTAGACATATGAAAAGGTCACATAATGATTGGATAGAAAACCTACTTAAACAACAACAAATACGTACTACAGGAGGTCAAATGGTTGGTAATTTTCAATATGATCATAAAAAAAAATAGAAATGCATTTGCTAAAATGATTGTTCAAACTAAATTACCTTTTAATTTTGCAGAAAATTCACATTATGAACAATATATGCAAAATAATTGTCAACCAGCATGGAAAAGAATTCCTAGAACAACATTAAAAAAATGATATAATAAAGATATATAAAAAAAATGAAAAAGTATCTAATTGCTATGTTTGATTCTTGTAATTGGAAATTTGCTCTTACTTGTGATGGTTGGACAGCAATTACTAATGAATCTTATTTGTGCATTACATGTCATTGGATAGATCATGATTGGTTAGTACAAAAAAGAACTATTTGTTTTAAATTATTTGAATATCCTCATGTAGGTAGTAGTATAGTTAGAATGATTACTCAAACATGTCGTGAATATAGGATTTTAAATAAAATTATTTCTATTTCTTTAGATAATGCTTCAAATAATGATTCTGCCATAACAATTTTAAAAAATACTATGAATCCTATGTTAAATGGTATTTTATTTTATACTAGGTGTGTTTGTCATATACTTAATTTATGTGTTAAAGAAGGATATAAATGTATTGATGATATTGTTAATATAATTAGAAATGTTGTTTTATTTATTAAAATCTCCCCAACTAGGCAACAAAATTTTAAGGCATTATGCCGAGAACAAGGTGTATCTTTTAAAAAATTTAGATTAGATTGTAAAACTAGATGGAACTCAACTTTAGATATGTTTGAAAGTGTTATACATTTTCAAAACCAACTTATTGAATTTTGTAATAGTAATAATTTTCAACCTCCACTAACTGAAACTCATTTTGAAAATTGTACTGCACTTTCAATATTTTTATTTACTTTCAAAGAAGTTACTGAACTTTTATCGAGATCCTATTATCCCACTACTCATCATATTCTTCCAACACTTGCTAAGGTAGCACATATTTTTGGTGAATATATATATATCATCCCCAAAATGGTTTTTTTATGAGAATATGTTTGAAAAATCTAAAAAATATTATGAAGATATTCATATTTTATATTGTATGGCATTGTGTATGGATCCTAGAGTAAAGAAGCCTGGTTTTCATAGTATTATTGAATATTTATATGAAACATTAGATTTTGATGAATCACAAGCACTTAAACAATGTATGTAATACCCCGCCCAAAACCACCTTTGACTATGGGGAAAAGTCATGCATTACATAGCATTTTGCATTTTATGTGGTAGCTTAGAATTATTTTATTTGCATGGATGCATGTGAATTTTTCCATTGCTCTTGCATTTGAATTAATTGATGTGAAATAGTTGTGTTGTTAAAGATTTGGATAAGGGAGGTTTGGTCGAAGATTTGGAAGGATGAGTATTGGGGGGCTGGTGAGAACTGATTGTACAAAAAAAATTAGTGTTGGAGTTGTTTTGGAATAGCGGGGAGGTTGGTGATTTCCTTTGGTGACCCGAGTTCAAATCCTACCTTTTGTGAAGTTAGTTTCTCTTCTTGAAAATTCCTTTCCTTAGAGTTTCCATGTCTTGGCCGAAAAAGATCTAGCAAACCTAGAGAAATTTTTGTGTCATTATTCCAAGGAAATAAGTCTCTATATTTATTTCCTAAATTTAAGGACCTTGATGTGAATACAGTTCACTTTTAATTTTCAGCTTTTATTCCTTATGATTTTCGAAAAACCCCTAGCTAATAATTAAAATTTCAACTTGAATTTAGCTAGATAGATCTGGCCATGGATAGTTGGAATTAATGAATCATTTTTCTAGTAGGAAACCTTGTTGATTTTAACCCTGGAACCTAAGCTAAAAATCTGGAAAAATTTTCCAGCAAGTGCCGCCACTTAGAGGAATTTTAGCTCAACTTAAACTCTTCCAAAACTAGGAAATCTCATCCTAAATCCCTTAGCAAATCAGACTTTTATTTCAATCCTAATTCAACTAGGATTTTCTTCCTTATCCTAGTAGAATTTCGGCAGCTTTGTGTCAACACAAGCTGTCCAAAATTCCAGCACTCCTTCAGTGCAATCTAACTCTTCAAACCCTAGCTCAAAACACCTAAATACTCCTCATCAATTCAGATTACCTTAGCTGCACAAAACCAGAATTTTATCTTCACAAAACTACAGAAATTCGGCCAGCTTAGGAACCAGAATTTTCGACAGCTTTGTACAGGAAATTTCGGCCAGCTTTTGTACTCCTATTCCAACCGAAATTCTGCACACACAACACACTGAAAAACCCCAGCTGATCAAGCCAATTTCTATGCCTAAAACCCCCATTGTTTCTCTGGAAATTTCGGTAGAACTACAGCAAAAATATTCCAGAAATTCTTCCTCTTCTATTCGGAAATTTCGCACAGCACATAAGGCCATCTTGCGTAGAATTTTAGTCTCCAAAGCCTTCTCAAACTCTTCCTTGTTTGGCCCAAAATTCTAAACACAATCAGCCCTCCTCTTGACCAATATTTCGTCCATCACAAAGGAGCAAATTGCAGTTTATTTTCGTCCCTTAAACTCACCTAAATTCGGCAGCAATGAGAGACATCACAATCTACAATTTTCGCCTTGCTGTCCAAGAAGCCTAAAGCCATTAGGAGTCTTTCTAAACATCACCATCTAACCCTAAACCAATCTTCTCTAACTCTAAATCAAAGCAGCCATCTATCCTCTCCATTCTACACAAAAATTCCAGCAAGAACTCCACAGTAAATTTTCGAAAACCTCAAGAACAACACCTAGCAAAAACCGATCACCCTCCAAGGTAAGCAAAAACCATCTCAACTTCTTGATTCCTTTCTTCCATCAATTCTCTTCCTTTTCTTCTTTGGAATCACGCCATCTCAAGGCTGATTTCATCTCTTTATGCATTCTCGGTCATAAGGAAGGTAAAAGGAGATAACTTTTCTCTTCTAATCCAACGAACTCGGGACAATCACCATAGGAGCATCGGGATCTTGCTACCCGGTTGTTGTAAGGTACGGAAATACTTACCCTTAATGCCGGAATTAAGGTTTAAGGTAGCAGATGATGTCTATTACCTTGTTGAATATATGGTCATAGTATATGATCTTAGGGGATTGTGAATTGTTATGAAAATAAATGAGTTTGGCATATGTTCGAATTAGTTGAAGCCCTAATCATGATATTATATGGTTTAGATCAGGAGGATAATTGAGGAAAGCAAGCTGCGAATTTATCTCATTTATCTGAGGCATATCAAGTAAGTCCTTGCATAAACTCTTTTGTTAAATGTTGTGATGGTAAGTCCTTGCATAAACTCTTTTGTTAAATGTTGTGATAGCAAGTCTATGTTGTGAAGCTTTGTAAAGCTGTTGTTGAACTATGTTTTCTTGGGTTGTAAACGTGGATATTTATTCTTTAAATGGTTTTGTCAAGCTAATGATTTTTTTAAGAAAACTATTCTTTTCCTTAAACTTTTAGAAATCTCTTTTAGAGAAAAACCACGTTGTACAAAGCCAAGGTTTGGAAATATTGTGAATCAGGAATTGACGGATATGTTCGTTGAGTACTCAAGTAGGGTTGGTTAACAATACTAGTCTTCGAGGGCTAGCGTAAGTCTTCTGGCAGGAGGCCACCTCTAGAAGATGAACTCTGCTTGAAAAGGCGACAGTGTTGGTTGGTCAAGCTAGTCCGAGCTAGCATTTGTACCGGTATGGTATTATTTATATTCCCGGCATGGACACCCGGATGGTTTTGTTGGGTGTAGAGATGGAGGAGTATCTCACCCGGTGAGCTGTACACTCACCTTAATCAGAACGTCCAACGTGTGGTAATCTGGTCTGGACAAGGTGCACAAAGTGTGGTGCCTCGGCCATTTTGTTCTCATGGAGCCCAACGTGTGGTGATATGACTGTTTATTTTAGTGGATGATTGTTTTGTGTAAAGTATGATTATGGAAAAACCCACTCTTTGCGAAAGAGAAATTATTTGTGACTTGACAAATATTTCTACAAATGTTTTCCACTTTGCATACACGTACAGTTTTAAACACCATGTGTACACACAGGACTTACTGAGATTTATTCTCACACGGTTTTACATCATGTTTTCAGGAGATAGATTGTGCTGAGATAGCGGGGCTTTAACAGTAGAGGCTTTTGCTATTTTTCCTATCCTATTCTAGGAGACTTTTGTCGTTTATACTTCTGAACAATATTTCTTTTATTTCGTATTGCTCCAATTTGAGCCTGATGTAATAAGAGTATTTCTTCATTTATCAAAGTTGATTCTTTTGGAGATTGCCTTTATATTTTATACCTTATTTTAAAGACCCCTTGTCCTATGGGACGGGGCGACATCCCCGCCTTTCTAAGGTACGTAGTCGTGGGGTGTTACAAGTGGTATCAAAGCACAATGTTTAGGAAATTACTTGACTTATGGGGTTCTATTTTCTTAAGTATTTTAATCTGGTGCTAATTTTTATCTTTTGTTTATAGGATGATCAAAAGAGTTGTATCGACTGTCAGAGACTGGCCCGCTGGCTGCAGGAATCCACCTGCCCCACTACCCGTAGCTGATCAACCGCGTCCAATTCAGAGAGAGACCGTGAGCCGTCAGTGCTAGACGACCCGATGGTTGAGGCGGAGAAAGAGGTCATTGAGAGCTTAGGGGAAGATGAGGGAGATGATGGAGTTGAATGAGGGAGAGGTAGATGAGCTAGGGAATGAGGGAGACGATGAGTACGAGGGAGAGATGGCTGGGGTAGAAGGAGAGGATGAGGAGGTAATGGAGGTTTCCCGGACCCCGCAGATAAGGGAAGTTGATAGGACGCCTGCTTGCCATAACCCTAAAGGGTCCAGTGGTGAGGGATATACGCCGAGAGATGGGGTTGCCCCGGGAGAGAGAGACCTTAGGCAGTCAGTTCTAGGAGGGGTAGATAAGGGGAAGAGGAAGCTGGAAGAGAGTCCTAAGGGGTGTGGACTCTGATATGGACTGGGCATAGATGCCATGCTAAGAAGAGAGGGGTTGTTTGACCCGGTTGATTCAGGGAGTGAGAGGCCTGCGCCTAAGGATGCGGTTAGATTAGCATTAGATGAGCTCTATGAGACGGCCATGAGAGCCAAGAAAGGCCGAGAGGGTGAGTCAGGGCAGCCAAGTGAGAGTGTTGGATTTGCAAGGGACTACATAGGGAGACATGATAGCTCCATGGGGTAGCTTGTGGAACCGGCCTCTGACGACTCTGATGCTTCTGTTGAAACTAGGGAGAGTCGAACATAGAAGACCAGCAGCTTTTACTTTTCTTTCTTTGGGATTTGCATACCTTTGTTTGTTTATTTCTTTTAAGGGAGCATGTTGCTCATAGGGCTTATTTATCATTTTAAACAAAAAGGGTATCGTATGAGATAACCCCTTCTTTTCTGCAAAGAATGGTTTATATGACAAGCATGAGTTTCGTTTATTACTTGATTTACCCTTGCACGATATCATCACATTCTCTTTTAGATAAATACATTGCTATCAACTGATCATGCATCTAAGCATACTCTTTTCCCCTTGGTAACTAACTGACCCTGAGTGAATGTGATTAAGATGGCACCAAGACGCAGAACAGTTGTGCATACAAGAATGGTGCAGGAGAGTGCATCCTCCACCCCGAAATTTAAGCAGATGCATCATTCCACCCCCGACGTGGAAGAGCACCTGCCACGTGAGCAGGAATTGGCTTCGGAGAGGTCACGAGATGTGACCATGGGTCAGGCTTTTGACAAGATGGCCTCGATCCTACAGAATCTGATGGAAATAGTGGATAAGGTGGCCAAGAAACCACCGTGGGGAGAGGATGAAGCCCTAGAGCGTTTCCTGAATTTCCAGCCTCCCACATTCCAAGGGGAGGTGGAACAGGACGAGAAAGCCGAGCAGTGAATTGAGCAAATGGAGGACATCTTCGCTACTTTGTAGTACTCGGAAGAGAGGATGGTGAAGTTTGCAGCTTTTCGGCTGAGGGGACCGTCTCGAACATTGTGCCAGCGGGTATGGAGTGATTGGGATAGAGAGGAGCAGGAGTGGACGTGGGACGACTTTATGGAAGCCTTCCGGGCCGAGTACATTCCTCGATGGGTGGCTGAGAAGAGAGAGGACGAATTCCAGACCCTCAGGCAAGGAGGCATGACCGTGGCCCAATATGCAACCCGATTCATGCAGTTGTCCAAGTACTGCAAGTGCTTGGTAGATACGGAGCAGAAGCGCACCCGGCAATTCGTGAAAGGGCTTAGGCCAGAGTTGAGGAAGGCATTGGCTCTATCACCGCCTACATCGTACACCGTTGCCGTGGACGCAGCTTCCCAGACGGAAAATGAAGATCGGCATCGACCGGTGAGTAGACCCTTCCAACCGAATCGTCCACCTATGAGGCCTTCAAGCAATAAGCGACCCGCGGCCTCTATGCCTTGGGAAAATCGGGGCAAGCAGCCTCGAGTGCCAGTAGCAGGACCGATGGGAAGTGAGGCCACACCGAAAGAAACTGCTGGGGTAATGGGGGTGTGAGGAGGTGCTTCAATTGTGGAGACCCAGGACACCTGAGAAATGCCTGCTCCAAACCCTTAAGGATTGAGCAGACCGCGCCAGCCCAATCAATGGGAGGAAATAGAGGCGCTGCTGCTGGCCCAGTCGGAGCGGGAGGCCAGAAGCCTTAGGTGAAGGCCAACGTTTTTGCCCTGAACCGAGAGAAAGTTGGAGCCGATATCGTCGTGATTGAAGGTAACCTTTCTATCCAAGGTTGTCTTATTAATGTTCTGATAGATCCAAGATCCACACACTCTTACATAAGTAAAGTATGTGCTTCACGTCTGGGTTGGGAAGGAAAGGAGCTACCTTATACCCTAGTAGTTAGTTCCCCCTTGGGAAAGGTGGTGGAAGCAGGCAAGAAAATGGGAAGTTGTGGAGTTGAGGTAGGGAAGGAGATTCTGGAGGTTGACCTTATAATCCTGCCTATGGATGATTACGACTTGATCTTGGGCATGGACTGGTTGTCGAAACACGGAGCTCGTGTGGACTGGAAGATCAAGACGGTGCAGTTTGTGAGACCTGGACGGGATGTAATTGAATTCAACGGCAAGCGAACGAAGGAACTGAAATTTCTTATTACTGGTGCCAAAGCTCAAAAGTTACTCAAGAAAGGATGTTCGGGATATTTGGCGTACCTCCTGAATAAACCTAAGGACCAGTGTACCTTGGAAAGTACGGAGGTAGTAAAAGACTTTTCGGATGTTTTTCCTGTTGAGCTCACTTCCCTACCCCTGAGCGGGAAGTTGAGTTCACCGTGGATCTGATTCCCGGAGCGGAACCGGTGTCAAGAACCCCCTACCGGATGGCACCGACGGAGCTGAAGGAATTAAAGGAGCAATTGGAGGAATTGCTAAGGCAAGGCTATATTCGGCCGAGTACGTCACCGTAGGGAGCCCCGGTGTTGTTTGTCAAGAAGAAAGATGGTACTTTGAGGCTATGTATCGACTATCGGGGACTGAACAATCTAACGATCAAGAATAAATACCCTCTACCCTTGATCGATGAGGTGTTTGATCAACTGCAAGGCGCTGCTTGCTTTTCGAAGTTGGACCTACGGCAAGGATACTACCATGTGAGGTTCAAAGAAGAAGACATTCCTAAGACTGCATTCAACACACGGTATAGCCACTACGAATTTGTAGTAATGCCGTTCGGTGTAACCAATGCACCAACAGTATTCATGGATTTGATGCATCGTATTTTCCAACCATACCTGGACAAGTTCGTGGTTATATTCATCGATGACATTTTAATCTACTCCAAAAATTCGGAGGACCACGCGGAGCACTTAAGATTAGTCCTAGAGAAGCTAAGGGAATTCAAGCTTTATGCCAAGTTCAGTAAGTGTGAGTTTTGGCTGAGCTCGGTGTTTTTCCTTGGTCACGTGATATCCAAAGTGGGGATCAAAGTGGACCCTGCCAAGATGGAAGCCGTAGCTAACTGGAAACAACCGGAGAACATTACCGAGATATGAAGTTTCCTTAGGTTGGCCGGGTACTATCGGCGTTTCATTAAAAATTTCTCTACTCTGGCTTCACCAATAACGTGACTGTTGAAGAAGGATGTCGCTTTTTCTTGGAGTGAGAAGTGCGAAAAGAGCTTCCAAAAACTTAAGAGGAGGTTGATTACAGCACTCGTGCTGAGTCTGTCTGAGGCTGATAAGCCCTATGCACTCTATACAGATGTATCCAAGGAAGGACTAGGAGCTGTGCTGATGCAGGAAGGAAAGTCATAGCTTATGCATCTAGGAAGCTAAAGCTGCATGAAGCTAATTATCCCACGCATGACCTGGAGCTAGCAGCTATAGTGATGGCGACATTACTTATACGGTGCGCAATATGAAGTTTTCACTGACCATAAGAGTTTGAAGTACATCTTCACGTAAAAGGACTTGAATCTCCGGCAGCGTAGGTGGATGGAGTTCCTGGAAGAGTATAAGTGCCCTATTAACTATCATCCGGGTAAAGCGAATGTGGTAGTAGACGCTCTAAGTCGGAAGGTGAAAATGGCACACTTGAGAATGCAGGAGATGTCAGCAGTCCAGGATATCCTGGAGTAAGGGGCAGAAGTTCAAAAGAGGAAGATCTGCGTGAGCAACTTGACCCTGAAACCCAACTTGGACCAGGAAATTGTATCAGGTCATCAGGGCAGTGCAGAATTTCAAACTTTCAAGGAGAAAGAGATCGCGAGAGGAGGAAGCTATTTCCGGACCGATGAGAATGGGGTATTATACTTTCGGGACCGGATTTATGTACCGGATATCCAAGACTTAAGGAAAAAGATACTGGATAAAGCGCACAAGAGCAAATATACCATACACCCTGGGGAGGTAAAGATGTACCAAGACTTGAGGAGGAAATATTGGTGGGCTGGAATGAAGAGGGATGTAGTTCAGCATGTGTCAACCTGCCTGACGTGCCAGAAGGTTAAAATGGAACATAAGAAGTCTGCAGGGTTACTGCAACCGTTATCGATTCCCGAATGGAAATGGGAAGAGGTGACCATGGACTTTGTAAGATTTCTATCATGCATAATTAGATTAAGCGTAGCGAAAAACAACAAGAAATCCAAGCCATGTATCATGGGTTTGCAATAGAAACGGGAAAAAGGAGAAGATTGCGTTTATTACCTCGTGAAGCCGGAATTCAAAAATTTCAGAAACAACAACGCAGGCATGATCCAGATTATCCAAAACTGTTCACTGCAGCTCAACTGATGTCCAAGAAAGAACTCCCTCTAATGATAATCCACACAAGGTTGAATGCTCACAATCTCACAATTCTATGCTAGTAGAATTCGGGAGGCTAGGGTTTTGATCAAGAAGAAAGACGGCTAGGGTTTGATCAAGAGAGAGGCAGAGAAACAGTTTCTCTGTTATTGCGTGAATAGTCTGTCTCAAACCCTAAGGAAACCATTTCCTTATATTTATAGATTTATAATTACCATAATTTGCAACTTAGTCCTTCAACGTCCAATTGTCAACAAATTTGTCCTTGAAGTTTACTTAATTACAATTAGGTCACATGAATTATAACAAACTTATAATTCACCTATAAATATATTCCCTTCTCTTAATTAACCCCACAATATTATCAAATAATATATTTGAGCATTCAAACCTTTATTGTGTATGACCCATTAGGTTTCCTGGACTTATTGGTAGCATAATATGAATTAATTCTAACAATATTAGAATTAATAATCCTTAATAAAATAAAGGATTAAATTTATTAATTCTCTAATTAATAAATTCATATTTAGCATATCAAGAGCGACATCTAGCAATGACTCTTGACCACCCAAAAGTCCAGAAAGGCAAGTGGCTTGACATGAACCTTTCAATAGCAAATTATCAGTGCAATAAACTCCTTTCACTATACAATATCTTATTCGGTCTAGAGCATGGAATTAGTGCCAACTCCCTCCAAAATATTATTAATTCTGGCCCAAATATTTTAGTACTTGTTCAAGAAATCCATTACTCGATATGTGTATCAATTGGAACCATTTCCATCACATAGTTGCCTTGGCCAAGGACTTCATGAGTAATGATTTCTACAAGTGGCCTTGAGATATACTCTCCTACTATTAGGAGTGGTGAATCCTTTATTGACCCTCTCAACTACTTTCGTTTGCTTTACGTTGTACCCAATATCCATCCCATAGGCGGTCCTAGATAAGACTCCAAAGATTAGAATCAAAGTACAACGCTCGATAAACAAAGTACCTTAGAGATCTCAAGTCTAAGGATACTTGCACACTTGCTATAATGAGATTCTATCACTGGCACTAAATAGTTATCCAAGTGATTATCTCGTAGCTAGGTCATCCAATGAACTTGTTTCAAAACAAGCATCCACACATTAATCCTGAGTATCTCAATACCCACAGATATGAGAACCACCGCTTGATCCAATCAAGAGATATAGCATGTGCCAGTCTTGGCGTATTAATAATGTCCCATCTTATTAATACTATGACTGGGAATTATTTAAGTACAAACACTGCATAGTATAGTAGGAATTTCACATCATGATCTCTATCATGATTTCCTTAACACTGTGTTGTACTAGGGACTTTATCTAACGGTTTGTACACATAGTTAGATATAACAATCAAACTGAAAGATAAAGAATGCCTCTTATTAATTTAATATGCAATATACATGGTACAAGTGATTGGCTCTAGGGCACAACACTAACAGACTTTGTGATTGGCCTTCCGATGACCAAGTCACACAAAGATGCGATCTGGGTGGTAGTGGACCGATTGACCAAGACAGCGCACTTCATACCGGGAAACGTAAGGGACTCGATGGAAAAGTTGGCTCAGACATATACCCGAGAAATTGTAAGGTTGCATGGTGTACTGTCGAGCATTGTGTCGGATAGGGACCCTAGATTCACTTCAAGGTTTTGGGGTAAGTTCCAGGAGTCCTTGGGCACGACCTTGAAATTCAGCACCTCTGCTCATCCGCAGACAGACGGTCAATCCAAAAGAGTCATTCAGATACTGGAAAACATGCTCCGAGCATGTATCTTGGACTTTGGAGAAAAGTGGATTAAGTCTTTACCGCATGCAGAGTTAGCATATAACAACAACTATCAGGCTTCAATCGGAATGGCATTGTAGAGGCAAAAATGCCAAGTACCGATATACTGGGGATGGACAGAAGAGGGGAACATTAAGAAGACTGGTGAAGTATGCATTCAGGAGATGATGGACAAGATCAAGTTAATTCGAGAAAGGCTAAGGGCAACGCAAAGCAGACAGAAGAGTTATGTAGACTCTAGGAGAAGGGAACTGGAGTTCCAAGTAGGTGACCGTGCATTTTTTAAGTTGACTCCAAGTAGAGGAATCCTGAAACATCCGAGATGAGGGAAGTTGAGTCCTAGGTATTTGGGACCGTTCCCGATATTGGAGAAAATTGGACCGGTTGCCTACTGATTGGATCTACCTGATGGTCTAACCGGGATGCATGATGTATTCCATGTCTCGCAGTTAAAGAGGTACAACCCCGATCCGAGTCATGTACTCAATGAGGAACCGTTGGAGTTGCAACCAAATCTGAGTTATGTGGAGAGACCCGTCAAGATCTTGGAGCGGAGTATTAAGACGCTTCGAAACAAATAGATACCCATAGTGAAGATACTTTGGGATCATCATGGAGCACAAGATGCAACGTGGAAAACGGAAGAATGGTCAAGACGGAAGTATCCGGATATGCTCGAAGGGTATGAAATCTGAATTTCGCGACGAAATTCTCTTAAGGGGGGGGGATGTAATACCCCGCCCAAAACCACCTTTGACTATGGGGAAAAGTCATGCATTGCATAGCATTTTGCATTTTATGTGGTAGCTTAGAATTATTTTATTTGCATGGATGCATGTGAATTTTTTCGTTGCTCTTGCATTTGAATTAATTGATGTGAAATAGCTGTGTTGTTAAAGATTTGGATAAGAGAGGTTTGGTCGAAGATTTGGAAGGATGAGTATTAGGGGGCTGGTGAGACCTGATTGTACAAAAAAAATTAGTATTGAAGTTGTTTTGGAATAGCGGGGAGGTTGGTGATTTCCTTTGGTGACCCGAGTTCAAATCCTACCTTTTGTGAAGTTAGTTTCTCTTCTTGAAAATTCCTTTCCTTAGAGTTTCCATGTCTTGGTCGAAAAAGATCTAGCAAACCTAGAGAAATTTTAGTGTCATTATTCCAAGGAAATAAGTCTCTATATTTATTTCCTAAATATAAGAACGTTGATGTGAATAAAGTTCACTTTTAATTTTCAGCTTTTATTCCTTAGGATTTTCGAAAAACCCCTAGCTAATAATTAAAATTTCAGCTTGAATTTAGCTAGATAGATCTTGCCATGGATAGTTGGGATTAATGAATCATTTTTCTAGTAGGAAACCTTGTTGATTTTAACCCTAGAACCTAAGCTAAAAATCTGGAAAAAATTTCCAGCAAGTACGCCACTTCTTAGAGGAATTTTAGCTCAACTTAAACTCTTCCAAAGCTAGGAAATCTCATCCTAAATCCCTTAGCAAATCAGACTTTTATTTCAATCCTAATTCAACTAGGATTTTCTTCCTTATCCAAGCAAAATTTCGGCAGCTTTGTGTCAACAGAAGCTGTCCGAAATTCCAGCACTCCTTAAGTGCAATCAAACTCTCCAAACCCTAGCTCAAAACACCTAAATACTCCTCATCAATTCAGATTACCTTAGCTGTGCAAAACCAGAATTTTATCTTCACAAAACTACAGAAATTCGGCCAGCTTAGAACCAGAATTTTCGACAGCTTTGTACAGGAAATTTCGGCCAGCTTTTGTACTCCTATTCCAACAGAAATTCTGCACACACAACACACCGAAAAACCCCAGCTGATCAAGCCAATTTCTACTCCTAAAACCCCCATTATTTCTCTGGAAATTTCGGCAGAACTACAGCAAAAACAGTCCAAAAATTCTTCCTCTTCTATTCAGAAATTTCACACAGCACATAAGGCCATCTTGCGCAGAATTTTAGTCTCCAAAGCCTTCTCAAACTCTTCCTTGTTTGGCCTAAAATTCTGAACACAATCAGCCCTCCTCTTGACCAATATTTTGGCCAGCACAAGGGAGCAAATTGTAGATTATTTTCTTCCCTTAAACTCACCTAAATTCGGTAGCAAGGAGCGACATCACAAGCTGCAATTTTCGCCTTGCTGTCCAAGAAGCCTAAAACCATTAGGAGTCTTTCTAAACATCACCATCTAACCCTAAACCAATCTTCTCTAGCTCTAAATCATAGCAGCCATCTATCCTCTCCATTCTACACAAAAATTCCAGCAAGAACTCCACAGCAAATTTTCGAAAACCTCAAGAACAACACCTAGCAAAAACTGATCACCCTCCAAGGTAAGCAAAAACCATCTCAACTTCTTGATTCCTTTCTTCCATCAATTCTCTTCCTTTTCTTCTTTGGAATCATGCCATCTCAAGGCTGATTTCATCTCTTTATGCATTCTCGGTCATAAGGAAGGAAAAATGAGACAACTTTTCTCTTCTAATCCAACGGACTCGGGACAATCACCATAGGAGCATCGGGATCTTGCTACCCGGTTGTTGTAAGGTACAGAAATACTTACCCTTAATGCCGGAATTAAGGTTTAAGGTAGTAGATGATGTCTATTACCTTGATGAATATATGGTCATAGTATATGATCTTAGGGGATTGTGAATTGTTGTGAAAATAAATGAGTTTGGCACATGTTCGAATTAGTTGAAGCCCTGATCATGATATTATATGGTTTAGATCAGGAGGATAATTGAGGAAAGCAAGCTGTGAATTTATCTCGTTTATCTTAGGCATATCAAGTAAGTCCTTGCATAAACTCTTTTGTTAACTGTTGTGATGGTAAGTCTTTGCATAAACTCTTTTGTTAAATGTTGTGATGGCAAGTCTATGTTGTGAAGCTTTGTAAAGCTGTTGTTGAACTATGTTTGCTTGGGTTGTAAACGTGGATATTTATTCTTTAAACGGTTTTGTCAAGCTAACGATTTTATCAAGAAAACTATTCTTTTCCTTAAACTTTTAGAAATCTCTTTTAGAGAAAAACCACATTGTACAATGCCAATGTCTGGAAATATTGTGAATCAGGAATTGACGGATATGTTCGTTGAGTACCCAATAAGGGTAGGCTAACAATACTAGTCTTAGAGGGCTAGCGTAAGTCTTCTGGCAGAAAGCCACCTCCAAAAGATGAACTCTGCTTGAAAAGGTGACAGTGTTGGTTGGTCAGGCCAGTCCGAGCTAGCATTTGTACCTGGTATGGTATTATTTATATTCCCGGCATAAACACCTGGATAGTTTTGTTGGGTGTAGAGATGGAGAAGTATCTCACTCGGTGAACTGTACACTCACCTTGATCAGAACGCCCAACGTGTGATAATCTGGTCCGGACAAGGTGCACAAAGTGTGGTGCCTTGGCCATTTTGTTCTCATAGAGCCCAACGTGTGGTGACATGACTGTTTATTCGAGTAGATGATTGTTTTGTGTAAAGTATGATTATGGAAAAACCCACTCTTTGTGAAAGAGAAATTATTTGTGACTTGCCAAATATTTCTACAAATGTTTTCCACTTTGCATGCACGTACAGTTTTAAACACCATGTGCACACAAGACTTACTGAGATTTATTCTCACACGGTTTTACATCATGTTTTCAGGAGATAGATTGTGCTGAGACAGTGCACACGAGGACTTACTGAGATTTATTCTCACACGGTTTTACATCATGTTTTCAGGAGATAGATTGTGGTGAGACAGTGGGGCTTTGACAATAGAGGCTTTTGCTATTTTTCCTATGCTGTTCTTGTAGACTTTTGTCATTTATATTTCTGAACAATATTTCTTTTATTTCGTATTGCTCCAATTTGAGCCTGATGTAATAAGAGTATTTCTTCATTTATCAAAGTTGATTCGTTTGGAGATTGCCTTTATATTTTATACCACGTTTTAAAGACCCCTTGTCCTATGGGACGGGGCGACATTCCCGCCCTTCTAGGGCACGTAGTCGTGGGGTGTTACAATGTATGATAAAAGTTTATCTGACATGTATAATTTGTATGAATTTGAGTTTTTTGTTCTAGTTCTCCTTGTTTAAGTAGGCAAGCTTCATCATCTAGTAGTCACTTTCAACTTTCGCGAAAATCTACCTCTTCAATTTCCGCGAAAATCTACCTCTTCAATTTCATCAATATTTAATCCATGGGGTATTATGAAACGTTAAAAAAGATTGACTACTACCTACAACAAGATGGTAATTTACAAGATGCAGCCCTTGGTAGAAAATGAAGATCAGCATTTTGATATTTGTGGTTGGTAGAAGGCTCATGTAAGCCAATACCCCATTTTATCTAAAATGGCACGTGATCTTTTGACACCACCAGTCTCAACAGTGCCATCGAAAAGCGTCTTCAGTGAGAGTGCTCGAACAATCGATAAAAGAAGATCTCGATTGGTTCCTCAAACTTTGGAGATGATAATGTGTTGTAGTAGTTGGTTTGCAGCCGAAGATAGGACGACTAATTCGTGGATTATTGATGATGACTCAGATGATGAATGGGGTGAACCAAGTAGTTAGTTTAGTATTTTTGTGATTAGAAATTTAGAATAAGTAATATTATTTATTTATTTTTATTTTTAGGATATTTATTATATTTTTAAATTTTAATCATTGTAATATTTTTAGGAGGTTTAGGTATGAAGTCCCCCTCTTATGTAATCTTTATTTTATTAATTAATAAAACAGGTAGAGGTCCAAGCCAAACCCCCCACCACTTCAAGGTGGCTTTTTATAATTTTAAAAAATTATGTTAAGTAGGAGAAAAAAAAAAGAATAAGCCACAGGCCGGCCCGCACCGGCCCGCGAGCCACACGGACCAAGGGCCCGGGCGGATCCAGTCCCAGGGCCTCTGACCCAGGGACCGACCCGCCTGGATGGTGGGCCGGTCCTCGGGCCCAGCCCTGTACGGCCCAAAACCGTGCGAGGCGGCCCATTAGCCATTGCTACGCATTGCTGTACATTTATAGAGGAAGAGTGTACTAACGCCTCTCCAAATGACATCTACCATCCTTAGACATCTAGTCTAACAATCCACAACTTCCAATAATGTTTTCACTTTCCAAGGGAGCTACCCTGAAGAAAATATCCAAGTTATGTTTCTCAAGGCCCTGGATTATTAGATCTTTCGAATAGTCACAAGGGGCAATATAGCATAGAACCTATCTTATACTTGTCTGTCTTAACTAACTAGTCACATACACCCAGCATACAACTATACTGGTCCTATGATAGATGTTCAACTATAGTATACCAAAGTATACTCTTCTAGCTTTGCCAGTCCACCAACCCATACCCAAGCCGTAGGGTATAAGTCCATATTGTAGGAGTAGTAGTCTAGGTTTCTACTAATATAGTACTATTAGAAACTACTACTACAGGTCCAGCTCTACATATTCGAAATACACTTATGTTATGAAGTAAGGGGACTACTCACTGGTTAAAGGTAAGCCATTCTTCTTTTGGAATCCATAACACAATAATCTTATCATGATGAAATTCCCATTCTCATCATCCAGTTAAGAATAATAGTTTATGTATTAATTAATCCGTGATCCATACCTTATTGTGAAAGACCTCCAATTACATGGACCACTTACTTAAACACAATGGGTTTTTGCCAGCAAAATCGTGCAGAAAATAAAATGCGAAAACACAAACAATTAATGAGAATAAGACTTGTATTAATTTAATCAAAATTACATCAGAAATACAATCTTAGTGGACATATATTTCAACAATCTCACACTTGCACTCTAAGATTATGTAAGTCCATAGGTACCCACCTTATGGCATCAAAGTGTCTTTTCAAGACTTTCTCAATCAAAGGCTTGATGAATGGATCCGCTAGATTATTCTTTGAGGTAATTTGTTCCACCATAACTTCCTATCTCTAAATAAATTTCTAGATCAGGTGGTACTTCCTTTCTATATGCTTCCCCTTCATGTGGCTACACGGTTCTTTAGATTGCGAGACCGCGCCTGTGTTATAGCAGCACAATGCAATTGGTTTATCCATATGTTGCATGACTTAAAGTTCTATGGGGAACTTTCGAAGCCAGACTACTTCCTTGGATGCCTCCAAAGCTACCACATACTCTGCTTCCATGGCACTTACACTCTAAGACTATGTAAGTCTATTGGTGCCCAACCCTATGGTGTCTAAGTGTTTTTTGAAGACTCTCTTAGCCAAAGGCTTAATGAATGGATCAGCTAGATTGTTCAACCTGTTCCACTATAACTTGCTGTCTCTGAATAAATTCCTGAATCAAGTGGTACTTTCTCACTATATACTTCCCCTTCTTGTGGTTCTTGGGTTCTTTGGATTGTGAAACTGTGCTATGTATCTTTTTTATTGTGCATGACTAAGTGAAGTTTGAACTTCATGTTTTATATAGCTATTTTTCCATTAACAATTTAGCATAGGTACAAGTGTTATAGGACTATACTTACACTTTAGAATATGAGTCCCACTAAAGTTTTAATAAATCCTATTTTGTGCTATGCGATTTCCAAAATATGATATGGTTGATGTACAATGCATATTGTAAATCCCTTTGGTTTTTCTGAACCAAAATATGGTTTTGCTGAGCAAATTGATTCGCAACTTATGGAATGCTTTATATGTGTAAATGAATCATCATGATCATGATTCTCAAATAACATTCAATATGCTGCAAAACTTGAGAATATTAAAAAAAAAAAAAGACCTTTTTGGGTTTTCTTGAACAATGTATAGGTTTTTCTAAGCTATAAATGATTTTGTCACCCAAAAAGCTTTGACGAGACAAAAAGCTCTGTGATCATAGTTTTCAATTATTCCATGATATTTTTCTTAGAACATAGAAATATGATTAATAAACTATTTTGGTTTTCCTGAATAAGGATTTGGTGTTTCTAAACCAGAAAATGTTTGAATATTTGAAAATACAGCGTTTTTAAAAAGAATTTGGAATTCTTTGTACTATGAAGGAATCTAAGTGCAATTGTGCATCACAAGTACTCTTTTCACATGTAATGTGAGGAAATAACTGTTTTACTAGCACAAATGAATTTTGATTCCAATTTATTGATAAATGATGTACATTATGATTTCTTTGGTTGAATGAGCCGATGAATGTTCTCTAAACACTACAAGGCACGTTTTTATGAAATACTCGAATTTATTTCCTTTATAGACTCAAACTTTTGGATTTTGATAAATTTAATACTTTTTGGATCTAGATGTGCATAATTTATGTATACCCTCAAGGAACATTCTATTGTTGAATAAACTTCCTTTAGCTACAGATATTTGAGAATTACAAAAATGACCTTTAAGAATTGTTTTTATCGCGTGAAGGACAATTAATCCTTCGACGCTACGATTTATGAGAACGATTTCTTAGTTTGGAATCAATATTCAAGAAATGATATTTTAGCCCAAAAAATGGTTTTCTAGATATTATTTCGGGAATTGAGATATTCATTTGGGAATTGTGATCATCCATCTGGAATTATGCTTATCCTTCGGGAAATGTAATATTGGACTGGTCGTATGCACCAGTGAAGATGTTGAGTGCTCAGTAAGGGCTTTTGTCACTATACTGGCCTACATTAAAAATAGACGACTCCAAGTAGCCTAGTTAGTCCTAGGGATTATCTTATTCCAAACGGGGCAATTGGACATTAAGATTAGCCGTCTTGGCTAGCCGTTTAGCACCTAACAATTGCATTATGCCTATGTGCATATTATTTATAGTTGTTCACTAATGCTGGGTGGGGACACCCTCTTGGCATCGCGATGGTGATTGACATTAGGATTAGGACCCTGGACGTACGGTGGCAAGTAAAAGATTCTACTTTTTGAGGTATTATGCCAACATACACTTATTGCTTTGACAATACATAGTTGAGTGCAGAAGGAACATTCCTTAGAACAATAAGACTATAATGTTGAAGGCAAAGCTTTGTGAACTTTGCATGCAACACGATCTTTTACTGAGATAAGTGCCTGTATTTCTGAAAATATGGGTCAATATTGTTGATAAAATTAATTTTCCCAAAACGTGCCTAAGTTTTCTAAATAAATCTTGAATTTCAAATTTTCTTTAACAAGTGTGGCTCCATTTTCAAGAAAATCTAGGGCAACTCAATTGTAGAGTTGGTTTCAGTAGAAAATGAAATTTAAACATTTTCTTTCATCATCTAAATTATGAAACAACTACTCTTTTCACTTGTGGTTTTTGCAAAATTATTAGCATACACAGGATTCATTGAGTGATTTTTCACTCACACCTATCTTGTACTCTGTTTTTGCTTCGAAAATGGAGTAAGGAATTGATAGATGCGAAGACTGTCCGGTCTTTGGTGAAAAGACTTCGTGTATATTATACTTCCACACCATACTAAACAGGTTTTGTACCTGATGTTATATACTCTTCTGGGTTGTATCTATGTTATACATTTTCAATAGCTTTACTATTTTAGCTATTGCCTATATTTTTTTACTTCTACCTCTATTGGTTATAAAGACCCCAAGCTTTGGGAACCAGACATGGTGACACCCAAAGATATTCCACGCTTCCAATCTAATTTCTAGTAGGGCTATCACAATTGGTGTCAGAGCCATAATAAAGAATATTTAGGGTGTAGTTATAGAGACTGATAGAATTTTTCTATATTGTAAAAATGTCTGAGGGAGGTGACAAAGGTAAGGAATTTGCAGTTGATCAAGGTAAGGAGAAGGAGAATATGGAAACGGGTATGAGTTCACGGGCAAAGAAAATTATGAAGATGTGGATTGGACTGAGTCCCAACTATTTCCATGTAAAAACAGAAGTAGGCCCGAGAAAATAACCCCTTATATTACTTTGTCTAATTTGCTTTTGCCATCATCGCAAGAGATGCCTCCTCCCAAGAGAAATCCGACAGACCTTACGAGCTGTTACGAGACTAGTAGTGATAGTAACAGGTTTAGTGACTGGGTGGCATCGAGTTCTAGGTTGGAGACTGGGACTTTTTTAGAGCCTGTGGTGATATCTTTATATCAGACTTCAGACGAGGATACAAAGATAGAAAAGAAGAAAGTTGAGAGTGAGGGCATCAAGCCTAACACTGAGATGGAGTTCGTGGAGGGTTTCGGAGATGATCTTGGCCCAGAGAAGATAGAAGTAGTTGACGATGCGGAGTCAAAAGACTCTAATGAGTTTGAGATTGATGATGCTGATTATTATACCATTTTGTCGGATTCAACCTCCAGTGTTCAAGAGTTATATCGAGAACAAGTAGGAGATATATGTCTTAGTATGATGTACATAGTATGTATATTGTGTAATAAGCTTGTACCGTTAAGGCTAGGTGTGTTTAGGCACCCAATTTTGTAGTGTCACTCTATGTTGATGTATATATGATGTTTTCTATCTACATAAGGGTTGTTTTCTATCATATTCTTTTGAATATAACCCGACTGAGATTTACAACCAATATTTTACTGCATTTATGTAAATCTTGTAGATGCCACCTAGGCATCCCACTAGACATCATCTTAAGAACCCCACCAAGAATCCTTCTATGGCAAAGACACAATTGTCACCGGTGGAAACTGCTATGATCCAAACCTTTCAAAGGATGACAGATACCTTATAACATCTAATGAAGAATTCTAATCCAAAAGAGTGAATGAATGACATCTGTTCTGATTAAGCCTTAGAACACTTTTTAAAATTCCATCCTCCACAGTTTTTTGGTAAACTTGACCAGGAAAAATAAGCAAAAGCCTGGGTCTAATAAATGAAAAAGATTTTGTACTCCTCAATTATTCCGAGCAAAAGAAAGTTCAGTTTACTACTTTTCAACCACGAGGACATGCTCAGGATTGGTGGACTTGTGAGCAGAATCAAAGAGAGTGGAATTGGACAGACTTTAAGGCCAGTTTCAAAAAAGAATTCATCCCTTGTGGGGCAATGGAGCGATGGGAAGATGAATCCTAGAATTTCAAGCAGTGATACTGAACTGTTGGGCCATATTTAGTAGAGTTTACCCGCTTATCAAAATATAACCCTATGTTGGTGCAGGCTGAAGTTGATAGGACAAAGTGGTTCATAAAAGGACTGCAAACTGAGCAAAAAAGAATACAGTTATGTAAGCCACTTCCAGGCTACGGTACCATAGTTAAAACTCCAATAGGAATTGAAGGGGTGGAATTAGAATAGATGAAATAGAAAAACAAAAAGGGATTCAAGAATACCAACAAAAAAAGATTAGAAAGAAACCACTAGCCGAAGAAATGAAAGGTGTAGAAGAGAGAAGTGTGATATAATATATTTGGAATATTGTATCTTGATGAATAGTGAGAGGTTGGAAGAAGATTTGATATATTTGTGTTGGATTTCGATCATGCAAAATCAAATCTTGCGCAGCGAAAAATAAAATAAAATCCACGCAATAGGATCACTTGTATGTAATTAAATGGATTAGGAGAAGGAAAGAAAAATTAGTTACCTTGAAAATGTAGCTTTTAAAACTTTCCTCCTAGCCTGAATTTTTTAATACTTATTCCGGAATCCATTACTCAACATGTGTATCAATTGGAACTATTTTCACCACATAGTCATCTTGGCCAAGGACTTCTCGAGTAATAATTCTATACAAGTGGTCGTGAAATATACACCCCTACTATTACAAATAATGAATTCTTTATTGACAGTCTCAACTATTTTCGTTTACTTTACGTTGTACCTAATATCCATCCTATAGGTGGTCTTGTAGGGACTACAGAGATTGGAATCAAATTACAATGCTCAGTAAACAAAGTACTTTGGAGATCTCAAGTCTAAAGATACTTGCACGTTTTCTATAATAAAATTCTATCACTGGCACTATGTAGTTATCCATGTTATTATCTCATAGTTAAGTCATCTAATAAACTTGTTCAAGTAACAAGCATCCACGTGATAATTTTGAGTATCACAATACTCACAAACGTAAGAACTACCACTTGATCAAATCAAGAAGCATAACACCTACTAGTCTTTGCATATTAATGATATCCTATCTTACTAATACTATGACTAGATATAATTTAAGCTCAATTACTTTCTAGTGTAGTAGGAATCTCGCATTATGATCTCTATTATAATTTTTTTTAACACTATACTATGTGTTTGGGACATTATCTAACAGTTTTATACACATAGACGCAGAATGATTAATTTAACTAAAAGATAAAAAATATCTCTTATTAATAAATGCGTCATATAGAATATAGAAGTGATTGTCTATGGGCATAACACTTACAAACTCGTACTTGCACTAGAGCTAATCATTCATGCATCAAATATCGAATGACTCAACATATCTATCATGTTTATTCTAGGGCAGCGCCTTAGTGAGCTAGTCTGCTATGTCCTCATATGTGGGAATTCTATCTATCATTTATATCTTTCTTATCAATGATTTCATAAATCTAGTGATAGCACTCAAATTGAACAAAATAGCCTGATTATAACTCATAGTCATCATTATCAGATTGGAAACTGGCATTAGTATTCCATTATGACTTATGTTAAACCTCTTTAGCACTTTGTAGACAACGAAACACCAAGCAACCTCTCTTAATCTGCCTATATAGATTCTTTTTCCAATAGTATAGGTTACTTCTCTAATATCTTTTGTGGAGAACTCCTTTGATAACTAAATCTTGAATAAGTGTAGAATAGAAACGTCATTTCCTATTAGCAATATGTCATCTATAAATAGCAATAGGGAAAACAACTACACTCCTACTAACCTTCTTGTATACACAAGGTTCATCTATGTTTTGAATGAAACCAAGTTCTTTAATTGTTTCATCAAAAATGAATGTTCCAACTCCAAGAAGCTTGTTTAAGTCTATAAATGGACCTTTGCAACTTGTAAACATTTGTCCTA
Source organism: Voacanga thouarsii (assembly GCA_026120185.1). Lineage (NCBI taxonomy): Eukaryota > Viridiplantae > Streptophyta > Magnoliopsida > Gentianales > Apocynaceae > Voacanga > Voacanga thouarsii. The sequence goes on along the minus strand of JANUWF010001271.1, from coordinate 390,222 downwards.
TCTTTGGATGCCAAATCCTCCTTGTGTTTTGTACATTTTCTCAGTTAGGTTTCTATTTAGGAAAGCTATTTTCACATCCATCTCAGTAAGTACTAAGAGTATTCTTATGGATTTCAGCATGGCAATTAGCGAGAAAGTTTTATCATAGTCAATACCATGTTGTTGATGATAACCTTTAGCAACCAGTTGTGCTTTACAGGTAACTACGTTATCATCCATGTTGTTGTTTTTTTTTTTTTTTGAAAACCCATTTGCACCTAATAGGCTTGATTCCTCTGGGTGGACCAACCAATGTCTATACTTAGTTGTCTTACATGGAATCCAATTCTGACTTCATGGCCTCAAGCAATTTATTATATTCTGAAATATTTTGAGCATCTTTGTAAGTAGTAGGCTCATATTCATGTATGAGTAATATTCCGTTATGGTTACGTATGAAAAATCCATATCTCTCAGGTGCCACACATATCCTACTCGACCTATGAGGTTCATGTGTAGATGAAGATTCATCTGTTCTCTCAATAGATGTGGGTTCAGATGGTTGATCCATGTTTGTTTGCTTTTCTTGAACTTCACTAAGTTAAATTTTACTCCTATTGTCCCTATTAAGCATGTGCTCTTTCTCTAAGAACATAGCAAGCATCGAAACAAAAACTTTGTTTTCAGAAGAGAGATAAAGTAACATCTGAATGATTCTTTCGAATATCTAATAAACAAACATTTGTCAGACTTACTTTTAAGTTTGTTTGACAGTGGGCTTTTAACAAAAGTAGGGCAACCCTATATTCTCATGTGAGATAACTTTGGTTTCTTACCAAAGAATAACTCAAATGAGATACCATCGACCGTTTTTCACAAAACACTATTTAGTATATAAATAGTAGTCCCCATTGCATGTCCCCAAAATAATTTTGCTAAGTCTACAAAAACCATCATGCTCCGTACCATATCTAGAATGGTTCGATTCCTTCTCTCAGATACATAATTATGTTGAGGTGTATGTTGCATAGTCTATTAAGATAATATCTCATTATCTCTTAGATAACATTGAAACTCTCAGTTAAAGTAGTTACCTCCTCAATCAAATCTTAGAATTTTAATAATTTCACCAAGTTATTTCTCTACTTCATTCCTAAAGTCCTTGAACTTGTTAAAGGCTTCTGATTTATATTTCATTAAATACAAATACCCATATCGTGAACAATCATCAATAAAGGTAATGAAATATTGATGACCTCCTCTTGCTTGTATTGATATTAGGCCACATATATCAATAAATATGAGTTCTAATAACTATTTGGTCCTTTCCCCTTTCTAGAAAAGGGTGTTTTAGCCATTTCTCCAAGTAAAGAAGACGCACATGTACCATATGATTCGTAATCAAATGAGCCTAATTCACCAAGCTTATGTAACTTAGAAACGTGATTCTTATTTATATGGCTAAAATGACAATGCCATAAGTAGAATGAGATTGAGTTATCTTTTTTTTATTATTATTATTGCTTATATTGAGAATAGGATCATCCATGTCTAGAATATACAAACCATTTATCAAAGTTGCAATACCATACTGGATATTATTTAATGCAAAAGGAATAACCTTTATTTTTTAAAATTAATTTAAAACCATTCGTGTCCAAACAAGCAATTGAGATAATGCTCTTAAGTAAAACAGGTACATAATAACAGTTTGTTAGTTCTAGAATTAATTCAAAAGGCAAGTGTAGACGATTAATCATTACAGCAAGTGCAATAATCTTTACTCCATTTGCAACATGAAGTTCCACATCACCCTTTTCAAACCCTCTACTGTCCTTTAGTCCCTACAAATTATTGCACAAATGAGATCCACATCCAGTATCTAATACCCAAATCTTATTCTTAAAAGAAGTATTAATCTCAATTATAAATATTCTCGAAGTGGAAGTAGAAGCACTCACGAGCTTCTACTTCTCCTTCCTTTCTTTAACAGTCTCCAAGTAGGCCTTGTAGTTTCTCCAGCAATGGCCCATCTTACCACAATGATAACATGGGTTTTTGGCATCTGCCTCCTTTTTCTTCGCACAGCCTTTAGGCTTAGTAGGTACCTTCTTTTTCTTCTTAGGAACATTCTTCTTAGAAAAGGAAGAATCTACCAGCATAACTGCATTGGCCTCTTTCTTCAAGAAAGTTTTTGTAGTCTTGATAAGGTTGATCAACTTGGATACTATGGTCTCAATCTTGTTCATTTGGTAGTTAATCACAAATTGTGAAAAACTACTTGGCAAAGATTGTAGAATTAATTCAACACTTAATTTATGATCTATTACAAAACTAAATGATCCAAGTTTCTCAATCAAGCCCAACATTTTCAGCCTATGAGTGGCCATAGAAGCACCCTCAACCATCTTAGATCGGAACAACTGCTTAGAGATCTCGTATCTCTCTATTCTAACTTGGTAATCAAATAGCTCCCTAAGATGGAAGATAATGAAGTAAGCATCCATATGCTCATGTTGTGTTTGCAGTCAGAGTTCTTTAATGCTAGCATGATAGAAGATGCTATGTTACTATCCTTTTGGTGCTTCTTGTGGATAGTATGCCCATCAGCAGGATCGTCTTGGGTTGGTGGTGGCAAAATAGAAGTATCTAGCACATACATCAACTTTTCCAACTTGTGAATGATTCTCAAGTTTCTATAGCAGCCCAGAAAATTTGACTCGGTAAGCTTATTGGATTCCAAGATACTACATAAATTTATGTTAGTCGACATGATGCAAATGATCTAGATCTAAATATAGTCAAATTAGCAAAATGTATATGCACATGATATGCAAATAATTAGATCTTAATTAATTGTGTAATTATTCCACTATTTTACTCAAATAAATAGCCCCCACAATTGATTCAGGAAAACCAATTAGAAGCTTTCCTTGTGGACTGTTATCAAAATTTCTTAAGAATGGCCTTGGGTTAGCCCAACAAATCATTTTTAAGGTCAATTGTAGGTATTCAATACAAATTACATCAAATGTAATTATTGGATTATTAGGTAATTAATATCTTTCAATCTTAAAGCCTTTAGGTTAGCCAAATCTTACCTCTAATTTTATTTATACTTAAGTTAGCCAAACCGGGATAAAAAAAAAAGTTAAATGCAACCTATTAATTAAGAATTTAAATTCCATAGCCTGAACATACTCGATATCAAGTAGGCTTGGGTCTGCCTAACAACGTGATCTCGAAAAAGAGCTCTCATTTTTACTATATTAATTGAAGGCATTAGGTTTAATATTAATTGAAGGATTTCTTATTTGGGGTCTCATACATTTCATTCAGTAGTCGAGTAGGAATAGAGGAAGCCTGTCGAAGAGAATGGTATGCAAGTCTTTCTTGGAAAACTTAGGCTAGTTAAAATAGCTCTTCATTCTAGGAATAAGGAGGTCTTTGGCAATGTCTTCTCTAATGTCCAAAAGGCAAAGGATGAGGTTATTCAAGTAGAAACCTAGTTTGATCAGTCTAACTCACCTCAACACAGGGAGCTATTACAAGAGGCCAAGGCTCATTTGGCCTTTCATTTAAAAGCGGAAAAGGACTTCTGGAGGGATAAATCGCGACATCGTTAGGTGAAAGAAGGTGATTCTAACATAGCTTTTTTTCACTCATACTGTCAACGTCGTAGATTGAAACTTATTATTGCTTCCATTGCTGATTTCGATAGTATGAGGCTGACTCAGCAATCAACTAATAGAGCAGAGGCAGTGCAATTTTTTTCAAAGCTCTTATCTTGTTCCAATGTTACATCTCCTTCTGGATAACAATCCTCAATTGATTTCTGATCAGGACAACTTAATGCTCTCCAAAATTCCCAGTAAATAAAAGATTAAGCAAGCAGTATTTAGCCTTGATATTGATAGTGCCCCATGACCTGATGGCTTTTCGGGACATTTCTTCACCGCATGTTGGGACATGATTCTTCAGATGTGATTAATATTGTTGGCGATTTCTTTGCTATTGTTCCTTTCCCCAAAGGTTTTACTAGCACACTATTGTCTTAATCCCTAAAAGAAGTCCTCTTCATTCTTTTGGAGATTTTTGGCCTATCAGTTTATGCAATGACCGTAACAAGATTATGACCAAAGTTTTAGCTTCTTGGTTGGCTCAAGTGTTACCCAAAATTATTTCTCCTAATCAATCTGGTTTTGTGCAAAGGCGAGACATTATGGACAACATTCTTTTAGCTCAAGAGTTGGTTCATTTCTTAGATCGAAAATCCAGATGAGGAAATGTCATCCTCAAATTGGATATGCAGAAGGCCTTTTATCGGCTTTCTTGGTCTTCCATTTTCCACATTATGTCTTGATTTAGTTTTAATCAGCATATTCTTCTTTTGATAAATCACTGCATTTCCAATTGTTGGCTTTTTTGTCCTTGTTAATGGTCAGCCTCATGGGTATGTCAAATCAACTAGAGGTCTTCTGTAGGGAGATCCTCTTTCTCCAACTCTATTTATCATTGCACAAGAATTTTTTTTCTAGAGGATTGAATCATCTTATGAAGGGGGCACCTTTTATAATGTTCCCCATTCTTATCCTAATATTACTCATTTAAGTTTAGCGGATGACACAATTATATTCTCTAATACCTCCATTGCAGTTTTCATGGCGATCTCTAATGTCTTACAGGATTATCAAGTTTTCTCTGGCCAATTTATCAACATTGACAAAAGCTCTTTCATTATGTCAGGGAAAGCTCCACCAACTGCTATTAATTATCTTCAACAAGTTCTGGGTTTCTCGCGAAAGCATCTTCCTTATACTTATTTGGGCTGCCCTGTGTTCAAAGGAAGAAATAAAAGGACTCACTTCTAACCGGTTCTAGACAACCTACTTCAATGCACTCAAGGGTGGAAATTCAAATTTTTATCCAATGCGGGGCATTTGCAACTCATTCTTTTAGTTCTTTATTCTATGCCACTACACATTTTCCATACAATAGAGCCTCCTTAGGTTATTCTAAAAGTGATGGAAAAAGCTTTCACTGATTTCTTGTGGGGCTATTCTCTTTTTGGAAAGAAACGACATTGGAAGTCCTGGAAATCCCTATGCTTTCCTTGGAGTGAGAATGGATTAGGGGTCCGATCTTTTATTTGATGTGAGTGTTTCTTTTAGGCTAGGCTTATAGTGGAAGTTTAGGCAAGGTGGTTCTCTTTGGTCCCAATTCATGTATGCTAAATATAATCCTAAGGGGCTCCATCCTATGTTCTTATCTGCCAACTATTCTTCTTCTCGGGTCTGGAGAAGGATGCTCAACATTAAGGAGATTGCAGAGGACAATATCGCTTCAATCTTAGCAATGCCCGTCTTCTTTTCGGTTTGACAATTGGACGGGTTTTGGGTAGCTTTGTAATTTGAGTTATGAGGTTGTCCAACCAAACCTGAAAGTCTCTCATTACTTATCTAGTGGTTTCTGGAATGTTAATATGATCAGTCATTTGTTGGATCCTAGTTGGGCGTATAAAGTTACTACATTGCTACCACCTTTACTTACTCTAAGTGCCGATGACATTATGATTTGGAAACTTTTTGAGAATGGGAGCTTCTCTTCCACCTCAACTTAGCAAGTGGTTCATCACAAAGGCGAGGCTCATCAAGCAACATCAAATGTTGGGGATCTCAAAATCCAGCCCACCATTAAGGTGTTCTTGTTGAAATTGCTCAATGGTAACCTTGCTCTAGATTCGCATCTTAAACGCTTGGGATTTGAACTCCTATCGTACTGTAATATGTGCTAGGCAATAGAGGAATCTGCTACTCATTTGTTTTTCGAGTGCACTGTGGTGAAGGAATTTTGGGACCTCGCTTCTGCTTATCTTCCTAGACGATGAACTCCGAGTCGTTGGTGCTCCTTTGCTCGAGTTCTTTAATTATTAATGGAAGGGGAGATCTTTTGAGTTAGCTATACGTCGGTGTTTCTTTGCTATTTCACTATAGGAAATCTGGAAGTACAGGAACAAATGCAGGGATGATAATCTCCATTTTCAGTGTCAAAAACTTTGTCTTACAGTGGCCAATACTTTTACGATTAATATGCAAGCTTTTCCTGTTTGCCTCTATGCAGGATTTAAGGACTTTTCTCGGTTCTTTCCTATTTCATGGAAGGCTTCAAAAACCAGACAGGTAGAGGTAGTCGTCTGGTAGAATGGAGGACACAATGAGGTCATTCTGAATATAGATAGAGCATGCAAAGGGAATCTCGATTTATCCAATGTTGGAGGCATTTTGAGATATGGTGACGGTAGATTTATCCATGCTTTTGCTCAAACTATTGGTCAATCGGATAGCTTCAATGCTGAGCGTTTTGCATTGGTTGAGGGACTTTGGTGGTGTCTCAGGTTGGGTAACCTCGATATTTTAGTACAGTGCAACTATCAATTGCAAGTAAGACAGATTGCTAATGGATCTCGTTCGAACTGGAAAGGCCTCCAGCTCAGACGTTTACTCAAGCTGCTCTGGGGGAAATTCAGACAATTCACTGTTACTCATATTTACAAGAAAGGGAATTAGATTGCAGATCATTTGGCAAACTAAGCATTGGATCAAAATGGGCAATTTTCTTTTTCTAGCTCTTCAGAGTTACCTAGGCATATTCACGAATTATACCTAATGGATAAGATGCAAGTGCCTTCCATTAGAACTTGTATTCGAATAATTTGGAAGTCAGGCTAAAGCCCCCCTCCTTCTTGTATTTCCTTTCAATCTTCCAATAAAATATCCCACTCATCGGGTGGTTAAATTTAATATATATATATATATATATATAGTGGTCTCATACATTTGGCATCCATAAATATTTTTTGACACAATTATAATAGAATCAATCACATGACTTGGTTATGGACTTTTGTAGATTAATTCCTTGAGCCAAGTAGGAAATTAATTTTGGTCAAACCTATATGTTCATGCATGTTTTGGGAAGAAAGTCTTACCATCTTCTTGCTTGGTCTTGACCACCATCTCTATAAACTTGAAAAATTATTTTTTAATACTATCGAATCCTATGTAATCTAATTACATAAAATTTTCTAATAAAGAAAACTCGAGTTACATTTAAGGAGAGTTAAATGAAAAAAGAAATTATACAAGAATAATAGAGAAAGCAAGACATGCAGTCCCATTTATTCAAAATAAAACAATAAAATGCATGACAAAATATTAATTAATCGAAATTAATTGGTCTATGTCAATAACCATTCCAACATGCCAAAATCTTGCTTAAAATAAATTAAACAAATAAATATACATCAAGTAACATTTTCAAAATCATTATTGAGGAAAAAAAAAATAAGATAGTTACTCTCAAAATCAAATTTTAAAAACTCTAGTGGGTCCAAAACAAATTTTGGAAAAAATTGGGGCCATTTTAAACTTTGAAAATCATTTTAGTGGATTAAAAGAAAATTAGGAATTTTTTTTTTTTAATAATGAAAACCAAGGCTGCAACTGCAATGTCGGAAATTCCAACCAACATTCCAATTGGAAAGAACTTCCTTTTTTCAACCGCATTTCCATTCTTCCTTTCCTTCCACATGTCTCACAATTGGAGATCGTGCTATCACAATTTGGAAACAATTTCTATTCTCAAAACAGAAATAATTTCGGACACTATTGGAATCAATTTACATTTGGAAGGAATTTCGCCGGGTTTTAAGCAATTTCTCTTTTTTTCCCATTACATTTTTTTTTTTTTTTGTCTCCTCGTTCTTTCGCTAAACTTTTCAGCGTACAAAAGGGGAAAAAACCGAAAGTGTTATAAAATTAGGGTAGTGTTAGAATAAAATCTACACACTACACACTAAGAAAACTCTAACTATTCTTTGCACAAGAATTTCTCTTCAAACTTCTCTCTTTTTTTCTCTCACAATTCTTTCTCTAATCTTTCTTTCACTAATCTTTCTTTCACAAAATGATGGTGTATTACAAGCTTAGAGAATAGCTCTATTTATAGAGCTCTAATTAGTGAAATACATCATGGCATACATCATCTTCAACTAATCTCAATTAATGGTGTCTCCACTAAATGGTGGACATCCATAAAAATCTTCTAATAATTCACATAAATCCATAATTAGTGGAGCCTCCACTAATTAATGGAGATTCCAATAATTCATAACACTCCCCCTTGGATGTCCATCCATACATAAAGAATATGCCTCGTTAAAACCTTACTAGATAAAAACCCAGTGGGAAAAAAATCTAGTGAAGGAAAAAGAGTACACTATTCTATATGTATGTTTATTACTCCCCCTGATGAGATGATTCCTTTAAATCTTTAAACCGACGCATACCGATTTTATATCTCAACTTTTCAAATGTTGCCGTCGGTAAAGTCTTCGTGAAAATATCTGCGAGGTTGTCACATGACCGAATTTGTAGCACATCAATTTCACATTTCTTCTGGAGTTCATGAGTAAAGAAGAATTTTGGTGAAATATGTTTTGTCCGATCTCCTTTAATATATCCTCCTCGTAATTGAGCTATGCAAGCTGCATTGTCTTCATAAAGAGGAGTTGGAATACCTTTGATTGATGATAATCCACAACTTTCTCGGATATAATGAATCATGGATCTTAGCCATACACATTCTCGACTTGCTTCATGAATGGCTATAATTTCAGCATGATTTGAAGAAGTAGCTGCTTGGAGATATCGAAGGACTTGTTTAATTCCATTCAAATGTCGTCGTGTTGGTGAAGAACTAAATCTTGCTAATAAATTGACAGCGAAAGCAATATCAGGCCGTGTGTTGTTAGCAAGATACATCAATGCACCAATTGCACTGAGATATGGTACTTCAGGACCAAGGAGTTCTTCATCATTTTCTTGAGGTCGGAAAGGATCTTTATCCACATTTAATGATCGGACGATCATTGGAATACTCAATGGATGTGCTTTGTCCATGTAAAATCTGTTTAGCACTTTTGCTGTATATGTTGATTGATGAATAAATGTTCCACTCTCCAAATGTTCAATTTGTAAACCAAGGCAAAATTTGGTTTTACCAAAATCCTTGATTTCGAATTCTCTTTTTAAATAATCAATTGTTTCTTGGAGCTCTTCAGGAGTTCCAATAAGATTAATATCATCAACATATATAGCTAATATCACAAATTTAGAACCAGATTTCTTGATAAAAACGCATGGACATACCTGGTCATTTTTAAATCCCGCTTTCAATAAATATTCACTAAGACGTGTGAACCACATGCGCCCAGTTGCTTCAGGCCATATAATGATTTACGCAACTTGATGGAGTAATTTTCACGAGGATAATGTTTATATGCTTCAGGCATATGAAATCCTTCGAGGATTTTCATGTAAACATCATTTTCTAAATTTCCATACAAGTAAGCGAGTGACAACATCTAATAGGCGCATATCTATCTTTTCATGTACTGCCAAACTGATAAGATATCGGAGTGTAATAGCATCAACAACAGGAGAATAAGTTTCATCATAATCAATACCTGGTCTTTGTGAAAAACCTTGGGCTACTAATCGCGCTTTATATCGAACGATTTCACTCTTTTCATTGCGCTTTCGCACAAATATCCATTTGTAGCCAACAGGTTTTATACCTTCGGTGTTCGGACTGCGAGTCCGAAGACTTCACGTTTTGCCAGTGCATTTAACTCCGATTGAATCGCATCTTTCCATTGCAGCCAATCTTTTCTATGCCGACATTCATCAACTGATATTGGTTCAGGATCATCATTATCCTGTGTAACATCAAGAGATATATTGTATGCAAATATATTATCAATAACAGTTTCTATCCGATTCCAACTTCTACCGGAAGTGGTATAATTGATAGAAATTTCAGTGTTACTTTCATCAACTTCTGGTTCTTTGTCATCAGTTCTCTCTTGGTCTTTATCATTTTTTTCTTCAATATGATCATCTGGACCATTAATCCTCTCTTCTTTCGAGGATTTTTATCTTTAGAACCAAGAGGTCGGCCATGCTTCTGGCATGCTTTTGGCTCAGCAGCTATAGGTATAATATTTTGTTATGCTGGAATTTCAATTCGAATAGGAGTTGGAATATGCGATTTTGTTACTCTTCTAGAGTCAACAAAAGCGTCTGGCATTTGATTTGCAATGCTTTACAAATGAATTATCTTTTGAATGTCAAGTTCACACGCGCTTGTATGCGGATCAAGATAATTTAATGATGTTGTCCAATCAAGATTTTCTTGTACTGTTTCTGTTCTCCCCCTAATTTAGGGAATAATGATTTTACAAGAGAATAAGAAAAGAAATATAAGAAAATGATGACAAGTAGGAAATGCCAAGAAAAATATCTTATTTTTTTTTCACTCTTCCCGGTACCGACTTTTCCTCTTCCTCTCTTGTCTTTTCTTCTCCTCCGACCCTCTACCTACCATCTACCTCTTCTTCTTCCTCATACAGATATATATATATATATGTATCGGTATATATATCAGTTATCAGTCATTAGTAAACATCAAAAACAAAAATCACAAAGCAGATATGGAGACTCGTAATTCATTTGAGGCATGGTCAAATTTTGACTTAGTTTCTGCAGCAGATGTTGATGTATTTTCATTTCCAAACCAACCGCTTCTGCCTAATTCGAACACAGAAGATTTTGATATGTTTTCCTTTTCAAACCAACCACTTCCTCCTAATTTCAGGTGAGATACCTTTGATGGCTTCCATTTGTTTTTAGTGTGCTTGATAATGAAATTAAACTCTCTTTTGATTTGTTTTTGATGTAAATCAGTGGAAGTTTTGAACATACTGCTTTGGACCAAGTTGATCTACCCCTACAAGAGACTGCTTTTGATACTGTTCCTCTTGATGCTATTCCTTTGAATGAGGATATGCTTGTGCATGATCCATTCTATTCTCTAATGGATTTTGAACAAAGTCAGAATATGATTCCAGGTTATTATCCATTTAAACATGGATTTTGAATGGTATTACCTTTACTTATATTATTTTATTTTTCTAGGAGAAATAATGAGTGGTCTTGACAACGAAGTCGGAGTAAGTACTCATGAAATGCATAATATCGAAGTTCAAGATATTATTGCAGACAAAATTCTTGGGGAGAAGAAGATGATTAAGAGGCAGAGAGAGAAGAAGGGCAATAACTCCCAGACACTATCAAGAGAAACAATTTCTCAATACTTTTACCTACCAATCAAGAGCGCAGCCAAAGAATTGAATATTGGCATAACCTGTCTCAAGAAAAGATGTAGGGAGTTAGGAATTCGTCGATGGCCTCACAGGAAGTTGGTGAGCTTGGAGACCATAATTAAGAATGTTCAGGTTCTCTCTCATACATACTTATAATTTGCAAGTATGAAACTATGAAAGATTTATAAATAAATAACCGATGATATCACTTCGATTTACAGGAGATGCAAAATAAAGAAGAAGGAGGACATATGGCTGAGAAGAAGTTGAAAGAAGCCATTGCGATACTGGAATGTGAAAAACAGTTGGTGGAAGAAAGTCCTAATACGCAGTTAGAGGACCAAACACAGAAATTGAGACAAGCATGCTTCAAAGCCAAATATAATAAGAAATATAATAAACTTAAGGAGATAATAAAATCTCAAGACTCATTTCGCAGTAATTTTACGGCTAATTCTGCTGCTAGTCTCGATGCTGGCTCAAAGGGGAAAGAAAAGGAGGAGGATGTTGAAAAAGAGGAGCTGAAGTCCATAATTACTAATTGTTTGTCGTCCTCTAATGTAAATATTGAAAAAGAACAATTACAAACCTTCATCTTACATTTGTCAGCTCAATTACAAAAGAGCAACTATAAGCATGTATCATCAAGTTCATATGAACACTAGTGATATGAATAAAAGATGTGATGCTTATTATTAATGGAAATATCTTTTTCCCTTATTATCTTTTCTGTTCCACTTCAGGTGGCCAGTATTTCTCTGTGATAAGGGAAATATCGAGTGTGTCCATGACCATAACCACGGCCACTGCCACAACTACGACTATAACGATGGCTTCTGCTGGAGCCAACAACATTCACTTCTGGGAGTGCTGTTGAGCCAGTTCATCTGGCTTCATGATTTCTCAATAATAACTCATGTTAAATTTGTCAATTTGGGATACCATTTTTCTCGATATTGTTACTGCAGGACAATATTCGAGGTATGAAAAGTGGAGAATGTCTTCTCCAATATAACTTCATCAGTAACTTTTTCTCCGCAAAATTTTTAACTAAGATGTAGTTTTATACATCACGGAGTTCACGGTTTTACAATCTTGCAACTTCAGGTGCAACCATTCATACCGTACAGTGGGTAGTACGACCATCTTCAGGTGGTCAAATCTTTCTTTTTATCCACATGACATATGGATCTCCTTTTTTTTAGCATTTAGATGCATTTTTGTATGACATATAAAATTTTGTTTTCAGAAATATCAAGGGCTACAAATTCGAATTTAGCGAGATCAATAAATGCGTACCTGTCTTCTGGCTTTAATAACGGCAGAGACTCGTGCTGATAACGTGTTATAAAATTAGGGTAGTGTTAGAATAAAATCTACACACTACACACTAAGAAAACTCTAACTATTCTTTGCACAAGAATTTCTCTTCAAACTTCTCTCTTTTTTTCTCTCACAATTCTTTCTCTAATCTTTCTTTCACTAATCTTTCTTTCACAAAATGATGGTGTATTACAAGCTTAGAGAATAGCTCTATTTATAGAGCTCTAATTAGTGAAATACATCATGGCATACATCATCTTCAACTAATCTCAATTAATGGTGTCTCCACTAAATGGTGGACATCCATAAAAATCTTCTAATAATTCACATAAATCCATAATTAGTGGAGCCTCCACTAATTAATGGAGATTCCAATAATTCATAACAGAAAGGTTATTTTCTAAATAATCTTGATTACAGAATTCAAAATTTCACAATTTCTAAATCAATTTTGATCACAATTAAAATAATTTTTTTCTTTTTGTAAACAAAATTCTTAGGATTCATAAATCCTTTTTTACTGAAACGAATTTCAGAAAATAATATGTGAAGGAAAAATAATAATCAACCACTAGAATGAATTTTCTAAAATCAAAATATATGTAAAACAATTTCATATAATCAAATTTATTTATAAAACAATTTAAAAAATAATAATAAAGCCATAAAACATATACGAAATAGCTCTAATATCACTGTTGGATTTCGATAATGTAAAACTAAAAAATGCACAGTGAAAAATAAAACAAAATCGTAGCAACATGATCGCTCGTATATAATTAAACGGATTAGAATAGGGGAAAGAAAAATTAGTTGTCTCGAAAACGTAATTTTTAAAATTTTCCATTCTCGCGAAACCCTTCTCAAAAATTGTCCAAGCCTTAGACCACTAAATTCCTAGTGTAAGAATTTCTTTAATATTGATTTACACGTGGATGTATTCAAAAACTACTAAAATTTAGTACTAGAAAAATAATATGATGACTAGAGATTTAATTTGGAGAATAAAAGAAAAGGCTACAGAGGATTTTCTTTTATTTTAGGCGGCTGAAATTTCGTTGCAGTTGAAAAATCGTTATAGCACCGAGAACCATTCTCTATACGGCCTTTTCTTTACCGCCTCAAAAAGACACTACCTCTCTAAGTATTGTCCTTTCAGAAAGAAAACCCTTTCCCCTTAATTTCATCTGGAGAACCGATTCTCTATTTTAGAAACAGCTAACCATACGCTTTAGTCTTGAAAGCCCATTAACCTTTTCTTTTCCAATAATTATTGTGGGCCTAGGGTTTGTAATTGATATTAAACCCATATGGATTTAATAATTGCAATTTAGGTCCATTAATTATAATCACTTTATAATTAGCCCATATAATTATTTCTTCTCATAAATTAATCCCATAATATTATCATATAATATCGTGAGTCGCAATTCTTCTAATACATATGACCTATTAGGTTTTTCGGTCTATAGATAGCAAAATATGAATTAATTCAATTTTGCTATAGAATTAATTAAATTAGAATTAATTATTAATTCTAATTAGGATTAATTTGTTAATTCTTCAATTAAGAAATTCATATTTATCATATCATAAGCGGCATCTAGCAATACATCATGACCACCCAAAAAGTCAAGTGGCTTGACAAGAACCTTTCAATAGTAAAACATCAGCACAATAAACTCCTTTCATCATACTATATTTTATTTAATTTTAAAGTATGGAATTAGTCTAAACTTCTACTAGAATATAATTAATTCTAGCCTGAATTTATTAGTACTTGTTTTAGAATCCATTACTCAACATATATATCAATTGGAACTATTTTGACTACATAGTCACTGGCTAAGGACTTCTCGAGTTCTATACAAGTGGTTGTGAGATATATGCCCCTTCTATTAGGAATGCTGAATCCTTTATTGACCATTTCAACTACTTTTGTTTACTTTATATTGTACCCAATATCCATCCCATAAACAGTCTTCCAGGGACTCCAGAGATTGGTATCAAAGGACAACGCTCAGTAAACAAAGTACTTTGGAGATCTTAAGTCTAAAGATACTTACACATCTGCTAAAATGGGATTCTATCACTAGCACTAAATAGTTATCACTGTGATTATCTCATAGTTAGTTTATCAAATGAACTTGTTCAAGTAACATGTATCCACGTGTAAACATTGAGTATCACAATATTGACGGATGTAAGAACCACTGCTTGATCAAATCAAGAAATGTAACTTGTGATAGTCTTTTGCGCATTAATGATGTCCTATCTCAATAATACCATGACCATGGATAATTTAAAAATAAGTACTTCCTAGTGTAGTAGGAATGTCATATTATGATCTCTATCACAATTTCTTTCATACTATACTATGTGCTTGGGACTTTATCTAATAGTTTTATACACATATATGAGGAATGATTAATTAAATTGAAAGATAATGAATGCCTTTTTATTAATAAATGTGACATATACAATATACAAGTGATTGCCTCTAGGGTATAACACAAACAGTATATCGATAGAGGACTATTATGCTAACCTGGGAATGGATTGGTTACCTTAACACCATGCCTAGGTTGATTGTAGGAATAAGGTGGTGCATTTTTTCCTATCAAGAAAGACTATCTTAGTCTTTGTAGGGGAAACAAGAAGGAAGGATATCCTTCTAATCTCGGGAATAAAGGCATGAAAGTTGATCTACAAGAGATGTACTGGGCGTTTGGCGTATCTAATAAATAAGTAGAATAAAACAAAGAAGCCTAAAGATAATTTCTATAATGTGTGAATATTCGGACATCTTTCCTACAGAATTAACACAATTGCCATCGGAGAGGGAAGTAGAGTTTACTATCAATTTGGTGCCTACGACCGAACTAGTCTCATGGACTCCCTATAGAATGGCACCAACTGAATTATAGGAACTCAAAAAGTAGTTGCAGGAGCTATTAGAGAAAGGGTTTATTCGACCAAATACGTCTCTGTGGGGAGCACCTATATTGTTTTTAATGAAAAATGATAGAACTTTAAGGATGTGCATAAATTATCATGGGTTAAACACAACGACAGCGAAAAACAAATATCTATTGCCCATGATTGATGAGTTGTTTTATCTGTTGCAAAGAGCCATATATTTTTCTAAGTTACAGTTAAGGTAACGGTATTATCAGGTTCAGATTCAGGAAAAGGATATCCTAACGACCGCATTTAACACACGATGCGGGCATTTTGAGTTTGTAGTAATGTTGTTTGGTGTTATAAATGCCCTTGCCATATTTATGGATTTAATGCATCATGTATTTCAACTATATTAAGATAATTTTGTTGTGGTGATCATCGATGATATCTTGGTGTATTCTTCAGATCCTCAAAAATGTGAAGTACATCTCCAAAAGGTGTTCGCAAAGTTGCAAAATGCTAAATTGTATGCTAAATTCAGTAAGTATGAATTATGGTTGAAGTGACTTTTTGGGGCATGTCAATTTTTAGGGCATGTAATATCTAGGGAAGGGATTAAGATAGACCTTGTAAAGGTTGAAGTAGAGGTAAATTGGAAACAGCCAGAGAATCCGACAGAAGTACGAAGCTTTTGGGATTGGATGGGTATTACAAAAGATTCATTGAGGAATTTTCTAAGATTGCATCACCGTTGACCCACCTAGCACAAAAGAAATATGCGTATTTGTGGATGGAAAAATGTGAAGATAGTTTTCAAGAACTGAAGTAAAGGTTAAGCACAGCTCTAGTCTTGGCATTAACCATCGTGGATAAAGCTTCTGAGAATTACACAGATGCTTCTAAGGAAGGGCTAGGTGGAGTATTGTTGCTAGAACAGAGAGCGTTAGCGTGTATTCCAAGGAAACTAAAACCTCATAAGGAAAAGTATCCCACTCACAACTTAGAGTTAGCAACAATTATCTTTGCTTTGAAGAAATTGAGGCATTGTCTTTATAGTGTACAATTTGAAGTGCTTACTGACTATAAGAGCTTAAAGTATATTTTTATTCAGAAAGATTGGAATATAAGACAATGACATTGGATAGAATTTTGAAGGAATTTCGTTGCCCAATTAAATATCATCCTAAAAAAGTAAATGTGGCAGTGGATGCTTTAAGTTGAAAAGCAAAGTTGTCAGCACTTAGAATGATCCAAGTTCCTGAATTAGAAATGTATGTGGTTGAGAGATGTATAAGGATGAGTAGCCTTTTAATTCAACCAACCTTTTTTGCAAGAACTGAAGGAAACTGAAGAAAGAGATGAAGAATTGTAGAAATTGTCAAGGATAAAACAGAATAAGAAGGAAAATGAATTTTAGCTGGATAATGAAGGAATTTTATGTTTTTTAGGCTAGTATTGTATTATGAAACAATCTACTATAAAACAGGATATTTTAAAGGAAGCACATAGAGGAAAGTATACCATCCACTCAAGAATGGTTAAGATGTATCAAGATTTGGAACAGTGATATTAGTGGATTGGGATGAAGAAGGATATTTTTGCATGTTTAGGTCATTGCCTCACATGTCAACCAGTAAAGGCAAATCATCAGCGACCGGGATGATTACTACCATTGGAATATATGCACTCTTAGACTACCCTTTTTATATAATTTTGACTTTTATTAATAAAAGTATTTTTCTCATAATTTGTTTGTGAACTCTTCTTTATATTTGTGCACAATTTTCTTGGAAAATACCCATTGGGTTTAAGTAAATGGTTCATGTGAATGGAAGTCTTTCACAGTAAGGTATGGACCGTAGGATACTTAACATATAAACAATTGCTCTTAACCTGATGATGAGAATGGAAATCTCATCATAGCAAGGTTATTATGTTATGAATTCTAAATAGGGAATGACTTACATTTAGCCAATGAGTAGCCTACTTATTTCATAACACAGGCGTATTTCGAATACATAGAACATGACCTATAGTAGTGGTTTCTAAAAGTACAATGTGATAGAAACCCAGACTACTCCTGCTACAACGTAGACTTATACTTTATAGCTTGAGAATAAGTTGGTGGTCTGACGAAGCTGGAAGCGTATGCTTTGATATACTGTAGCTGAGGTTCTTAAGAAGGAAAAATATATTTGTATATTGGGTTTATATGAGTAGTTAGTCAAGACAGGCTTGGACAAGATAGTGTCTACACTATATCGTCCCTTGTGGTTATTCGAATGATCAAATTATCCAGGGCCCTGGGGAATATGACTTGGATATTAGCTTTAGAGTAGCTCTCTTGGAAAACTAGAATATTTCAAGAATGGTAGATGTCGTTTGGAGAGGTATTAGTATATTCTTTTTTCTCTAAATGCACGACGATGTGTAGAGAGGTATTTTAGTTATTTCACCTGTGAGTCAAAAACATTGCTAACGTAGCAATATCCTTAGGATCAATATTTTTTTATGTTGATATTAAAAAATATTTAAAATACAAAATAAAACTATTTATATTGCAAGGGTATTTTGGTTATTTTAGTAGCTTAGGTAATGTGTCTTTTTAGTCTTTGGAATAGCCTGTAAATCCTAATTATTTTAGATCAAGGAAATGGTCACGATGACAATGATTTATTTTATTCAGAAAGTCTAATTTATTTTTTAGACTGGAATAAAACAAAGGAATGGGAGAAATTGAATTTATTACCTACCTTAATTGGTTAATTAATTATTCAAAACCTAAGCTCAGATTCAATAATTAGAAAAATTAACCTGGGCTTAAGGTAGTCCATAAAAAGCTTAATAATTATTTTAGTTCATTTGGACTCACTAATTATTTATTGGGTTATTTTAATAGGCACATGAAATAAATAATTAATGGTTATTATTTTCGGGCTCATTGGGTCCAAGGAAAATAATAAATTATTTTAGCCTAATAAGCTGGACTAAAGGGTTATTTTTATTCATGGTACAGAAGAGTTAAGGATTACCTAAACCTCTTCTATTGATTACCTCCAGACGTTTTGAAATATTAAACACTAGTGTTTTAGTTCTCTGGTAACGCGAATAGGAGTGTGTGATTTTAATTCTATAGAACAGAACACACGACACAGAGAATGGAAAAGACATAGTTTTTCCTCTGCTTTCTCTCTCTTGTTTTCTCTTCTTTCCCTTTCATCTTCTTGTCTTTGCTAACTAATAGCAATGGATCAAGAAGGATCATTCCTCACCTCGGTTGTTTTACTAACATAGACTAGGTGGAGGAATATTCTGAGAAGTGAAAAACTTCACGTACATGCCAAGGAGAAGTCGAAGGATTGCGGGTTTTTCACTAGAATCATCGTCGAGACAAGTAGCCATTGCAGTGGTTAGCACCTCGCCTTCTCAGCCAAACAAACCAAGAACACGCAAAGGTATTGTTTTTCACCTGCTATTGTGCCGTGTCTTTGCTTTCCTGGGCTTATTTTCCTCGCGTGCATGGCATCCTCTGTTTTCATTGGCTACAAGTGGTATCAGAGCCTGATGCTTTGAATGGCTTAGGGTTCATGTATGCTAGTTAATAAAATTGGCAAGACTAATATTATGAGATCCTTCGCTATTTTAGTATAGGTAGATGCATTGTAAACCACGTGATTGAGGTATAGGATCTCTGTACAGATTTTTTTTTCCTGGTTTGTTTAGCCTTCGTGTAAGCCTAATTTGAAAGAGGATAGGCAGATGTCATGTTTTTTGTTAAAAAAATGTAACAAGAAATGGCCTTGGACAATTGCAAAGCATTGTAGAGGTGCCGAGTGATAACTTGTAGAAGAAATCGCAATGAAAAAAAAAATTCTCGAGCTGCAAGCCTACTCAAAAGCCAAGCTGAGCTGCGGCTCGGTGTGAGGGGAGCGGAGGTTGCCCAGGCTAGCCAAGGCTTGAAGCTGCAGCCAGGCCCGAGCTATCCTCGACTCGGGCACGCGCAAGGAAGGCATCCTCGCGGATGTAGAAACTTCATCGCGGAAGCAGTTGTATTGGGGAGTGGGTCGCGAGCACCCGCCCGCGGACCATGGTCTATGGGTCTTCCCATGGGGGGCCATGATCCAGTGTGACGGGTGCACTGGACCATAGAATATATATATATATATATATATATATATATTGGTTTTTTATCTCATACCAAATGAAGTTATTTTTATTGCAATAGTTAATATTTATTGAATATTTTGTAAGAAAAATAATAGTAAAGGATATAGGATTAAACAAGATCATTAATTAATTTAATTAATATGTTTAATTCTTTTATTTAGGCACTTATGATTAAAAATAGAAAAGTATGAAAACGTTTACAGTTTTCTAACATGCTAATTATTTTAAGTCCTATGTGCACATTTTCTCAAAGACCAAAGTCTTTGGGAAATTTTATTTGACAAGGAAAAATATTTTTCTTTAATTAAATGGTTATTTTTAACTTAAACAAAAATTAATCCTTGGTTATTTTTTTAATGGTTTTTATCCATGATATAGAAAAATTTTGGATTTAGAAATTTTTGTAAATTAAAATAAAAAGTCATTTTAATTCATTTTAGCAAAGGAAAAATTATTTTTGTCAAACAAAACCTTGAGATCAAAATCTCTAAGAATTTTTAAATGAAAAAATTTTGAAATTATTAAGTTTTTTACTTAAATAAAATTAATCAATGAGGAAAATTTTCTTAAATGGTATAAACATTGACATAGAAATTTTTATGGATTTAGACATTTTATTTTAAGTTAAAAGAGAACTTAACTGAAAGTTTTCAAATGATATTTTTTCAAGAAAACCCTTATTTAAAAAATTAAGTGGGAGAGGGGTTCTAATGGCTCCACGGCTTCCATCACGATTCTCATTAGAGATTGTGGGTCTCTTTGCATCATCCTGGATGTAAACTTGTATAGGATGGAGATACCACAAGGATCTAGAACTAATAGAATGATGTAAATAATAACCCGACACACATATTATGATCGGTCAGCCTATGTTAGAGGTTATAGTACGAGATATGTTCATAGGAATTAGTTGAAATAGCTATCCCTTCGATGGAGTTATCTTCTAAATTATTACCTAGAAGGAAAATTAATTTGTAGTGGTTAACACACTTAGCTTAGGAAACTGATAATTTTCGAAGAAACTATGTCAGTTTTCCTAAGAGTTAAATTAATCATGTTAAAGATAATAGTAATAGAGTTAGCTATTATCAAGTTTAATATGAGGATAAAGTGAACAAAATTATTTTTGTTTTACAAATACTGAGAATTTCTTTTTCAAAATTTCAGAAATGGTTGGTGGAGGTTCTTTTAGTCCTTTAGCCGTTATTCTCCGCGAGAATAAGCTAACAGGTCCAAACTATATAGACTGGAAAAGGAACCTGGACATAATACTCACAGCCGAGGAGTATAAGTATGTTCTATACGAGACTTACCCAGTAATCAGGGAAGGTTCCACCACTGAAGAGCGTGAGGCTAAAAGGCATGGAAGAAGGCTGACAAGATGGCCCAATGCTATATGTTAGCCTCTATGTCAAATGTGTTTCAATCTAAACACGAGCACGTGGCAACTGCGTATGACATAAGCACATCGCTAGCCACAATATTTGCAAATAAAAGCCAGCCCGCAAAGCAGGAGGCTCTTCGAAAGATCATAAACACCAAGATGGCTGAAGGAGCATCAGTCGGAAAGTATATACTCAAGATGATTGCTATTTTTAAGGAAGCAGAAGTCTTGGAGGCTGTTATTGACCCCGAGAGCCTAGGGGACATGGTTCTCGAATCTTTGACGGGTTCCTTCACTCAGTTCAAGTTGAATTACAATATGAAGAAATTAAACATAGGTTTAGTGGAGTTAATGAAGGACTTCCAAGTAGTAGAGAAGATCATAAAGCCACATGCTAGAGCTATGATGGCCTCTTTTTTGAGAATTGGGCCCAAGCCCCAAGAATAAGAAGGGTAATGCAGTGCACTTGCCCAAGTCCCAGCCCAAAGACAAACCCAAGGGTAAATGCTTCAAGTGTGGGAAGAAGGGACACCAGAAAAAGGAGTGTCTACATCTTTAGGCTAAGAAAAACCCCACAGGTAATGTTCTCTATCTAGAGTCTATATCAATGGTTGGATCAACTTCCACTTGGATTGTTGATTCAGGAGCCATTGATCATATTTATAACTCCTTGCAGGAGTTTAGGAAGGTTAGAAGACTCCAGAAGGGCGAACATGGACTACGCGTGAAAAATAGAGCATAAGTTTATGCCATTGCAGTGGGAAAACTGGAACTTACTTTTGATTGTAATAGAATAGTTGCTTTCAAGGATATTTTATTTGTTCTTGGTTTTAGACAGAATTTGATTACAGTTGCAAAATTAGTAAATCAATGATATTTTATTTCTTTCTATTTTGGTATTACTATAGCAGAAATGGAGAAGTTTTATATACTGGGAACATGTATGGAAATTTATTAACAATCAATTGAATAATACTCAATCTAAACCTTCAAATAGAAACAAAAAGATCAATGTCAATGACTCATATCTTTGGCATTTAAAGTTAGGTCATATTAACTCAACCAAAATTCAGAGGTTAATCCATGATGGGCCTTTAGGCTCATTGAGATTGGAATGTTGGCCTCAGTGTGAATCCTATCTTATGGAAAAAATGACAAAAAGGTCCTTTACCCAAAAGGCAGATGGTCCAAAAAAGTATTGAGTTTTGTTCACACTGATGTGTGTGGTCCTTTGTCTACACCAGCAAGAGAGGGTTTGAGTACTTCATCACTTTCACAGATGATTGTGCAATGTATGGTTACATTTATCTGATGAGATGCAAGCCTGACTCTTTTAACAAGTTCAAAGAGTTCAAGGCTGAAGTGGAGCGTCGAACAAGTAAACTAATCAAGACCTTACAATCGGATCATGGTGGAGAATACCTCTTTAGTGAATTCAAGGACTACATAGTACATCATGGGATAGTATCCCAACTCTCTGAACTGGGGACACCCCAACAGAATGGAGTAGCTGAAAGAAAGAACAGGACATTAATAGAAATGGTCCGAAGCATAATGTCTCATGCTACTCTTCCAGTATCTTTTTGGGGATATGCTCTAAAAACAACGGCATATATTCTGAACTTAGTGCCTTCTAAGTCAGTACCTAGAACTCCCAATGAGATATAGACTGGGTGCAAGCTGAGTCTAAATCATCTCAAGATATAGGGTTGTCTAGCTTATGTACTGATCAAGAGAGACAAGTTAGAACCAAGATCATAATTATGCTATTTTGTTAGGTATCTAAAAGGTACACAGGATCGTTACTTTTATCATCCCAATGAGTAAAAAGTACTTGTGAGTACTAATACTAGATACTTGAAGGATGAACAAAGTACATCCTCTAAAAGTTTAACAAAGTTAGATTTCAAAGAGAAGTTATCTTCTAAATCAACCTCTCCTAACCTGATTATAGAACAAGAATATGCATAGCCTCAGGATCCTATATAAATGTAGCCTCGTCATAGTGGAAAGATATCTAAAGTTCCAGAAAGATGGAATGGAGAGGCTTTTGACCTAGTCTCCAACCATCAAGAACAAGATCCCAATAGATACAAGGAGGCTATTGCTAATGCCGATGCAGACCTACGACATGAAGCAATGGAAGTCGAGATTGAGTCTACGTACTTCAATTAGGTTGGAGATCTTGTAACTTCACTTGAAGGGATAAAACCCATTGGGTGTAAGTTGGTGTACAAGAGAAAAAGGGGATCAGATAGGAATGTGAAAACTTTTAAAGCTAGGCTTGTGTTGAAAAGGTATACTCAGAAAGAAGAGATCGACTATGGCAAAACCTTTTCCTTGGTAGCCATGCTTAAGTCTATTCATATCCTTCTTGCCATCACATATCATTATGACCATGAGATATGGCAAAAAGATGTTAAGATGACATTTTTAAATGGTCATCTTAGTGAAAACATCTATATGTCCTAACCAGAAGGCTTTATTGCTAAAGACCAAGAACATATGGTTTGTAAGCTTATAAAATCCATTTATAGACTTAAGCAGGCATGTAGAGCATAAAACATTCATTTTGATGGGACTATAAAATCTTACGGTTCATTCAAAATGAGGATGAACCATGTGTGTATAGGAATTTGGAAGGTATAAATATGATTTTTCTTGTCCTATATATGGATGACATTCTACTCGTTAGAAATTATATAGGGATAATATCATCTACTAAGGTTTGACTAACTAGTCAATTTAGTATGAAAGACTTAGGTGAAGCTAGGTACATTCTCAGAATAAAGCTTCTTAGAAATATGAAGTAAAGAATGTTAAGTTTATCCCAAGCTACATACATTGACAAGATATTGGTTAAGTACAGTATGGACTCATGCAAGGGGGCATTGATCCCTTGCAGACATAGGTTGCCTTTTTCTTTAAAGGACTATGCAAAGTCTCAAGAAGAAAAAGATAGGATGAGTAGAATTCCCTATACTTTGGTTGTGAGAAGTCTTATGTATGCCATACTATATACTAGGTCTGATATATGCTTTGCTATAGGCTTAGTTAGTAGATATCAGTCAAACGCTGGGGAGGTTCATTGGCAGGCTAATGAGTAGACTTGAGAATATACTTTACAGCCTATGAGTAATCTACTCATTTCATAACATAAGTGTATTTCGAATACGTAGAATAGGACCTGTAGTAGTGGTTTCTAAAAGTACTATGTGATAGAAACCCAAACTATTACTGCTACAGCATGGGCTTGTACTCTACAGTTTGAGTATAAGTTAGTGGTCTGACGAAACTGGAGGTGCATGCTTTGACATACTATAGTTTAGGTTCTTGAGAATGACCAATATACTTGTATGTGGGGTATAAGTGACTAGTTAGTCAAGACAGGCTTGCACAAGATAGTGTCTATACTAAATTGCCCCTTTTTGTGGTTGTTCGATTCAACTAATTATCTATGGCTCTGAGGAACATGACTTGGATATTGACTTTAGGGTAACTCCCTTGGAAAGATGAAATTTTTTAAGAAGTCATGGATCATTGGACTAGAAGCCTAAGGATGTTAGATGTTGTTTTAGAGAGGTGTTAGTACATTCTTTCCTCTCTAAATGAATGGCAATGTGTAGAAGGGTATTTTAGTCATTTCACATGTGGGTCGAAGACATAGCTAACGTAGCATTATCCTTGGAGTCAATATTTTCTTATGGTGATATTAGGAGATATTTAAAATGCAAAATACAGCTATTTATATAGCAAGAGTATTTTGGTCATTTTAGTAGCCAAGGCAACTTGTTTTTTTGGTCCTCAAAATAGCCTCTAAGTCCTAATTATTTTAGGTCAAGGAAATGGATACATTGAAAATGATTTTATTTTATTTAGGAAGCCTAATTTATTTTTTGGACTGAAATAAAATAAAGAAATGAGAGAAATTAAATTTATAATCTAGTTTAATTAGTTAATTAATTATTCAGGGCCTAAACCTAGATTGAATAATTACAAAAATTAACCTGGGCTTAAACTAGTTAATAAAAAGTTAAATAATTATTTTAGTTTATTTGGTCTCATTAATTATTTATTGGGTTATTTTAATAGTTCTAAGAAATAAATAATTAATGATTATTATTTTTGGACTCATTGGGTCCAAGGAAAATAATAAATTATTTTGGTACAATAGCTTGGTCTAAAGGGTTATTTTTATTCACAGTACAGAAGAGTTAATGATTACCTAAACCTCATCTGTTGATAACCTTCGGATGTTTTGAGATATTAAACACCGGTGTTGTAGTTATCTGGTAATCTGAATAGGAGTGTGTTAGTTCAGTTCCGTAGAACAGAACAGATGACACAAAGAAGGGGAAAGACAGTGTTTCCTCTACTCTCTCTCTCTCGTTTTCTCTTCTTTCCCTTTCATCTTCTTGTGTTTGCTAACTAATAGTGAAGGATCAAGAAGGACTATTCCTCGCCTAGGTTGTTTCACCAACACAAATTAGGCGGAAGAATATTCTAAGAAGCAAAAAGCTTCGCGTACATGCCAAGGAGAAGCCGAAGGATCGCTGGTTTTTCACCGAAATCATCGTCAAGACAAGTAGCCACTCCAGTGGTTAGCACTTCGTCTTCTCAGCCAAACAGACCAAGGACACGCAAAGGTATTGTTTTTCACCTTCCGTTGTGACGTGTCTTTGCTTTCTTAGGTTTATTTTCCTCGTGTGCACGACATCTTTTGTTTTCATTAGCTACAACTACAACCATTACCTGTGCAGCCGTGGAAGTGGGATGAGATTACCATGGACTTTATTGCTAGATTATCCATGAAGATAGGACAAAAAGATACCATTTGGGTTGTGATAGATCGATTAACAAAATCTGCCCATTTTATTCCCATTAATCAGAAAGACTCTTTGGAGAAGTTGAGTAAAATCTATCTAGAAGAAGATTGCATGGTATGCCTTCTAGCATTGTTTCGGATCATGATCCAAGGTTTATTTCAAAGTTTTGGAGCAAGTTATAGGAACATTCGGGAACGACTTTGAAGCAAAGTACTGCTGCACATCCTTAAGCAGATGGACAAACAGAGCAAGTAATTTAGATTTTAGAGGACATATTGTAGGCATGTGCTTTGGATTTTGGAACCAAGTGGATTGATAACTTAGCTTACATAGAGTTTGCATATATTAATAGCTACCAATCTACAATTGGAATGGTTCCATTTGATGCTCTGTACAAAAGAAAGCATCAATTACCCTTATACTGGGAAAGCTAGGGCAAAAACAGAATGAACATTATACATTGGATCTTGAAAAAGTACGTCAAACTTTGGTATTAAACAAGGCAAGATTGGAAACAGCCCATGTCGATAGAAGAGTTATGCTGATCAACATCGAAAAGGGTTGGATTTTTCAAAAGGAAACCTGGTGTTTCTAAAGTAAACCCCACTACGACACTTGGGAAATAAAGGTCGGAAGAGAAAGTTAGAACCTTAATACCTTAGAACGCTTCCTATTGTGGAAAAGATTGGAAAAGTAGCATACCGACTAAACTTACCAACATAACTTGAAGGAATTCATAATGTATTCCATGTTTCACAGCTTCATAAATATGTCGCCGATCATAAACATGTGTTAAATGAAGAACCTATAAAGATAACTCCAAATTTGAAATTTTTTGGAAAAACCAATTAAAATTTTGGAGTATGGTGAGAATGAATTATGCCATAACAAAATCCTACTAGTTAAGGTATTGTCGAATCATTACCCAATCCATGACATGAACTGGGAGATAGAAGTAGACAAGCGCCAGAAGTTCCCGGAGCTTTTTAAGGAATAAGCTGAATTTCGAGGACGAAATACTTTAAAGGATAGGAGATAGTAACATCCTATGCTTATGGATTTCCAATGGAGACTATATGTATAGAACAAGAATTTGTATATAATGCCAGAACAAGAAATGCTTCTTTCTACGCAATGAACCTTTTGGTGCAATAATAATACCCATAAGTATTTTTAGAATTTTCAATCTAGAAATAAGAAAAAACTAGGAAGGAATTTTAAAATTCTGAGAGGCACCATGATAATTAGTTGAATGCATAGATTACATTGGTAGAATAAAATTTATCTGCAATTAATATGAATAGTAACCCGAGAAAATATTTTTTTATAGAAATAATGAATTTTGGTGGAAATAGATTATGGGCTTGGACTTTGTTGTGGGCTAAAGTGGAAAACTTAATTGGGGCCATTATTAGGCCCACAAAATTGTTTAAGAGGAGAGAGATTAGTCATGGAATTAAATTGGCCTAACAAAAGAAATAGAAATGATTAATGGATAAAACCCCATTTAATAATATCATGCCACCTCAGCTATCCCTAAGCTTCTAAAGACTTCTATTACTTTCCTACATTCCACGTAGCATCCTAATCATCCATATAATGATTTAAATCACCAAAACAAGAGAGAAACCGAGCCAGTCCAAGAAGAAACCAAGAGAAAATCAAGAAAACAAGAAGAGAGAGAAAATAGAGAAGAAGGGAGAAAAAGGAAAACTAGCAAGAACTTGGAGAATTTCTTGCCAAATCTCAGTCAAGTGATGGTAAAAGCTCTATTCTCATGAACTAAAGTTGTTCTAAAAGCTTTAAGGAGCATATCTATGGTAATTTCTTCATGAAATAGCAAGATTGCCTTTTATGCTTCACGAACTATAATTGCCAAGTTATGGTTTCTCTTCCTGCTATGTCTGCTGGTTCAAGAGAGGATCATTTTAGTGTAATTTTATGTAATTTGATGATGATTTGGTGAATTTATTGTGTGTTTTTCATGGATAAAATTTGGAAGAAAAAAAATGAAGTGTGAAAATAGATAAAAGTTTTGCTCATGTTGTTTGAAATCAAAGCTTAATATATGCAAAGGCTGTTGACTTTTGTGAGGTGATTGAAAGATTTTCAGGTTTGTTAATGACTGGAAATAGGCTGCTTTGATGCTGTTAGGATCATAAATGAAGTGAATCAAGTGTTGTTAATAGTTTAATGTGATGTTAGAACACTTGGTTAAAGTATTTTGTGAAAGCAAGTATGACAACTTGGTATAGCTGGGATATTTTGTCGCCAGTATTTTGCAGCATTTTAAATAAAACTCTGGTTTCATCTAATATTTTTGTAGCCAATGATCTTACAATCATTTTGGCAAAAATTTGAGGTTAATTGGATTTACAGATCAAAAGTTAGGTTGAAAATGCTAAAGCTTTCCATGAGTTAAAAATGCAGAATTTTCAGTGTGGATCGTATGTCTTTTTGTTGTTTCATCAATTAAAGGATTGAATGGGAATTAAAAGGGCATATATATATGAGATGTGTGCTTACTTGAGAGAAGAAGAAAGAGTGAATTAATGGATATGGATTATTTCTAGTAGCACATGCCATTTTGTGGAAAGAAATGAATATTTCTTTCTAACTATATGAAGTCATCTTCAATCGCTATGTATTTTTTCATTATGCACAACTAAGTGAAGTACGAACTTCATCGTTCATATAGGTATTTTTCTATTAAGGATTTAGCGCAAGTAAAAGTGTTATAGTACTACGCTTATGCTTTAGATGGTGAGTCCCACTGAAGTTTTAATAAATCATGTTTTATGCTATGCGAATTCCAAAATATGTTGTGCTTGATGTTCAATGCATACTGTAAATCCTTTTGGTATTGCTGAGAAAATTGATTCGCAACTTATGGAATGCTTTATATGTGTAAAAGAAACAATATGATCATGATTCTCAAATAAAATTTAATATATTGAAAATTTTGAGAATATTAAAAAAAACCTTTTTAGATTTTCCTAAACAATGTTTATGTTTTTCTGAGCATGAAATGATTTTGACTCTCGAAAAGCTTTAATAAGACGAAAAAGCTTTGCAATCATGCTTTTTTATTATTCCAAGATATTTTTCTCATGATAAAGGTCTAATAGGGGCTTAAATCACCATTATTTTCCTAGTTATTTGAGGTTGTTTGGAGATACATTTATTATAATAACTAGGCACACTACTAGAAAAAAGTTATTTACCAACCGACAAAATCGGTTGGTAATTAGCTAAATTTGGTTGGTAATCATGATTTACCAACCGAATGGCATCGCATGTAAAAAGCTTAGCTTGTTAATTTTCCAACTGAAATTGTTGGGGTCGGTTGGTAATTACAAACCACAATTCGGTTGGTAATGTAAAATCTTTGGCTAGAAATTTGGCATTAAGTTTGGCATTTCAGTTGACTATTTCGGTTGGTAATTACCCACCAAAATTCAGTTGGTAATGCAAAATCTTCGGATGGAAATTTGGCATTAAGTTTGGCATTTGAGTTGACTATTTCGGTTGGTAATTATCAACAAAAATTTATGTTACCAACAGATTGTTTGGTTGGTAATTATAAACCGAAAATGTAGTTTGTAAATTTATAGTTTTTTATTGGTAAATTTGTATTTAATATAAAATTACAATTTACTAATTTACCAATTGAGACATGTTGCTACCAACCGATATATATGTAGGTAATTACCAACTGACTTTTGGTTGGTAATTATTTTTTTCTGGTTAGTAGTTTTATTTATTTACCAACTGAACATTCGGTTTGTAATTTTCTAACTATTTTAGTTATTGAAAATCTGTTGGTAATTTTTTGTTGGTAAATTACTAACTAAGTTGTTCAATTACTAATTCTTTTTTCCCTTTGGTAGTTTTCTTCATTTACCAACCAAATATACAGTTGGTAATTTTTCAACTATTTTAGTAATTTAAAATATGTTGGTAAAATTAAGAGGAGTATTAATCTTGGTAAACTTTTAGAGTTCCATCATCAATAATCTTTCCAAATATCAAACAACTCAAGTTGGCAAAATAAGTTTCCGAGCACCCATCACCCTATTCACAAAGAAAGTCACTTTGCCAAAGAAAATTTTCTACCACCATAATTCTAGAAAGCATAAGGTATTAGGTTACATAAGGAAGCTTGTGCCAGCTTTGTTCTGGAACAACATTATGTTTAATTTTTCTTCTTCTAGCCGGCCATGGCTTGGTCTAAGCCAGACATAGTTTTTCATCCTTAATAGCTGACCATGGATATTATACAGCTAGACTTTCCTGAAGCCAAACATTCAATTTCTCTCCATAGCTAGCCTTGGCTTTCTTCCCTAATTCAAACATGGCTTTTCTTCATCCAACCCTACCTTCCTTTTGTTTGTCATGATTTTCAACTCCTTGAATATACATGAGTAGATTCTGCTCTGCTTTAGCCTTTTTTGGTTAAAGTTTTCACCAACATTAATCCTACACAAAAGTACATCAAAGTGAAGGGAATCAATAGCTATTTGAACTAAAAATTAGCATAAATATATCACAAATGACTACAGAATATGAATCTAATAAAATCCCTATCAATAACCATCTCATATTCAATTGGTCTTAGTTCATTTCTTTCCATACAATTCATTCACTTTTGCAGTTATGCAGTGCATTTAATAAACACAAAGTGTTCAAAATAAGGCTCTAGGTACATTTCTTGCCAAGGGATTGACCACAAGAGGAGATAACTTCAAATTCTTAAAAGAAATCTAAGGAAATGGACAGAATAGGATAGGTTTTGGTTAGATGAAAGGATAACCTAATTGAGCAAATCCTTCATTATCTAAATTTTGTACTCAAGTTGCTCAAGTCCTATGACCAATTTCTCCACAATTTAAAAAATTATAATATCATATATGTAAAGTATAGCATTAGAAAATCAAATCAATAGTATTTAAGAAAATGAAATACCCCGCTGCATTTCAAATATAGATTTTGAAAAATAAAGTATCCAAATGGCATAATAACGTTAAAAATTATATAATATCCTATGTATTGAGAAAAATAAAATTCTTAAAAAAACGAATAAGCCAGGCTAGCTAATACATAGTTGAAGTATATTTGCCAGAGTTCATTTAGATTCTGTAATATTTTCACTGCCTCCACTAATAACCTTGCTTAAATGTTCTTGTTGGACAATAACAGCATAAGTAACAAAATATTCAAATAGCAAAACCTTGACATTACACATGTTTAATATACCATTTCAGTTTGGTTTAAGCAATATAAGACAGGATTAAATAAAAACCCAGCCTTAGTAAAATATACCATTTTAGTTTATTTTAAGCAATGTAAGACATGTAATCAATTGAAAATTAGCACAGCCTCACCTCTTTCTACTATCGTCTACCACTACCTTGATCTCCATCCACAGTTGAAGCTATCTGTTATTCAACATATAGTTTTTTAATATTCAGCACTTCAAATCTTGTAAACTTTGTCGTATTGACCATTCGCCGTATGTATTTTAATGTCATTTCTTTTGAAATTTATAATATATTCCAACAAAAAATCTAGATTTACACGTGTTGCAAATTTCTAGAATTTAGACTAAAGCAAGTGCTTCAGAAGAATTCCCCCTCCTTCTTCTCTTTCACGGGAGCCCAATTAAAATCTTCAAAAGATCCACCTTCAAGGAGCAACAAGGAAGTTCTAAAGAACAAGTTAAAATACATGGAGAGCTACTGCCACAAATTTGCTAAACTTTCCAAATTGGAAGTGAAGTACTTAGCAGAATAGCCAATCAAGGTAAAATTTTATTCACTACCCCATCTACATTTTGGGTCCACTTCATACTTAGATATATAGCAAAATAAGAGAATGTATATTTGAATAGAAGAGAAAATAATCTATTCGATTACTAGAAAAGAGAGAGAGAGAGAGAGAGAGAGAGAGAGAGAGAGAGAGAGAGAAGGAGTTTTTGAGAAATGATTGAAAACGTATTATCTGTCAAGTTTAAAATGTATTTTCCTTGCACTTTTTCCTTGATTTTTACTTATCTTCAAGAAGGTCTAAATCAATAGTTTTCTCTTAACTATGGTCTAAAAGAACAAAATTTGGGAGAGAATGAAACAAAAGGGAAAGGAAAGGTACACTATAGTAATCAACTTCTAAACAACTTGTTCAATTGAAAAATCATATGGATTTCTATCTTCAAGAGTTGTCACTAAATAAGAGGATGAAAATTATAGAGAAGCTTCAACATTCACACAAAAGAGAATGAAATTTATATAAATGATTTAGGAAATCAAGTCATTATCTATATGGCACATAAATGAGACAGACCACAAATAGAATCCAGAAGGATTAAAACAATAAAAAGGACATCCAAGATAAAATATATTGTATAAACCCATAAACCATACTCTATAACACTTTAAGATGACTTGGACAGGAAAAATAATAAAGAGAACACTCCAATAAGCTAAACCTAGAATAGAGTTTAAGCAAGATATATTCATCACCAAAATTATATATGCAATTCATGCAGGCATGTAAAACTAGAAGGCATCAATGAACCCATAACCAGAAAAATGGTTTCTTAGAGTGCTATAATGAAAAACCCATCATTTCCTATGCATCAAAGAAGGAAAACAACCATCTCCAGCTACGAAAATCAGTGAAATAGCACAAAATTAAGGCCTAAAACTTCAAAGTGATGCTATAAATACTGATTCATACCACAATGCTCTTTTATCATGTTTTTTTCAAAAGGCTGATGAAAGGTGATAGATTGTTCAGATGTTAGGAAAATGTAGTCTTATTCTTGACCCATTTCAGCCTGTACTACGAGATGCCTACAGCAGCCCATCAAAGCATTTGTGGTTTTTTCTCTCTCACACGCATATGCACACCTCGACATGAAATGAGGTAGTGGCAAATGGGATCTCCAGCAGTAGCAGAAGGGATCTCTGGCAGCGGCTCAGCTAAACAGCGGTGGCAGTGCAAGATACTACGTGATGGCATATCAGCTTTTGTTGAAGAAAATGGAAGGTTGCGTGCTTACTCTCAGCCATTAACGAACTACTTACTGTGGTAGGCTGGTGATATTTTTTTTTAAAGAATGGCAGCTGAAAGGAAAGAAAATAGGTGGGAAGAATGGTAGTTGAAATGAAGAAGAAAATGGACACTAAAGAGGACTTCAGAAATGTCGAGAGACTGGCTAGTCACTTGAGATCTCCAAAAGGCTACTTTTGTTATTTGCAGTTCAATTTTGGCTTTGCAAGCACACCAAAATAGCAGAGTGGAGACTGTAATACCCCGAAAAACCTAGGCCCGCCAGGGCCGGGGATGTCGCCCTGTACAAAGGACAAGGGGTCTTTATAACTAGTTCACAAATAAAATTGCTGAAATAAATAATATTCAAACAAAAAAGAATTTATTACAACCCAAAATACTTCAAAAGTACATCTATGAAATTCCAAAACAAAAACCATAATTAAAATCATCCACTCTCGTCTCCCCAAAGCAATACATGAAATCAAAAGACATATTCTCTTCCAAGGTAGCTACTCACCCACAACAGGATCAACCTGAAAATCATGATAAAAGGTGGTGAGACAGAAATCTCAGTAAGTCCGTGTGTGCTTTGGGTGTTTAGTGGAAACAGTTCGTGGGTGCAAAGTGTGAAATCTTTATAAGAGAAACATTGGCAAGCAATAAACATTAGTCAAAAGCAAGAGTAGCGTTTTGGCTCTTCTAGCCATACATAAGTAATGAAATCAACCACTCGAAAGAAAGGGATATGGGTTACCACACGTTGGGCCCCATAACCGGTCAAAATGCCTAACACTTTGTGCAGACTGACAAAAGTAGGTGATCGGCCTACTAGGCAAGATACTCCTCCTTCCCTATACCCAAACAACCGCGGGTGTCCATTCCGGCAAAAACACAGTCACTTGACTGAAACAAAATAAACTGCTAGCTCGGACCGGCATGACTCACTGTAACTGGCATCTTATCCAGGAAGGACTCACCCCTTAGAGGTGGCCACCTACTGAGTGACTTACCCTAACCCTTCAAAGACTAGTCCTAGTAGTCCACCCTTATTGAGTACTCAACGACATTCCCCACTTGGGATAAAATGAACAAAGCATTGTTCTTCATGAAAATAACAATTTGAGGGTTTCCAAAGCTTTGGGAGAAATTAGTTTTAGAAAGAGTTTCAAGTTTGGAAAAATCTGCTCAAAAACTTTTAAATAATTTAAGCGTTGGAATTAATGATGAATTCAACCCTCAATTGCTTACAAATAACTGAGTGTCCTTACACTCCACATTTGGCTTGCCATAAGGAAATCATTTCACATCAATCAGGTTTTATGCAGGAGCTTACCTGATTCTTGCTCACAACAACAAGGTCTCGAACAGCTGACCTAACCCCATATGGGCAAATACAAATCTTAGTCAGATTCAAGCCACAATCCACTTCCTCAATTTTAAATCAACTCAGTTCACTACTACCATGATCCTAGTGTCCCAAGCTTTAAGGCAAAACAATAATTGAATAGGTTTATAAGCTAAGTTTAATTTGTTATTTAAAATAATTAATGGATTAGGAAATAAATTCTAATAAGTTGAAGGTTTAAATCTTGTTAAGGAAAATTTAGAGTTTATTTGATCAGGAGTCATAGGTGGTACTAGGTAAAATAGTGATTTAATGATAGCTTAGTTGTTAGAAAATAATTGATAGCTAAAACTAGTTAAGATTAGATTTAATAAGTCTTTCTTGGAAAATAATAAGTAAATCCTTAAGGGTTTTGATTTAGTAAATATTTTATTAAGTATAAATCTTTTCCATAAAGGCTTTAATTAATTTCTTTTAAATAATATTTATTTATTTTATTTTCTAGAAAAGTTATTATTTATTTGACTAAAATATCCTTTACATATCTTATAATTCCAAATCTACCCTTCCTAGGGTTTTCGAAATTCTCTAGCAAAAATTATTAGTAAATATTTTATTCATGAAATAAAATTTGCTTAGGGACAACTAGATCATGATCAAGATTCCATGGTCAACCATAATCAATAACATACTCAATCCTTCAATTCATCAAATCATCCAAATCTTGCACATAGGCATAGATCTAAATTTATTAAGACATGCTTTAACCTCTACTAGCATAAACATGATCATGGCTTCAAAATCTAATCATGCATACAAATCATATTCACCAATGGTGACATAATCTCTAGCATGCTTCATCACAAATACTACCTATGACTAGGGATGGCAACGGGCTAGGGGCGGGCTGGGGACAAGATATCCCGGCCCCGCTCCCGCGTAGCCCCCGCCTCCCTGTCCCTGGCCCGTCCTTGACACGGGGAGGGATGGGGATCCCGCCGGGGACAAAATAATCCCCGGTCCAGGCCCGATGGGGAAGCGGGGAAACGGGGGCCCGGTTTCAGCCCAGTGGGGAAGCGGGGGCCTAGTTTCAGCCCAATAACAAATTTAAGAATTCTAAACAGTATTTTCCCTAAATAAAACACATCTCAAGCCAAATTTAATAATCCCTGTAAATAGACAATGCCTAATCTTATAAAACTAAAAGACAAAGACATGTTATTTTCACAAAAGTCCAAGATATCAATCCATATAATTAGAAAGTCCAATTGTCCCAACACATATCAATCCACAAAATGAAAACATAAACCAAGACAACAAATTAGAAATACAACCCAAAAGTCCAAGATATTAAAAACGTAAATAAATAAATGACACATGAAATAACCAAGTTCAACATGCAATACAATGTAAAAAATATCCTCACTTAAACATAAAATGTAATATAAGTCAAGAAAAGTTGAAGTTGCCAAATCCAAACTTCATTCAAATCCAATCTCGGTAGTTCCACTCACTTATAAAAGAAATATTGTTAGTAATTTTATAAATATATGTACACTATTCGAAGTATTAATAAAGCAAATCAACAGTACAAAAAATATATATATAAGAATGATAATAAGTTTTAAAAAAATTACCCCACTCTCATCATCGGCATCCACGTCTTCTAAAATAGAGCCAAACTCTATAGCATTCAAAGACGAACCTATAAAAGTAACAATTAATTAAAATATAAATATAATGATGGCATAATTCATAAACTATATTTATTATATATACCTTTACTATTAGCACAAATATTAGTACACAACCAAATCTGGACACACATCAAAGCTTCAAGTGTATCTGGATGAAGTTTGCTGCGATGTGGATTTACCATTCTTCCTCCAGTACTAAATGCAGACTCTGAAGCAACTGTGGATACCGGAATACAAAATATATCCCTAGCAATCAAGTGAAGAATGGGATATTTGGTTTCATTTGTCTTCCACCAATTTAAGATATTAAATTCTCCAACACCCTATGGTAAAACTTTTTCCTCCAAATATTGATCAAACTCTGTCTTTGATTGCAAGTTATTCTCATTTTGTGCCACAAAATTATAAAATCCAGCAAGTCTATTTTCCACTGTTGTCGTTGATCGATTTCCAAGTTGTTGAAGAGATTGAACTGACAAAGAAGTTGTTGACTGACTTGAATGTTTCTCATTTTTTGACTTGTATTCATAAAACAAATCACTACAAAACTTCTTGATTTTCTCAATCTTCATAGGAGCATCATCAACAAATATTTGTGGAAAAGCATAATCCACCAAAGTCATCTTATACCGTGGATCCAATACTACAGCTACACCCATAATTCCATGCACATCTCTCCAATATTTATCAAAATTATAAACCATCTTTTTAGCCATTGTTTTTTCCAATTGATTCTCACTTGCAAGCCATTTCTCTAACTCCATTCTAATATTGAAAGCAGTAAGGAAAAACGAATTTACAATTGGAGAGTTGGTTTTTGAAAATATTTGGGTGGCCTCATAAAATATGGACAAATGATCACAAATCTCTTGTGCCAAAACCCAATCATCTTCAGTTGGCAAGCAAGTATACAAACGCTCCCTATGTTTCAGCCTATAAAACACATCCTTGTATGCCAATGTAGTCGAAAGCATCAAAAAGGTTGAATTCCATCTAGTTTTGCAATCTAAAATTAGCTTCTTGGAACATGAAGCACCTATTTGATGTGCAGCTTCTTCAAACCTCTGCTGTCTCTTAGGTGAAGCTGTCCAAAACCTAACACTATCACGAATCTTCTCAATCTCTTCATGTATAACTGATAATCCATCTTGAACAATCAAATTTATGATGTGTGCACAACAACGCATATGGAGTAAACTCCCACGCAGCATAAGAGAGCTGGGTTGAAGCTTTCCCAAGAGATTCTCAACAATAGCATCATTACTAGAACAGTTATCAAGTGTAATTGTGGATAACTTCCTATCAATGTTCCAATCAAAGAAGCTTTCTTCTAAAACTTTAGCAAGGATATCACTTGTATGAGGATATGGCACATAGATAAACCTTTCAAAAACACAAAAAAAGAAAAAGAGCAAATGTGTAAGTTACTAACTAGCTTTACTTTATAGTAAACAATCAAGTTCAAGAAGAAAAGCTAAGACAAAAAAATACCTCAAAATTCTATGTTGCAAATGCCAAGCATTATCAACAAAATGAGCAGTGATAACCATATAAGACTTGTTTTGGTGATTAGCCGTCCACAAGTCACAAGTGACAGCAATCCTCCTACTATTTTTGTTCAATAAAGCCATTATCTTTTTTTTCTCATCATCAAAAATTTTTAAGATATCTTTCTTCAAAGTATTTCTTGAGATCATCTTGAACAAAGGTTGCAGAGAGTTTGAGTATTTTCTAAATCCAAAATGATCTACCATAGACAACGGATATTCATAGATAGCTACCATCTCAGCAAGATCTCTCCTTGCAGCTTCTTGGCAAAAAACATAAGTTGACATTTGAGTAACATTTGAAGAAGGATCAGTTACCTTCCCTGCTAACAAACTTTGTCTAATGTCTTGTTGCTTTCTCTTTTTGCATGATTTCATGTGATCATTTAAATGTCTTGTTCCATTTTTTGCACCAGCAACAAGCTCTTGAGAGCAATAAATACACTCAGCTTTTTGTTTACCATTTACCGTTTTTTGCTTAAAATGACTCCACACTGCTGATTTTTGCCTTCCAATAGGTCCAATATCACTTTGGCTTTTTGGCTGTTGAGATTCTCCAACTTCAGGTTCAATACTCTCATCAACTGCTATATTCACTTGCTGCATAGGATATGACATTGGATTACTACTATCATGTGGGGTTGAAGTAGGTTCTTCCATGAGTTTGACTGAATTTTCACTAACTTGATCTTGATGTGACATCTACTAAGTTGAAAAGACAAATATGTAAAAAAATGAATATTGAGTAATAGAAAATAACTCTAACTACAATGATAAAGCATATGTGTAATAGCAATGGCAATTTCATGAACTTCCTCATTTCTTTACATGGATTATGTTAAAGCTAAGTAACTTCAATGATGTTTGAGAAAGCTGAAATATTTGAGAAACAGTCTAGAAAACCAAGGGCCAATGAACTTAGGCCATCTCAATTAATACTAGCACATACATCAAAATCTCATCACATAAAGCTCACAAATTCCAAAGTAGGCATGTCAATCTACCTCCCTTCTCCATTTCTAAAAAATATAGATCTTCCACAGAAAAAAAAAATCCCCACTGTAATTTGCCCTGGACACCGTTTGAGGTTATTTGACATTCTTTCCAAGGAATGTTCATGTGTAGCAGCTCCAATGCAAAGATAACTGAAGGATAAAGGCATACAAGAGAGAAGAGAAAGTAATACATTCAAGCCAAAACTACCAGCTAATGAACTGCATGAATTCTGATTATGTGTTAAATATGTGGTCTTACCCCTTCTTTTCCCTTATATAATTCCTAATTTCCAATTCAGCCAGAAAACTCTATCTCCTAACAATAAATGTATATCCTACAATTTGCTGGTCTCCTACCTACTCATTTTGCACAATTCAAGCTAGCCTAGAGCCAAACACATCTTAAATTTGTTTCCAACACTGCAGTCCCATGAAAGATGCCCAAATAAATCCTTGATCACGTTCTTAGACGCTGACAAATCTGTTTGAAGCTGTCAGAAGTTGACACATGATTCTTAAGTCATTAGCAGAAGATAATAGAAAATTCCATTTTTGAGACCAAAACAACACTTATTTCGTGCATAAAGGTAGGGGTAAAGGGGATTGAAAGAGAGGTACAGTAGCCTCATAGATATTTGAGTAAGCTTTGTTTCTAAATTGTATCCTTTTTCTGATTATACTGCAGAGAGTACAAAATTCATTGGAATCATATAGGATGCTAATTATTACAGTGAAATGTGTGTTCCAATAAGGATTTCAACAAAATTCAGTGGAACACCATCTTAAGGCAATAAGTATAGGGGTCCCAGTAAATCCACAAGTGATTGCAAATTCAATATAGAACTCTCAAATTCTTCGTGCTAATTCTCAAAGCAGGACTACGCAAATCTCATCCATTGAACAATGACAGAAGGTAGAATGGAAGTAAAGGATCCATTGAACAATTCCACTACGATAATAGAAAAGGAATGAACTACACTATTTAGAGAATAACATAAGACACTTGACTTGGGAACTGAGATGTCATCAAATTCCTTAGTCCTTATACCAGTTTGTTCCTCTAATCCATAGCCTAACAGAACGCAGCAGCGAGGGACAACCCGCCCATACAGCAAGCGAGGAGGATGGCACTACTGGCAAAGACTGTCTGGCGAAGCGTGGTAGGCTTGCGCTCATTGATTTTCAGTTACTATTTGCCAACTCATTGATTCTCCTTACTAGCTACATGGACTTCACCATATAGGTTTTGTTTGGAAAATCTCCCTCCAGAGATCTCAAAACCCTCAGTCATGGGAAAAAGGAAGCAAAACACAGAAAAAGGAGAAGGCAGAGGCTGAGCTATAGGCAGAATGCTTAGAACTAAACACCGACTAAAACAAAAACAAAAGCAAAACAAAACCAAAGAAAAACAGAGAAGGCGCAACAGAGATGGTAGAACCTGCGATGGACTGGAGGAGGCGCAGTGGCGTGGTAACAGTCTGATCTAACAGAAGAGAAGGTAGAGGGCGGCGGTGGCGTACTGGCGTGGGGAATAATAGAAGAGGAAGACGGGTATTCGGTATTGGCCATTGGGTAGGGTTGAATAAAGGGTAGAATTTTTTATCTTTTTTTTTATTATCTTGTTTTACTTTTTTTTAATTATTTGAGCTAATATAAGATTAATTTATAAAGTTCTGTTTTTTATTATGTTTTTTGTTTTTGTTTTGAGTTAACATAAATAAAATATAAGTTATATTATTAAATTGTTAAATTATATATTTTATTTTATTTTTTATTCATTAATTTAATAATATCTCTATTGTTAAATTAATAAATACACTACATTAAAATATATTTATATTGTGATTCCGTTCTATTGTAATAAAATTTAGCAAAGAAAAAAAAACTATATCAATTATAAGAGAGATTAATATGACTCTCAAGCAAATGAAATGCTACATATCTATGTAATATCAATTTAAACTCTCAATTTGGCAAAAACATTACTAAATTGGTATGTTATAAATCTTAATATTTCAGTATTTAATTTATAATTTATAAAAAATATTGTGATTATCTAAGGTAGGAGGAAAGGAATAAACTATCCACCTAGATACGGGTTTATAAATTAAGTATTTTTTACTCATACCTCTCAAGACCTTTAGTGCTTTGAAAGATAAACTTGCATCCATGCCGCTTTATAATGCCATTCTCAATTTCTCTTTTTTTTTAATTTGAACTATTTCATAAATGTCTTTTCAGATATATATA
Source organism: Voacanga thouarsii (assembly GCA_026120185.1). Lineage (NCBI taxonomy): Eukaryota > Viridiplantae > Streptophyta > Magnoliopsida > Gentianales > Apocynaceae > Voacanga > Voacanga thouarsii. The sequence goes on along the minus strand of JANUWF010001271.1, from coordinate 349,528 downwards.
CAATAATAAAAAATTCTATGAATAATAATTTTTATGAATAAACTTGTCTAAAGTACTCTTAGTCAAATTATTTTAAAAATTTTTAAAATATAATATTTAGAATATTAGAGAAATAAGAATAAATAAAACACACACACACACACACACTTATTATCTTTATATAATACATAAAAATATTTTATACATATAATACATTTAAAAATATAAGTATTTTTAATATTTACCCACTTATGATCCTAGATAAATCCATGATTTAAATTTGATCATTATTCCTTCTTACTAAATATCTGAACCACGAATTGTCTTTTTATCAATTATTAACCAATCAGATAGATGAATATTTTTTTTGAAATACCTGTTTAAGGAACAATCAATCTCCTCTCTCACTCACAACCGATTAACTTTCCCTGTGTCCACTGAATAATATTATTATTAGATCTTTTTTGGAAGATTTAAAAAAAAATAAAGATATTTATAGAGTCTTCTAATTTCTATGTATACTAAATTAAAGTATTTTACTACTTTATTTTTTATTTTCTTTAGTATCTTCTTTATTAGTTCTATCCCCTATTTTCCTTATGATAAATCGAAAACTCGTGTGAATAAGAAAAAGAGATAATTTCTTATTATTATTTTTTAAATTAAAAAGAAATAAGAAGCTAGAAATGAAAGTCTTTTTTTTTTCGTATAGATTCTCTATTACATTATCACAATAAAAATATAACATGCAAAATTTTTGACTTATCTACTTAATTACTAATTATATATATATATATATATATATGTATATATATTATATATAGTATACATTATATATATAGTGTGTATATATACATTATATATTATAATATTAATATTTAGACAAACATTATATAAATAATAATATATATACACACACATATTAGATATATAATTATGAATTATATATGCTATGCGGGGGCGAGGGCGGGGGTGGGGGCGGGCTGGGCGGGCCGGGGATGGGCCGGGGATCATGCGATCCCCGTCCCCGGCCTAGCCCCGCCTAACGGGCCGAGGAATGAAGCCCATCCCCGGTCCCGCCCCCGCTTAAACCGGGGAATCCCCGGCCTTGCCAGACCGGGTCGGGCCCCCGATTTATTCAGGGGAATTGCCAACCCTACCTATAACATGCATCAAACCTCAACTCATCATTCAATCCACCAATATAATCCTTCCATGCATAAATCTCATCTCCTTCACAATCATCCATATACTCATGCTTCAATCTCGACAACAACACATACACAAACCCATCGCCATTCATCTTCTCATAACATCAACCTAGAGACACGATTCTAAAGTTTAAAGAGAGGATTGAAAGTACTTACTTTGTTGATGAATGACTTGAAGGAGTTTAGAGAAGATCTCAACTCCTAGATGGCTAATCTTGTTCAAGAAAGGTGACGAAAGCATGGTCATGGAGGAAGAGACCATTCGGCCAAGAGAGGGAATTTCGGTCCATGAGAGAGAGAGAGAGAGAGAGAGAGAGAAGAAGAAGAAGTCATTAGCATGATTATTTATATAGATTCTCACTAGAGATCAAGTTTGAAGAGGATGATGTTGATAGAGTGAATTTACCTTGAAGATGTTCTTGTTCAAAAATTTCTGCTTTGATCCGAAGTAGCAAGATGTTTGGTGGAGTTTGATGTTAATAATGGTGTTGATGGATTCACAGCAATGAGTAGACTAAATCTGGAGATTTTTGTGAGGGTTTGAGGTGGTTTGGAGGGGTATTAGGTGTAGAGAAGAAGTGGGTGTTCTTGGTGTAGTGTGTGTGTGTGTTCTTGATGCTTGAAGAAAAATCGAGAGAGGGAGAGATGGTTTGTGCAGCTGCCGATTTTTCTATGGGAATAGGCCTGGTCGAATTCTAGTAGGGTTTAGGGAGTTGATTCTCTGATTTGGAAGGGAAAAGGAAAGGTTAGTTGTTACAATCCTTGAAGAATATTTTTGGGAAGCGAATTTGGAAAGTAGATATCTTAAGAATATCTTGATTTGTTTGGACAACTTGAAGTCTCCTAAGGCCGACTGCATTGTGCAGCTCTTCTGGGGAATTAAAGCTGGTTAAAGGAGACTTGTGATGGCTGAAACTAAGGTGCACAATGGTGGAGAAGATGTCTGATCAATTGAGCAAAATTTTATGGAAAGTTGTTAAACAAGCTGGCTGAAATTTTGGAAAGTAATCAAGCTAAATTGCAGGGATTTGGTTGAGGGATTTTCGGACAGCCATTACTGCCTTTCGTCTAGAAGCTTGAGGGAAACAATGTAGCTCTATTAATGGAGGTTTAAGGGAGGTTTTGACAGAAGTAGGTTGGGGTTTTTGGTTGGAACAAAATAGGAAACAAGCTGGACAAAAAATTTTGCACAGAGATTTCGATGCACAGTGATTTTTCTGGCAGATTTTCGTCTGCTATTTAGAGCCATTTTGCAGCGAGTTTTGAAGGGAATTTCAGGGGTATTCAAGGTTGGTTTCCAGCCTTCTTTATGGAGGAAAAACATAGCTAAGGTGCTGCACAAAATCTAGGAGAAAGCAGCTTGGTTTTGAGCTCCCAAAACTGATTTTCGTACAGGATTTTTTCCTGCCTTGCTCCAGCTTGTGCAGTCCGAAATTGGTCAAGAATTTTCAGGTTTCAAACTGATCCTAAAGACCATTTTTATGGTAGCATTTGGGAGGGAATGTGAGCTAGAATTTTCGACCTTTTGAAGGTACAACAAGCTGGAAAATTTCATCTCATTCCATGAAGATAGATGAACCAAGATAGAGGAAAATTTCAGCAAGCTTTCAAGAGGGATTTTCCTCTTGAATTTTCCCACAAATCTACCATATTTTCCAAACCAAAAGAAGTCTTTTGCCAAGACATTTTGATCCTAAAAGACCTCAGCACTCTACTGGATTTTCTGGAAAGAAAAATGGTAGAACATCTTGATCAAACTAATGAGTTGAGAATTGAGGAAAATTAAAGATCAAGGAAGGATGATTTTCCCTACAAGAATTTCGAGAAGAGTAAAAGGAGTGAAATGAGATTACTTCTATCATGTCTCTCCTAGAACATCATCACCACATTAATCTAAGCCCTTAAGGCCGAAACCATCCTTTCCCAAGCAAAATAAAATTTACTCAAGCTAAAGCTTCTGTGATGGACTTTGAATCTTAGACCTCAATAATTTATTCCAAAGCTCTAACCACTAATCCACAACAACTCTTGCTAATACTTTCACTAGAAAAATTATTTTCTATTCAATCCACAAGCTATCTCCCTATTTTCACCTCTGGCAAAAATTATCATTTTGCCCTTCTCACACAACATTCACCCACACAACTTCAAAACAATAAATTCACATCCAAAGCATATAAAAATCATATGAAAGCATATTTAAACATGAAATAAAGCATGTTATGCCTCCCCAACCCCCTTACTCTAAGGTTGGTCTTGACTGGGGTTTCACAGAGACGGTCGTTTAAAGAGCTTACTGCCCACGTTGAGGCTGCAGATGAAGGAGTGTGAAATTAGGGCTTGCAGAGGAAAAGGGGAAAGAAGCCCTCTTTTCACAGAAAATGCTACTGAAATTTTGTTGGGAAATTAGCATTTTGGCTAAAAAAATTTCAGGAGGGATATTTTTTTTCTTGACAAATTTTTTTTTTTATTCCATCCAAAAATAACTTTGGGCAAGAAATAAGGAGTTAACAAATTTTTATTAGAATTTTGACCCAAAAAATAGCCAGAAAATCTATGAAATTAACCCTCGTTGTAAAAATGCATATTTATTGAGTTATATTATTTTAACAAAAAATTATTTTTAAATTTATAATTTTATGATTATTTTAGCCCTCAAAAAATATTATTAAAGTTTAATGTTGATTGGATAAATTTCATTGGGAATATTAAATTAAATTTTAGTTTTTGATCAATTATCTTTGATTGGAAATAAGAACAAAAATCTTTGAGTCACCATTTTTTTAAAAAAAATATTTTTATTTTATTTATAATTTTTAAATTTTACTCTCACAATTTTATTATTCTTTAAATTAGAGGAACTTTTATATTAAAAGATGAAATATTTTGATTAAAATTTATTTAAATAAGTTAGATCTAAATCTTTGTCAAATCATTTAATTATTTGTATTTTACTAAATTTATTAATTTACAGTTAAATATAAATTTTAATAAATTTTTCTTTAAAGATATTAAAATTAAATTCATTTTTAAGATGTTAACAAAATTTAGTTAAATTACACTGTATTAAAAAATGTTCTTAATAAACATAATTCGTTATAATAACATTTATAAATAAATGTTGCAAGTAACACTAAAATAAATGTTATAATAACATTCATTTATACGTGTCACTTTAAAATATATCTCATAATTCAAATATTTCGATATTTATGTCAAATGTTACATAAGCTTACTTTTATTCAATTTTGTATGACATTTGGGAATATGCCGATACAAAATGTTGCAATAATACTTTTGAAAACTTGTGGTCATAAGGGTTTCTTTTGAAAACTTTAGGGATTTAGATATAATTATCTAAATGAACTAAGTTAAAAAAAATAAAGATTGAAATAATTATTTTAAAAGTGTTTATTTATTTTTACACTTGGCTCATTATTTTTCAAAAGATATTTAAATAAGTTGTGCATAAAAAAATTTATGGTCGTAAGGATTTCTTTTAGAAACTTTAAGGACTTAAATATAATTACCCAAATGAACTAAGTTAAAAAATATAGGGATTCAAGTAGTGACTAAATGCGTTAATAATTAACTAATATATGACCTTATGTCTCAATACACATTCACGTATAACTTGAAAAATATATAAATTTTATCTATAATAATTACAATTTATATATGTGCATGTATATAGAAAGACAAAATGTGATATAGTAATTAAAAGTATGAGATAAAAATAGCAACTTTACTAAGTATTTCTACTTTTATATATTGAAAACTTGTTATTTTTATAATATTTGTTGTATATGATATAAATTTAAAAGTTTATCAATTTGAATATAAAATAAAAGAATCAAATTTACGAATATATTGACAATTTATATGCATTAATAAAGATAATTCTTATTTAATTTTGTATAATTTATAGTAATTACTATTTATATATGGGAATGTATATAGAAAAACATAAATACGATGGAAACACATCCTACACATATACATGACACCTATACATTTATATTGTCATACAAATAAAAGTAATAACTTTTACAATATAATAAAGAGAAGAACAATTATATCTATTAATAAAATTAATTGTACAGATATAATAAAACTTTTTGATTGTTAAATTTAATACACCTAATTGATGAATTGTTTAATGTCTATTTAGTTATGAATATTTACATAATTAAAAAATTTTGAACTGAGTCGTCTAAATTCAAAAGTATTTATTATATTAAAAAAAATTTATAACTAAGAAATTTGTTGTATAACTAAAGATATAAAAAATTGCTTACTTTTATTATTAATTAAAAAATAAAATTTATATCATTTAGGAAAATATGTACAGAATAATTATATACTATGATAAATAGAAGTAAATTAAAAATGAAAAAATTTTAAAAAAATAAAAGTGATAAAAAATTTTTACTTTATTTATTTAAATCAAATTTTACAAGTTTTAGAAGTGTATTTCATATAATTGTAATATTTTGTAAGAAGTAAATAAATATAATATGTGCTTCCAATTTGCACAAATAATAACGTAGCACAGCGGTTGGAACATTGCGCCGCCACAATAGAGACGCAGGTTCGACTCTTGTTTGCGTAGGTTGGTAATATATTCAATTAGTAATCGGTCAATAAAATTTTTAAATTAAACTACCAACCAAAATACCAACCGATTACTAACTGAATATATTACCAACCAATAAAATTTAGTTAATAATTGGTTGGTAAAATTTTAAAATTAAAATACCAATTGATTACCAATATATTCCAGTTAGTAATCGGTCAGTAAAAATTTTAAATTGAAATACCAATCGATTACCAACTGATTAGTAATTGAATATATTACCAATCAATACATTTCAGTTAGTAATCGGTCGGTAAAATTTTTAAATTAAAATATCAACTGATTACCAATTGAACATATTACCAACCAATTGTTATCGGTTAGTAATCAGTTGGTAAATATTTTTCCCGCCAAATTACCAACTGAATATATTACCAACTGATATATTTCGGTTGGTAACCAATTAGTAAAAAAATTTTCCATTAAATTACCAACCGATTACCAACTGTTATATTACCAACCAATTGTTATCAGTTGGTAAATGGTTGGTAAATATATTCCCGCCAAATTACCAACCGATTACCAACTAATTACTAACCCACTATTTACCAACCAATTATGTTTATTGGTAAGTGGTTGGAAAAGTTTTAAATTTTCCTAATTTTCATTTCAGTTGGTAATCAATTGATAATAGTAAGTTGGTATATTGCCTTTTTCTAGTAGTGGCATATTCCTTCCTATTTGACATTTTGCTTGTCAAAACGGTTTTTGGCAAATTTGTACAGATTTGAGTTAAAATTGAGTAGAAAGTGAACAATTCCAGAAGGTACCTAGCACTAGGCCTAGCTAAGGGAGCAAGTGTCTGGTCCATTCTGATCTAGTAGAGAAATTCGAGCAAATTTCAGTACAAAAGCAGAACAGACCTGGCGCCCGGTCTGGCAAGTGTACCTGGAGCCGGATCCATTCTATCTGCCGATGAGAATATCCCAAAAATAGAGCAAAAACAAGGGAAGAACAGAGTGCACCTAGCGTCAGGTCGGTTGAAGGTACTTGGTGCGAGGTACACTCGGGAAGGCGAATATTCCATGCACAAAATTAGGAATTTTTCATTAATTTAGGTATTTTCTAAGTCCTACTCAGCCAAGACTTCCTAAGCCATGAATTTAGCATCCAAAAGGCCTATAGAGGCACAAGAAAACACAAGAGAAGAGACATATACATGTGGAAAGGTGGATTAAAAGAAAAAAAAATCCCAAAATCACTCAATAAAGTAGAAATTCACCCAATCAATGAGGATTGTTCAAAAAAGTCTTTAAGGTTGAAGAAAGAGACTTGTCTATGAGTACTTTCTTTTATCTTTATTTTCTTTTCCTTTAACAATGATGTATTTAGTGTTTTTATTATAATTTAACATTATTTTAGAATTTATGATTTTGCGTTAATGTAGTTATTTGATCAATTCTTTATCATCTTTGGTATTTGATTACTTGTTATCATTGGTTATTGATGCGAGTTCTTCTAATTGATTTAGACAAAAAGATGTTAAGAGTTTCATTGCATTGATTTCATAATTGTCAAATCTTAATTGACTTAAATGACAAAGTTAAGATTATAGGACTAACTGATCAAAGATTAGTTAATTTCGCCTTGACAAAGGGTCATTAGCTAATTTTATATTTTTGAGGAATTGAGATCGATACATATTTTGGTTAGGATGGCTTGATTGACAAATCTGCTAGTTAAATCAAAATATAATGATGAACTTAATACATATTTTGGTTATGTTAGCTTGATAGACAGATTTGTTAATATTAATCAAAATATAGTAATTCCATGGATTGAAAAACGAAGTGGAATTTATCTAAGTAGACTTATGACTTGACAAACGATTAAATTTTACTTTATATTCCTTCATGATGCTAAAAAGATAATTACTTCAGAGAATTGCTAGTTGGTTTATTATCTGTTTTCTAGGATAATTGTCTAAATTGCATAAAATTACATCCTTGAGTTATATATATTTCTTTATTTTTCTTTTTAATAGTTTATCACTTTATTTAGGTCGGTTAAACAATAAATGGAAAGTGATTAATGTGTACTTGTTCCTTTGAGGATCGACACTTGTTAATTCCCTATGCTATGCTTGCGATGAGTATACTTGCTCATATGTGTATTTTGGGATTAATATTTTAATTAAAACTTGACTAAGGGATGAATTTAAATTTGATTATTTTTATACACCCAAAATTTATGCATCAAGTTTTTAGCACCGCTATCAAGGAACAATGTCATGAAAGCTTGGATTTTGTTGATTTAACCATATTTATATGTTTATTTGTCTATATGTAAATACGTGAATATGTATATATATTCCTTATATGACTAGGTGCTATATTTTTTTTCTTGTATACTTATATTTTAATGTCTCTATATGTTGTAATTCCTTATAACTTCAATTGTAAATTGTCTAACTTGTAAATTCTATAATCTCACAATTTTTTCTTACAAATTTTAGGTATTTTGCTATGCATTTTTGGGTGAAAATTCTTGAATATATTTTTTGGGTAAAGGATTTGATTGGTAATATTGCTTTTTTTTTTTAGCTTTCCTTGGCATGAGAATGTAATTGATAATGTTTTATGGTTAATGCCATTGAGGTTTTACATCTTCATGGAAGTTATTAAGCATGCATTCTTCATAAGTAATTTTCATATAGGATAGTTGTTCATGTTTAAGTTAGCCTTGTGCTTATGAGCTTTCTATTATGATATAGATGTCATGGCTAATTAAGCATTCTGATTCTGAACTGTACATTGAGTCATTGAGCAACATAAGCATGATGGATTTAATCAAGAATGTTGATATTGTGTTTGGATTTGCATATAGCTATCTTTCTTGCTTGTTTGTTGGAGGGGGTTGATTATGGTGTTTTGTGTTGAGTTGGTAGTGGTGTTAAATAGTGTTGTAATAGCGAGATGGTTGAGAGTTGAGCATTGATTTTGTTGTAAAGAGTGAGTTGAGAGAATCATATATTTTTGTTAGGAAAAATGAGCCTATTCCTCTTGCCCGAATTTTCATTTTCTCTATGCGAGAGGTTGTTTCCTCTAATATTGCAGCCAAAGTCCTCAAATTTCCTTTGGTTATTATGCATATTCTGAGAGACTTTGGAGTGTGGATGGATGAAGAGTTCAGTGAGCATACTACTGACCGCAACCTAGTGACGGAGCATACTTTGGTTCATGGTGAGTATCACTCTGATAAAAGGGCCAAGAGGTGGAGGAGGCCGTATGAGGTGCAATACCGCGGAAGGGAGGAGCTTCCCCTTGATGAGGAGGAGGAAGAGGAGCCACCTACTAGACTTGCCACTCGTGCCACTAGTTCTTATTCGAGTACTGATTTTGAGGCATGAGTGGAGGCTCGTTGGAGAGCCAAATGACTATCATCCTCCAGCTTCGCGATTCCATTATAGACATTCATCACCGCCAGGATATTAAAGGTAAGTTGGCCATTCTGATCCAACAATTTACCGGTGCATTTCCTGTCGCATAGCTGACGATGATGACAATTATGATAATGAGGATGATTCTTGACTTACTGTCGTGTATTTTCTTTTATTTCTTTTCTTTTGAATTTTAATGACCTTTACTAGCTTTTAGGTATCTTTTCTTTTCTTTTATTTTCACTTTCTTTTTCTAGATTTATATTTTTCTTTGGTTTGTTTCTTTTAAAGGAAGTACTCTTGTAATGACTCTTCCTTGTGGTAGATTCAAACATGGTGGCGCTACAATGTAATAGAAGCGTCTTCTTTACTTTATTCTTCTTCTATTACTTTTGGTCTTCTTAGCTATATGTTTATTATTCTATCTTTGGCCATTGAGGACAATGTCTAGTTTATGTGTATGTGTGGGAGTGCCGGGGGGGGGGGGTGGGGGGTGTGAAGAATGAGGTTGAAGAAATATTTTTCCATATATCATTTTTGTGAAAATTTTTCAAAAATTTAAGTGGTTTTCATTGATTAGCAAGGTTGTAATTCTTTTTCTTAATTAGATATGAGTTTCGTCATTCATTAGGTGGATTTTGATGAAATTGGTTTGTTGGATAGGATATTATCAAGACTTGAGAAGTTTGATTAATCTTTCTTATGCATTAGTATTTGAATAATATTTGACTCATCTAGTTTGAATATGGAGGATATGATGAATATGGGCAAAGTTTATTAGGTAACTATTGTATTATAAGTTTGAATTTTGCTTAGCTTTGAATTGTGATGAGGAATGTGAATTGATAAAAGATCTAAGATTGTGGGAAAAAAATTATGAAACATTCTTGTGAGTAGAAAAATTGGAAAAATGAGTTGATTGTTTCCTCTTTAAAGATAAGATAAAAAATTATTTTTGCTTAATATGGAGGCCAATACATATAGTGAAGAGAAATCCACTTTCTTTAGGCTATAATTGTTAGGTATCTCATGCATATAACATATAGCGTAGCAGAAAAATAATAACAAGATACTATCCCAAGATCCGCATACGTATAGAAAACAAGACATAAAGAGAACACAGGTAACGGTTTTACCTTTCTTTGAGTGTCTAAAAAATAAAAAAATTTCTTCTTCTTGTCTGACGATTATGGTGCGATCCAGCAATCCTCTTGATTAAACACCACGAGAGTTGAATGTCCAATCACTATAATCATAGTATGTGATTATCTCTAATAGAAATCCACACGGAGGATCACTCTCAAGCACCAAGACATTTCTGTGCTAGCAGAAAACAAAGTGGTGGCTAGGGTTTAGAGAAGAAGAACGAGAGAGAGAGAAGAGAATGGGTCGTATGTGCCCCTAGGGTTTTGGAGTTGTTTTTGTTAAATCCCCTTCACCCTAGGTTTCGTGCGTATCTCCTTATATGTCACAAAAAATAACTAAAAAACTGAGAATTCTAAAACAAATAGAATTCCCTAATTGTAATTTGAATAATTAAGTTCTCATAATTATAATTTCGCCCATAAATTATAACTACTTATTATTTGGCCATAACAACTTCCTTTTCTCGCAATAAACCCTACTATGTTATCGAATAACATCTTATCTTGCGTATATAATCCTCTATTGTGTGTGACCTAATAGGTTTCCCAGTCAATTGGTAGCGAATGTATATTAATTCAAATGTCTTTGAGATTAATAATCTATAACTAGTTGGAATTAATCATATTAATTCAAATTAGGATTGATTTTTTAATTCATCAATTAATAAACCCATATTCCACAGATTATAAGCGGTATCTAGCAACACATCACGACCACCCAAGAGTCCAGGAAGTCAAGTGGCTTGACATGAACCCTTGAATAACAAACTACAATGCAATTAACTCCTTTCGCCAAGCAATATCTCATTCGGTTTGGAGTACAGAATTAGTGCTAACTCCATCCAGAATATATATACTAATTCTGGCCCGAATATAATAGTACTTATACCAGGAACCCACTATTCTAGATGTGTATCAATTGGAACTATTTTCAATATACAAACGCCTTGGCCAAGGACTTCTTGAGTAGTAATTCCTACAAGTGGCCGTGAGATATTCGCCCCTACTATTAGGAGTGGTGAATCCTTTATTGACCCTTTCAACTATTTTCGTTTACCTCACAATGTACCCAATATCCATCCCATAGGCAGCCCTCAATCTGGCTCTAGAGATTGGAATCAAAACACAATGTCCAACAAACAAAGTACATTGGAGATCTCAAGTCTAAGGATATTGCATGTTTGCTATATTGAGATTATATCACTGGCACTAAATAGTTATCCATGTGATTATCTCATAGCTAGGTAATCCAATGTACTTGTTCCATTAACAAGCATCCACGTATTAACTTTGAGTATCTCAATACTCACGGATATGAGAAACACCATCTGATCAAATCAGGAAGTCTAACACATGCTAGTTTTAACGCATTAATAATGTCTTATCTCATTAATATTACGACTAGGGACTATTTAAATACTAACACTATACAATGTAGTTGGAATATCATATCTTGATCTCTATCATGATTTCCTTAACATAGTGTTGTACTAGGGACTTTATCTAATAGTTATTTTATACAAAAGAAAACAAAAGATACTGTAGGATAAATAATGCCTTTTATTAAAATAAAATATGTCATATATAATGTACTAATGATTACCTCTAGGGCATAACACTAACAAACTCTCATTTGCACTAGAGCTAATCATTCATGTATCTAATACTGAATGACTCAACATACCTATCATGTTTCTTTTGGGATAGTGCTTTTGTAAGCGAGTCAACTATGTTCTTATCTGTGGCAACTCTCTCTATTTTTACATCATTCCTATCTATGATCTTCCGGATCAAATGATAGCATTGCAGTACGTGTTTGGATCGTTGATGAGACCTAGCTCCTTTGCTTGTGCAATGGCTCCATTGTTGTCACAATACAGAGATATTGGACCAACAACACTAGGAACCACACCCAGTTCTGTCACAAACTTCTTGATCCAAACGGTCTCCTTAGCCGCTTCAAAAGTGGCTATGTACTCAGCTTCTGTCGTAGAGTTAGCAATAGTATCTTGTTTAGAACTCTTCCAACTTATTGCCCTTTCACTTAACCTAAACACATAGCCGGATTGTGATTTGAAATTATCTTTGTCAAATTAAAATCTGGCATCAGTATACCCGTTCATTTTCAAATCACTTTTTCTATATACTAAGAATACATCATTAGTTCTTCGTAAGTACTTTAGAATGTTCTTTACAGCCGTCCAATGACCCTCACCAAGGTCAAATTGGTATTTGCTCGTCAAATTGAGAGCACAGAATATATCGGGCCTTGTACAAATCTTAGCGTACATGATAGATCCAACTGCTGAAGCATATGGAATCTTATTCATGTGATCTCTTTCAACTTGTGTCTTAGGAGACATCGACTTTAAAAGGGTTACACCATGTGACATGGGTAAGAATCCCTTTTTGAATTGATCCATGCTAAACCTTTTTAGCACTTTGTCTATGTATGTAGATTGCGAAAGACCTAGCAACCTTTTGGATCTATCTCTATAGATCTTTATTCCAAGAATATAGGTTGCTTCTCCAAGGTCTTTCATGGAGAATTGTTTGGACAACCAAATTTTAACCATTCGCAAGATAAGTATATCATTTCCTATTAGCAATATGTCATATACATAAAGTAATAAGAAAACGATTGCGCTCCCACTAACCTTCGTGTATACACAAGGCTCATCCATGTTTTGAATAAAACCAAACTCTTTGATTGTTTCATCAAAACGGATGTTCCAACTCCTAAAAGCTTGCTTAAGTCCATAAATGGACCTTTGCAGCTTACACACCTTTGTGCTATCATTAGATGTGAAACTCTTAGGTTATGTCATATACACTTTTTCGGTCAGATTTTCGTTTAGGAAAGTTGTTTTCACATCCATTTGCCAAATCTCATAATCATAATTAGCATCAATGGTTAGGAGTATCTTGATGGATTTTAACATGGCTACTGGCGAGAAGGTTTCGTTAAAGTCAATACCATATTGTTGACGCTAACACTTTACCACTAGTCGTGCTTTATAAGTAACTACGTTACCATCCATGTTCGTTTTCTTCTTGAAAACCCATTTGCACCCAACAGGTTTAATTCATTTGCGGTAGATCAACTAAAGTCCATACTTGGTTGTCGTACATGAAATCCATCTCTGACTTCATGGCCTCAACCCATTTGCCAGATTCTGAACTCTTCAGAACATCCTTGTAGGTAGTAGGCTCATCTTTATTTATGAGCAATACGTCATTATGGTCACTAATGAGAAATCCATATATCTTAGGTGCCACACATATTCTACTAGACCTACGAGGTTCTTGTGTAGTAGAATGTTCATCTATTCACTCAATAGATGTGGAATCAGACGGTTGATCCTTGTTTGTTTGGTCTTCTTGAACATCACTAAGTTCAATTTTACTCCCACTATTCCCTTTGAGCATATGCTCCTTCTCTAAGAAGAGGGCATGCTTCGAAACAAACACTTTGTTATCACAGGGTAGGTAGAAGTAATATCCAAAAGATTCTTTTGGATATCTCATAAACAAACACTTGTCAGACTTACTATAAAGTTTATCTAACTGTGGCCTTTTGACAAAGGCAGGACAACCTCATACTCGCAAGTGAGATAACTTTGGTTTCTTACCAAAGAACATCTCAAATAGGGTAGAATCAACTAATTTTGTCGGAACTCTATTTAGTATATAAACAGAAGTCTCTAGTGCTTACCCCCAAAACGATTTTGGTAGGCCTGTAAAGGCCATCATGGTCCGTACCATGTTTAGAAGGGTTCGATTCCTTCTCTTAGATACACCGTTATATTGAGGTGTATGTGGTGGAGTCCATTAAGATAATATCCTATTATCTCTAAGATAACTCAGAAACTCTTGGCTCAAGTATTCTCCTCCTCAATCAGATCTTGGAGTCTTAATGCTCTTACTAAGTTGTTTCTCTATTTCATTCTTGAAGTCTTAGAACTTATCAAATGCCTCAAATTTATATTTCATTAAATACAAATACCCGTATCGTGAGAAATCATCGATAAATGTTATGAAATAGTTATAACCTCCTCTTGCTTGTATTAACATTGGGCCATATACATTAGAATGTATGAATTCTAATAACTCCTTGGCCCATTCTCCATTTCTTGAAAAAGGAGTTTTAACCATCTTACCTAGTATGCAAGACTCACATGTGCCATATGATTCATAATCAAATGGCCCTAAGTCACCAAGCTTGTGTAACTTAGAAACACGATTTTCATTTACATGGCCTAAACGACAATGCCATAAGTAAGAGGTGTTAGAGTTTTCTATTTTAGGTTTCTTATTATTTATATTGAGAATTGGATTTTCCAAGTCTAGAACATATAAACCATTAACTAGAGTTGCTGAACCATAATGAATATCATTTAATGAAAAAGAACAACATTTATTCTTAAATATCAAATGAAATCCATTTAAGTCTAAACATGCAACTGAGATAATGTTTTTCATTAAAACAGGCACATAATAATAGTTTAGTAATTCTAGAACTAATCCCGAAGGCAGGTTCAAATTGTATGTACCTACAGCAAGTGCAGCAACCTTTGCCCCATTTGCAGTACGTAGGTCCACGTTGCATTTCTCTAGCCTTCTACTACTCTTTAGTCCCTAAAAGTTATTGTACAAATGAGATTCACATCCGGTATCTAATACCCATATCTCATTTCTAAAGGCAGTATTTATCTCAATCATAAACATACCCGGAATAGAAATAGAAGTGCTTGCAAGCTTCTCCTTCTGCTTCTTGTTCTTAACGGTCTCCAAGTAAACCTTGCAGTTATTTCTCCAATGGCCCATCTTACCACAATGATGGCATGGGTCCTTGGTAGCAGTGTCCTTCTTCTTCACACCACCTTTAGGCTTCATGGGAGCCTTCTTCTTCTTTTAAACTTTCTTCTTAGAAAAAGAAGATTCTACCGTTAAAACTGCACTGGAATCCTTTTTCATAGAGGACTCCGCAGTTTTGAAAAGATTGATTAACTCATGAATGGTGGACTCAATCTTGTTCATCTGATAGTTAATCACAAATTGTGAGAAACTATTTGGTAAAGACTATAGAATTAAGTCAACACTTAAGTCATAATCTATCGTAAACCCGAGAGATCCAAGCTTCTCTATTAAGTACAACATCTTCAGCCCATGAGTGGCCACAGTATAACCCTCTACCATTTTGCAACGGAATACTTGCTTCGAGATTTCTCAATTCTGGCTTGGGTGTCAAACAGCTCTCGAAGATGTAGTATAATTGGACAAGCATCCATATGTTCATGTTGTTTTTGTAGCTCGGGAGTCATGGATGCCAGCATAATACATGATGCTGTATCACTATCCTTCTTGTGCTTTTTGTGAACAGCATGCTCATTAGCATGAGTATCTTGAGCTAGTGGTGGCAGAATAGGAGCACCTAGCACATAGAGCAACTTTTCTGACTTGAAAACGATTCTCAAGTTTCTATACCAGTCGAGGTAGTTTGATTTGGTTAACTTATTGGTTTCCAAGATGCTACGTAGGCTTAGGTTTGTAGACATGATGTAAGTGTTCTAGATGTAAAGATAGAGAGGATTAGCTACTGTATATGCACATGAAATTCAAATAATTAGGACTTTAATTGAGCACTTTTTTACTCCACTATTTTACTCAAACCAATAGCTCCCACTATTGATTCGGGAAAGCCCGTTGGAAGCTTTCCTAGTTGACTGGTATCCAAATTCCTCAAGAATAACCTTGGGTTTGCCCAACAAGCCACCCTTGAGTTCATTGGTAGGTATCTAATACCAATTACATTGTATGTAATTACTGGATCATTGGATGATTAACAACTTTTAATCTTAAAGCCTTTTGGGCTACCCCAACTTTTCCTCTAAATTTCTTTTTGCTTGAGTTTGCCCAACCAGGATAAAGAATTTAGTTAAACCCGACCCATTAATAAGGAATTTAGCTCCAAAGGAATTTAATTCCATAGCTTGAACATGCCTGATGTCAAGTAGGCTTGGGTTTGCCCAACAACCTGGTCTCAAAAAAATGACTCTCGTTTTTACTATATTAATAGAAAGAATTAGGTTTAATATTAATTGAGGGATTTGTTCCTTTTAGTGATTTCAACAAATGACATGCATAAAAATTAATAAATCACAAAATTGATAATCATGGTAATAAAGCAATTACGTGGTAAGGTTATGGACTTTTTCCTAAATTAATTTCTTTGAGCCATAAAAGAAATTAATATAGTTAACCCTATGTCTTCATGCATAATTTAACTAGAAGGTCTTACCTTCTCACCTTGTTTTGGTTGCCATCTCCAAAATAAGATAATTCTACTCCTATCTAACCTATGTAAACTAATTACATAATTTCCTAAAGAGAGAAAATCTCGAGTTACATTCGAAGGGAGTTAGATGAGAAGAGAATTACACAAGAATTCTAGAGAAGATAGGACACGCAGGCCCTATTTCATAAAAAAAAAAACCAAAACTGTAAAATGCAAGAACAGTTATAATTGGTTTTAGTCCATAACTATCCACCATGCCATTAATTATGCTTAAACAAAATAAACATATAATTTTTATTATTCCAAAATCACTATTTTGGAAAAATAAAACAAATTCTAAAATTAATATTTTAGAAAAATAAATTAATTTTAAATCTTCAAAATCATTATTTTGAAAATAAAATTGTTTGTCTCAAAACTAATTTTTGAGAAAATGCTTTTCGTCCCACCTCTGGTAGCGATAACGGTGGTCCCGCTGGCCAGTCAGCGAGCGGGGTCAAAGGGCAGCATCCCCTTGAATTTTTTTTATTTTATTTTACTGCCTTTCATGAAATGAGATTTTTTCCTTTCAAAATTCTATTTTAGAAAATTTATTAATTACTAGAACATCGCAGAACAGAGCAGAACAAGCACCAGTTAGGAGCTAAAGCCAGCGCCGACAGCGGTATGGTTTTAAGAAAATTTTTTCTAGAAACGATTTTTGGACGTCGCGAAACAGCACAAAACCAATGTCAGTTTGGAAGCAAGAGCCAGCACTAGCCGTAGTCGGGAAAAGACGGCGATTTTTGAAAATTTTTTCCAGAAATAATTTTTGGAGCCCTTATCTTTTGCAATGGTTTACTGAGAACAATTTTCAGCAGAATTTTTTGTTTTGAAGCTCAAAACAATAACCAATTTGTTAGTTTAAACAAAACAAAATAGAAAATTAAATTCACAGGATGAAACGGAAGGTAATCAACACATGTTCAAGAAAGCGTTATTTTTTTTCTGCAAAAACTTGTAGCACATAAAGAAAACATTTTTCGAAATACGCTGTAACTATTACACAAGCATATTGTGCTATGGACACAACCCATAATGATCGAAACAATTTCGACTCGAGTGAAAACAATTTTTCACTGTAAACAAAGACAAACACGAATACATGAAATAGCTTTCACACAGGGAAAAATTGTCTGCAAACCACATATAGCAAGGCTCTGATACCACTGTTTGGTATCTCATGCATATCATATATAGCGCAGTGAAGAGATAATAACAAGATACCATCCCAGGATCTATATACGTGTGGAAAATAAGACATAAAGAGAACAAAGACAATGGTTTTACCTTTCTTTGAGCGTCTAAAAAACAAAAATTTTTCTTCTTCTTATATAACAATTATGGCGCAATCTGGCAATTCTCTTGATTAAACATCACGAGAGTTGAATGTGCAAGCACTATAATCACAGTGTGTGATTATCTCTGACAGAAATCCTCACGAAGGATCACTCTCAAGCACTAAGATATTTCTGTGCTAGCAGAAAATAAAGTGGCAGCTAGGGTTTAGAGAAGAACAACGAGAGAGAGAGAGAGAGAGAGAGAGAGAGAGAGAGAGAGAGAGAGAGAGAGAGAGAGAGAGAGAGAAGAGAAAGGATCGTATTTGCCCTTAGGGTTTTGGAGTTGTTTTTGTTAAATCCCCTTCACCCTAGGTTTCGTGCATATCTCCTATATGTTACGAAAAATCACTGAAAACCTAAGAATTCTAAAACAAATAGAATTCCCTAATTGTAATTTGAATCATCAAGTTTTCATAATTATAATTTAGCACATAAATTATAACTAATTATAATTTGATCATAACAACTTCTCTTTGTCGCAATAAACCCCACTGTGTTATCAAATAACATCTTGAGTATATAATCCTCTATTGTATGTGACCTATTAGGTTTCCCAGTCAATTGGTAGTGAACATGAATTAATTCAAACGTCTTTGAGATTAATAATTTATTATTAATTAGAATTAATCATATTAATTCAAATCAGGATTGGTTTATTAATTCATCAATTAATAAACCCATATTCCGCAGATCATGAGCAGTATCAAACAACACATCATGACCACCCAAGAGTCCAGGAAGTCAAGTGGCTTAACATGAACCCTTCAATAACAAACTACAGTGCTATTAACTCCTTTCACCATGCAATATCTCATTCGGTTTGGAGTTCAGAATTAGTGCAAACTTCCTCTAGAATATATATATTAATTCTGGCTCGAGCATACTAATACTTGTACTAGAAACCCACTACTCTACATATGTATCAATTGGAACTATTTCTAATACACAGATGCCTTGGCCAAGGACTTTGTAAGTAATAATTCCTACAAGTGGTCATGAGATATTCGCCCCTACTATTAGAAGTGGTGAATCCTTTATTGACCATCTCAACTACTTTTGTTTACCTCACAATGTACCCAATATCCATCCCATAGGCAGCCCTCGTTCTGGCTCCAGAGATTGGAATCAAAGCACAATGTTCCGCAAACAAAGTTCCTTGGAGATCTTAAGTCTAAGGATACTTGCACGTTTGCTATATTGAAATTATATCACTGGCACTAAATAGTTATCCATGTGATTATTTCATAGTTAGGTCATCAAATGTACTTGTTCCATTAACAAGAATCCATGTATTAACTTTGAGTATCTCAATACTCACGGATATGAGAAACACCGCCTGATCAAATCAAGAAGTCTAACACATGCTAGTTTTAATGCATTAATGATGTCCTGCCTCATTAATACTATGACTAGGGACTATTTAAGTACTAACACTATAGAGTGTAGTAGGAATCTCATATCTTGATCTCTATCATGATTTCCTTAACATAGTGTTGTACTAGGGACTATATCTAATGGTTATTTTATACAAAAGAAAACAAAAGATACTGTAGGATAAATAATGCCTTTTATTAAAATAAAATGTGTTATATACAACATACAAGTGATTGCCTCTAGGGCACAACGCCAACAATAATTCCCTAGAGCACAACAAAGGAATATTGTTGAAAAAATGATAAGTGATGGCTAAAAGGGGCAATTATGGTGTGTGAAGAGAAATCCATGCACTTGAGGCCATCAATTCCCTAAGTTATTGAAAAAATTGAGCAAAAAAGATTAGAATGCTTTCCTTATATCATGACTTAAGTTGTGCAACTTTTAGATTTTTAATGCTTGAGTTGGTAGATGGCTTGTCTTATGTGGTTTATGTTATCTATATTTTAACTTGAAGAGTGAAATAATCTTCTTGGGCTAAGGTATACACTTGATTAATTTGACTTCAAGAGTTTTAAGTTATCTTGTCAAAAAGTTTCAAAGTTTGCATTCTCTTCAAAGGGAATGAACAACAAGAGTTGTATCTAAAGTTTGAGGGGAAGACATAATCTTTTCAATGGTAAATAAATTTTTGAATAAGAAAGAACTTGTGTTTTCTTAATGATTTTTCTTGATTAAAGTGTTTTGCTTAAGGACAAGCAAAAGTTCAAGTATGGAAGTATGTGTTAGGGGCAAAAATCACCATTATTTTCCTATTTATTTGAGATTGTTTTGAGATACATTTATTGTAATAACTACGCATATTCCTTCTTATTTGCCATTTTGCTTGTAGAAAGGGTTTTTGGCAACTTTGTGCATATTTGAGCTAAAATAGAGCAGAAAATGAACAATTCCAAAATGTACCTGGTGCCAGGCCCAACCAAGTGACTAGGCACCAAGTCCATTCTGGTCCAGTAGAGGAATTCGAGTAACATTTAGTACAAAAGTAGAATAGACCTGGCGCTAGGTCTGGCAAGTGTACTTGGCGCCGGGTCTATTCTATCTGCTAATGAGAATAGACCAAAAATAGAGCAAAAACAGGGGAGGAATAGAGTGTACCTGGTGTCAGGTGGGTCAAAGGTACCCAGCACCAAGTGCGCTCTGGAGGCGAATATTTTGCGCACAAAATTAGAAAATTTCCAATGATTTTGGTATTTTCCAAATCTTACTCGGTCAAGACTTCCTAAGCCATGAATTTAGCATCAAAGAGTCCTATAAAAGCACAAGAAAACACAAGGGAAGAGACATATACATGTGGAGAGGTGGATTAAAAAGTAAAAAACCCAAAATCTCTCATTGAATGAGGAATTCCCCAATCAAGGAGGATTGTTCAAAAGAGTCATCAATGGTGAAGAAAGAGGCTTGTCTATGAGTGCTTTCTTTTCCTTTAACAATGATGTATTCAATGTTTTTATTGTAATTGAACATTATTTTGGCATTCATGATTTTGTGTTAATGTAGTTGTTTGATCAATTCGTTATCATATTTGGTATTTGATTACTTGTTATCATTGGTCATTTATGTGAGTTCTTCAAATTGACTTGACAAAGTGATGTTAGGAGTTTCATTGCATTAGTTTCATAATTGTCAAATCTTAATGGACTTGAATGACAAAGTTAAGATTATAGGACTAAGTGATCAATGATTAGTTGAATTCGCCTTAACAAATGGTTATTAGCTAATTTCACATTTTTAAAGAATTGAGATTCATGCATATTTTGATTAAGATGGCTTGATTGACATATCTACTAATTGAATCAAAATATAATGATGAGCTTAATGCATATTCTGGTTATGTTAGCTTGATTGACAAACCTGTTAATATTAATCAAAAGGTAGTAATTCCATGGATTAACAAATAAAGTGGAATTTATCTAAGTAGATTCATGACTTGACAAATAATTGAATTTTACTTTACATTCCTTCTTGATGTCAAGATGATAATTACTGAAGAGAATTGCTAGTTAGTTTATTATCATGTTTTTTACAATAATTGTCCAAATTGCATAAACTTACATCCTTAAGTTGTATATATTTCTTTAATTTTCTTTTTATTATTTCCTCACTTTAATTGGGCCGGTTAAACCATGAATGAAAAGTGATTAGTGTGTACTTGTTCCTTTGAGAATTGATACTCGTTAATTTCCTATGCTATGCTTGCGATGAGTATACTTACTCGTATGTGTATTTTAGGATTAATGTTTTAATTAAAAATTAACTAAGGGAAAGATTTAAATTTGATTATTTTAATACACCCAAAATTTACGCATTAAGGCTCATCACAAGCACATTTTTTAGTGTTTTTGTGATTTAATTGTGATAAATTCTTATTTAAATCACCATTCACCACACCCTTTTCATTTTCTTTTTGTAGGAACTAAAGAAAATACCAATTGGAGATGATAAAGATAAAAAGGAAGGGAAATGGAGGAAAAAATGAAGATAATTGATGACACCGAGGAATACCCTGGAGGCCCAGGGATGTTAGACTTCCCTAGGCCACTTGGTATTGTTCTTGTACAAAATAAATGGCAGCCCATGGATGTCAGATT
This sequence comes from Voacanga thouarsii, assembly GCA_026120185.1. Lineage (NCBI taxonomy): Eukaryota > Viridiplantae > Streptophyta > Magnoliopsida > Gentianales > Apocynaceae > Voacanga > Voacanga thouarsii. The sequence goes on along the minus strand of JANUWF010001271.1, from coordinate 327,476 downwards.
TCTACAGGATGCCTGGATTAGGGTATAAGCACGCCTAGGCCAAGTACTTAGCAGCCCAGGGAATTTGAACTTTCGAAACGGCCCAGGGAAGTTAACTTTCATGGGCCGTCCACTAGCACATATTCACGTATTCCTGTGATTTTTTTCAATTTTCTTCTTTTTTCACTATATATACACTATTATAAACCTTAGATATACATCCTTGGTTGGCTAGCAACCAAAGATCCCCTAGGAGGCATAGTTCCACATGAAAATGAAAAGAAAGAGTAAAGGATTCAAGAAATAAAAAAAAGAGGAATGCAAGAGGTTCTCAAGGAAGGGGAAGAAGTGCCTTGTCTATAAGTGCTTTCTCACCCGTCTCTTGTTATCTTACTTGTAATTTTTGTTCTATGAATTGATTTTTAATTGTAATAAAGGGTTGTATCCTATTTTTATACCTTAGAATTATGTATTTTTCTTAGATTTATGATTTTTATTATATGGTCAATGGTTATTTGTGCTTTTCGGTTATCTTGGTTGAGTTGGGTCTTGATTGATTTGTTTCAATTAATTGTCTTCCTTAATGATTTCAAGAGATGGAGTTATCGTTATGACACACAGTTGACTAATCTAACATTTTCCATTTTCAATTAACCTATGAGGAAGGTTGGGAATTAGGGCTAATAATCAATGGGTTCATGAGATTAGCTAGAGATAGGGATTTTATGGCTTCCGAATGGTTTGGGTTTGTGAATGGTGTTTAAAGCCTCGTACAATTTCATTGATTTAGATTAGAGATACCATTTAATCGAATTTAGGAACTAAGGATCTCATAACTTGAGAAAGAGTGTGAGATTGATTTGTAACTCACACAGGTGCCTAGAGTTAGAATTTGTGGATAGAAGGGGTACTCATTTTTGGGGTGGTTAACGGGGGAATTCTTTTAGTTATATGGCTTTTCTCATTTTCTAATTCCTTGATGAACTTGTGAGTCTTCCTTGAGTGGGAACATGGTACGTTTCCTGGTGTAGTTTAATTATTTGTTATTCACCTATTTAATTGGCTGGATAATGAGATAAGAGTAAATTTGTGGTAATTATTAAGTTCTTGTGGATTCAATAATTGCTATTTCCTATACTATGCAATAGGTATACTTGCCCATATATGTGATTTTAGTGCTTAGCATTTTTATTTAAAAGTTGATTTTTGTGGATTGTTTATACTACTTCCTTTTTGTGCAAAACCGGCCATCAAGTTTTTGACACCATTGCCAGGGATTTGGCAATATCATGAAACCCTTGATTCTTGTTAATTTAACTATGTATATATTGGTAAATACATTATAAATATTTATTCCTATCTTTATGCATAATTCTAACCTCTACTTGTATATAGATTCCTTCTTTTTTGTACCCTATTTATATGTGTTTTTGTTCTTTATTTTTGTTCATTAAGATCAATAAAGTATATTTTGGTTCTTGTAAGTGTAATGCCTTAGAGGCAATCACATGTATTTTGTATATTGTGTATTATTTAATAAAACAATGCATTATTTATCTTTCAATTTGTTTTATTTATGCTTTTGGGTAAAATAACAGTTAGATAAAGTCCAAAGTGCAACACTTTATTAAGAAAATCATGAAAGAGATCATTATATGAGGTTCCTATTGTACTGGATAGTGTTCATACTTAAATTATCCCTAGTCATAGTATTAATAAGAAAGGACATCATTAATGCGTTAAGACTAGCATGTGTAATACTTCCTAATTTGATCAGGCAGTGGTTCTCACATCCATGAGTATTATGATATTTAAAGTTAACACGTGGATGCTTGTTACCTGAAAAAGTGCATTGGATGACCTAACTATGAGATAATCACATGGATAGCTATTTAGAGCCAGTGATAGAATCTCATTATAGCAAACGTGCAAGTATCCTTAGACTTGAGATCTCCAAGGTACTTTGTTTGCTGAGCATTGTCCTTTAATTCTAATTTTTGGAGTCAGATCGGGGGTTGCCTATAAGAAAAATATTGGGTACAACGTGAAGTAAATGAAAGTAGTTGAGAGGATCAATAAAGGATGCACCGCTTATAATTATAGGGGCGAATATCTCATGGCTACTTGTAGAAATCACTACTCAAGAAGTCTTTGGTCAAGGTGATTGTGTATTGAAAATGGTTCCAATTGATACATATGATGAGTAGTGGAGTCTGGGAACAAGTACTAAAATATTCGGGCCCGAATTAATTAATATTATGGAGATAGTTTACACTAATTCCATACTCCAAATCAAATGAGATATTGTATAGTGAAAATAGTTTATTGCATTATTGTTTGCTATTGAAAGGTTCATGTCAAGCCACTTAACTTTCGGGACTTTTGGGTGGTCATGATATGTTACTAGATAACACTCATGATCTGCTGAATATGAATTTATTAATTAGAGAATGAACAAATTAATCCTATTAGAATTAACAACTTAATTCTAATTATCAAGGGTTATTATTCCTAAACGTGTTTGGATTAATTCATATTTTCTACCAACAGACTAGAAAACCTAATAGGTCTTACACAATAAAGGTTTGAGAACTCGATATCTTATTTGATAATATTATGGGGTTAATTATGAAAAGAAAATAATTTTATAGGTGAATAATAAGTTTGTTATAATTCATGGGCCTAATTGTGATTATATAAATTTCAAGGATTTAATTGTATTTAATTAAACCTTGAAGGGCTTAGTTGTAATTAGTTAAAATCCTAAAACCTATATAAAATAGGAAAAATGTTTTCCTTTATAGATAGACATAGAAACCGGTTCTATGTGTATCATCTTCTCACATTCTTTTCTCTAATTAAAAACCCTAGCCGTTGTATTGTTCTGCTATAACAGAACTAAGTATTTTTTTGTTAGTGCTCAAACCTTTTGTGGATTTCTATCAGAGACAATCCTATCCTTAGATTGTAGTGGCTCAATTTGAATGTTCCAAATAAGAGTATTTTGTTCCTTCAAGATCATGGGGTTTGCTGGATCGCGCCATTAACATCCACGAGAAAGTTTTGAAATCTACTTACTGCAAAGTTAAATACTGAACCACTGCTTTTACTCATATTATTCACAGACATGCAGTCTTAGGATTGCAATTCTATTTTTTCAGCTGCATTTTATGATGATGCATCACTAGAGTTCCTAATAGTGGTATCAGAGCCTCCATGTTTGTGATTTTAATTGGTTCTTTTAATTATATGAAATTGTTTTGAGCATACTTCTAGGTGTTGTTAACCGAGACATCTTCATGATTTTTTTTGAATTTACGTCTTCATTGTGTATTGTGGATACACTAATTTATGGATTCTGAATAAACTGTTTTGTGGGTTGCGGGTTAACACTCATTGTTTCTGGAATGGTTATAGAGATGGTTTGGAAAACATTTGTTGAATTATCCTTCAAAAAAACTTGGTCTTTTTAAAAACAAAAAAAATCCAGGTTTTGTTCTGTAGAGAAAGCGTTTCTGTGGATTTTTTTCTGCAAAGAAATTATTCTTTGTTAGTTTGTTTCTATTTTCCAGTGAACAAAGAGTAAAGATATTATTTTTCTTTGCATTGAACGAAGGGGTAGTCTTCTAAAAAATGCTGGAGAAGACAATCGGAATCTTGATAAGAAAAAAATGAAAAAAAAAAAAAATTGTTTGGCCCCAAGCTACCAACGGCTCACTAGAAGCCAAGCCCCTGCTTGTGGCACAAACCTTTAAGCCGCAGCTCGCCTGGAATGTTACTTTGCAATCCGGGGGAGGCATATGCAATGCCTCATGCGGATGCAACTTCTTTTTATATATATATAAAAATCTCTTTTGTTTTGTTTCTGTTTTCGGTCCGTCACTAATAGCCCATGATTATTTTTTCCTTTCACAAAGCACCCGAATTTCACCAAAATTTCACTTTGGGACTAACGGAATTAATTCCCAAAATATGATTTTGGAAACTAATATATTTTCTAAAATATTGATTTTAGATTATATATGTTTTTAATTCTGAAAAAATATGATTTTGGAAACTAATATATTTTCTAAAACATTGATTTTAGATTATATATTATTTTAATTCCTAAAGTATGATTTTAGCAATTAATATATTTTCTAGGATATTAATTTTAGAAGTGATTTGGAAAGGAGAATCTCATTGGATGAGGGATGGAATTTCTTTCGTGGGGTGCTTCCCTCTGAGACCCCTCAAGGGGCACTGCCTCTTGATCCCTGCCCGCAGATCGGTTAGCGAGACCGTCATTTTTTTTACCCCAGAAAAGGGGACCCAAAAGTTTTTTTTTTCTCAAAATTTGATTTTGAGACTAACTATTTTATTTTTTCAAAATAATGGTTTTGGAAGTTTATATTTTATATAAATTTATTTGGAAATTTCCAAAATTTTATTTTGGAAACTTTTGTTGATTTCTAAAAATTGATTTTAGAAATTAATATATATATTTTCTAAAATTCTGATTTTATATTTTATTTTTGAAATAATGATTTTGGAATTGTATGCTATGTTTTATTTTGCTTAATGTGTTTTAAGCATGATGTCAGCATGGTGGATGGTTATAAGCTAAAACTAAATATATCCGTTCATGCATTATTCACAGTTTTGGTTTTACTGAAATAGGGCCGGCGTGTCCTGCATTCTCTATTATTCTTGTGTAATTTCTCTTCTCATCTAAACTCCTCTCGAATATAACTTGAGGTTTCTTTAATTAGAAAATTTATGTTACTAGATTGCATAGGTTAGATAGAGTTAAAAAAATTATTTACAAGACAATAGAGATGGTGGCCAAAATGCAGCAAAAGGGTAAGACCTTCTACGTATATGATGCATGAACATATAGGGTTAACCAAATTAATTTCCTTTGTGGCTCAAGAAAATTAATTTAGGAAAGTCTATAACCATACAATATAATTATGTTTTATTCCATGTATATATGATGATATTATGCATGTTATGTATAAGACCACCAATATAAACAAATCCCTAAAATAATATTAAATCTAAAACCTTCCGTCAATATAACAAGAACAAGAGTTCTTTTTCGAGATTAGGTTATTAACATACCCAAGCTTACTCGACATTGAGCATGTTCAAGCTATGGAATGTGATTCCGGATTATTAGGTTGGATTTAACTAATATCTTTGTCTCGATTGGGCATACCCAAGCATAAAAAATATTAGAGGCTAAGTTGGGGTAGCACTAAATGCTTTAAGATTAAAAGATGTTAATTACCCAATGATCCAGTAGTTATATTTCATGTAATCGGTATTAGAAACCTACCATTGAACTTAAGAGTAATTTGTTGGGTATATCCAAGGTCATTCTTAAAGAATTTGAATACCGGTCCATTAGGAAAGCTTTCGACAAGCTTTCCAAGATCAATAGTAAGGGCTATTGGTTTGAATAAAATAGTGAAATAAAAGTGTGCTTAATTAAAGATCTAATTATTTGCATTCCTATTTTACATCTGGGTCATCTGCATCATGACAACAAAATTGAACTTATGTAACATTTTGGAATGAACAAACTTATTGAGTCATATTTTCTAGAATGGTATAAAAACTTGAGTATCATTCTCAAGTTGAAAAAGTTGATCTACACATTAGAGGCTCCCATTCCACTACCACTAGCTCAAGATACTCATACTGATAAGCATGCTATCCATAAGAAGCATAAAGAGGATGGTGACACAGCATCCTGTGTGATGTTAGCATCAATAACCCTTGAACTGCAAAAGTAACAAGAGCATATAGATGCTTACTCGATTAAATTACATCTTCGAGAGTTGTTTGATGTCCAAGCCAGAATAGAAAAATATGAAATATCAAAACAACTGTTCCATTCAATGATAGGTGAGAGTAATTCTGTGGCCACTCATAGGCTGAAGATGCTACGCTTATTTGAGAAGCTCAGGTCTCTTGGCATTGTGATGGACAATGAATTAAGTATTGACTTAATTCTACAATCTTTGCCAAGTAATTTTTCACAATTTGTGATTAACTACTAGATGAACAAGATTGAGTCCACCACACTTAAGTTGATCAATCTTCTCAAAACTATAGAGTTCTCCATGAAGAAGGATTCCAATGCAGTTATGTTGGTAGAATTTTAAAGTTCCTAAGAAGAAGAAGAATGTTCCTACTAAGCCCAAAGGTGGTGCGAGGAAGAAAGAAGCAATCACCAAAGCCCCATGTTATCACTGTGAAAGATAGGTCATTCCAGGCGCAACTGCAAAACCTACCTAGTGACCGTCAAGGAAAAGAAGGAGAAGGAAAAGCTTGCGGGCATTTCTACTTCTACTCCTAGTATGTTTATGATTGAGAATAACAATACCTTTAGAAAAGAGATATGGGTATTAGATACTAGATTTGGATCTCATTTGTGCATTTACTTGCAAGGATTCAAGGACAGCAAAAGGATTGAGAAGGGCGACGTGGATCTACGTATCACAAATGGAGTAAAAGTTGTTGCTATGAGGACTTACGAGCTACACCTGCCTTCAGGATTAGTTTTAGAACTTCAAAACTATTATTATGTACCAATTTTATTGAAAAACATGATCTCAGTTGCGTGTTTAGACTTATATGGATTTCATTTAATTTTTAAGAATAAATATTGTTCTTTTTCATTGAATGATATTCATTATGGTTCTACAACTTTAATTTATGGTTTATATGCTCTAAACAGGGACAATCCAATTCTCAATATAAATAATAAGAAATCAAGGGTAGATAACTTAATCTTATCTTATTTACGGCATAGTCATTTAGGCCATATAAATGAGAATCGCATTTCTAAGTTACACAAGCTAGGTGACTTAGGGCCATTTGATTATAAATCATATGACACATGCGAATCTTGTTTACTTGGTAAAATGGTTAGAACTCTTTTTTTCTGGGCAACCTGAAATGGCCAAAAAGTTATTAGAACTTATATATTCTGATGTATGTGGCCCAATGTCTATACGATGAAGAGGAGGTTATCATTATTTCATAACCTTTATCGGTGATTATTTATGATATGGGTATTTGTATTTTATGAAATACAAATTTAAGACTTTTGAAAAGTTCAAATATTTCAAGAATGAAGTAGAAAAATAACTTGGGAAAAGTATTAAGACTCCAAGATCTGATCCAGGAGGTAAATACTTAAGCTAAAAGTTTCAAGATTATCTTAGAGATAATGGGGTATTATCTCAATGGATTCTACCACATACACCCCAATATAACGATGTATCTGAGAGAAGGAATTGAACCCTTCTAGACATGGTACGGACTATGATGGCTTCTACAGACTTACCAAAATCATTTTGGGGTACAAACAAGAGACTTTTGTTTATATTATAAATAGAGTTTTGTAAAAAACGGTAAAAAAAAACTTGACAGTAAGTCTGACAAGTGTTTATTTGTAGGATATCCAAAAGAATCTTTTAGGTATTACTTCTACCTACCTTCTGAAAATAAAGTGTTTGTTTCGAAGCATGTTGTCTTCTTAGAGAAGGAGCACACACTTAAATGGGATAGTGGGAGTAAAATTGATCTTAGTGAAGTTGAAGAAGAACAAACAAACAAGGATCAACCGTCTAATCCTACATCTATTGAGAGAATAGATGAACCTTTGACTGTACAAGAACCTCATAGGTTAAGTAGGATACGTGTGGCATTTGAGAAATATAGATTTCTCATTAGTGACCAGAATGATGTATTGCTCATAGATGATGAAGAACCTACTACTTACAAGAAGTTCTGAATAGTTTAGAATCTGATAAATGGTTTAAAGTAATGAAGTCAGAGATGGATTCCATGTATGACAACCAAGTATGGACTTTGGTTGATCTATCCAAATGAATCAGGTCTATTGGGTGTAAATGGGTTTTCAAGTAGAAAACCGACATGGATGGTAATGTAGTCACCTATAAAGCACGGCTAGTAGCAAAGAGTTATCATCAACAATGTGCTATTGAGTAAGACGAAACCTTCTTGCCAGTAGCTATGATAAAATCCATCAGTATACTCCTAGCCATCGCTGCTTATTATGATTATGACATTTGGCAAATGAATGTGAAAATAACTTTCCTAAACGAAAAGCTGACTGAGAAAGTGTATATGACACAACCTGAAGGTTTCACGTCCAATGATAGCACAAAATGTGCAAGCTGCAAAGGTCTATTAATGGACTTCTACAAGCTTCTAGGAGTTGGAATATCTGTTTTAATTAAACAATCAAAAAGTTTAGTTTCGGTCAAAACTTGAATGAACCTTGTGTAAACACGAAGGTTAGTGGGAGTGCAATTATTTTCCTATCGCTTTAAGTAAATAACATATCACTAATAGGAAATATTATCTCTATTCTTTAATAAGTAAAATGGTATATTGATACCGATTTCCAATCCTATAATAATGACCATGAGTCGCAATCAGGCTATGTGTTCAATTTCGAGTGCTATCGTTTAATTTAAGAAATCAATAATAGGAAAGATGTAAAAGATAGAGAAATTTTAGACGGATGAGAAGATAGTTGGCCCACTTACGAAAGCACTATCACAAAAGATATGCAACAAACATGTTGAGTCATTCAGTATTAAATACACGAATGATTCGATGTAGTGCAAGTGAGAGTTTGTAGTGTTACGCCTTAGAGGCATTCACATGTATTCTGTATATTGTGTATTATTCAATGAAACACGGTATTCTTTATCTTTCAGTTTGTTTTATTTATGCTTTCGTGCAAAATAACGATTAGATAAAGTCACAAGTGCAGCACTGTGTTAAGAAAATCATGATAGAGATTATGATGTAAGGTTCCTACTACACTGGATAGTATTCAGACTAAAATTATCCCTATTCATAGTATTAATAAGATAGGACATCATTAGTGCGTTAAGACTAGCACGTGTTCTACTTCCTAATTGGATCAAGCGGTGGTTCTCACGTCCGTGAATATTGTGATAATTAAAGTAAACACGTGAATGCTTGTTACTTGAACAAGTAAATTGGATAACCTAACTATGAGATAATCACATGGATAACAATTTTGTGCCAGTGATAGAATCTCGTTATAGCAAACGTGAAAGTATTCTTAGACTTGAGATCTCCAAGGTACATTGTTTGCTGAGCATTGCACTTTGATTTTAATATTTGGAATCAGATCGAGGGGCGCCTATAAGATAGATATTTGGTACAATGTGAAGTAAATGAAAATAGTTCAGGGGATCAATAAAGGATTCACCACTCCTAATAGCAGGGGCAAAAATCTCATGGCCGCTTGTAGGAATTACTACTTGAGAAGTCCTTGGCCAAGGCGATTGTGTATTGGCAATGGTTTTCAATGTTACATATGATGAGTAGTGGATTTCTGGAACACTAAAATATTCGGGCTAGAATTAATTAATATTCTGGAGGGAATTGGCACTAATTCCATACTCCAAACTAAATGAAATATTGTATGGTGAAAGGAGTTTATTGCACTGTTATTTGCTATTAAAAGGTTCATGTCAATCAACTTAACTTTCGAGACTTATTAGTGGTCATGATGTATTGCTAGATACCACTCATGATCTGCTGAATATGGATTTATTAAATACAAAAATTAATAAATCAATCATATTTAGAATTAATAAGTTAAATCTAGTTATGAAGGGTTATTAATCCTAAAGATGTTTGGATTAATTCAAATTTTGCTACTAATAGACCAGAAAACCTAATACAGAATATAGGTTTAAGTACTCATTATATTATTTGATAATATTATAGGGTAAATTGTGAGAAGAAAATAATCTTATGGGTGAATTATAAGTTTGTTATAATTTATGGGAGTAATTGTGATTATACATACTTTAAAGATTTAATTGTATTTAATTAAACCTTGAAGGACTTAGTTGCAATTAGTTAAAATCCTAAAATCTATAGAAAATAGGAAAAATGTTTTCCTTTATAGATAGACACAGAAACCGGTTCTGTGCGTATCATCTTCTTCCGTCTTCTTCTCTAATTCAAAACCCTCGTTGTTATATTGTTTTGCTAGCACAGAACTAACTAGTTTTTTTTTTTTTTTTTTGTGAGTATTATAACCTTGTGTGAATTTCTATCAGAGACAATCCTATCCTTAGATTGCAGTGGCTCAGTTTGAACGTTCCAAATAAGAGTATTTTGTTCATTCAAAATCATGGGGTTTGTTGGATCATGCCATCAACATCTAGGAGAGAGTTTTGAAATCTACTTGTTGTAAAGGTAAATACTATACCAATGCTTTTAACCATTTTATTCACAGACATGCGATCTTGGGATTGGAATTCAGTTTTTTCCGCTGCGTTTTATGATAATGCATGATTAGAGTTCCTAACAGTTGTTTATTTTTGTTCATTGAGATCAATAAAGTATATTGACTTCTTTTGTGTTGTATCATTATGTTTATTATGTTACTATTTTTTATATTATTGTGTATTGCTATATTGGGAAATTGTATATATAGTGGATTCATTATATTTAAATTTTGTTATTGTGGAATTTTTTTTTTTTTTTGGTTGTTGTTAGGGAATTTTGTATTTGTTGTTGTATATGCATATTTAGGATGAAAATATTGTTGTAATTGGCTATTATTGTTGTTGTTGAGGAGATGTAGTTGTATGATAATTATTGGGGCTGATTGTTGTATAATAGGATTGGTTTATTATATTTTGTAATGGTGTTGGATTTTTGAGAATAAGAGTATTGTTGATAGTTTTGGTTATTGTTGTACTATACATTATGAAGGTTGAAAATTTGATTGTAGCAGCAAGGAATAAGTTGAGAAGTTGATCAGTTTATATAGTTGATATTATATTTTTGCAGACTATTGATTTTGGTTTTCAAAATTTGTTAATTTCTTGTAATCTTTTGTATAGTGATAATTTTAGTGTTGAGGTTAAATGTTGATTATTTGGGAGACCTTGTTGTATTATTTGGAGGTTGTATTACTAATTGATTGGTGGATGTTGTAGTAGTAATCCTTATTTGTAAGGACCCTAAGTATAAATAATACTTATATAGCTATGTATACTAGTCTTTTGTTTTGTATATGGGTTAGGTATTGATGAAAGTTTGTTGGCATATATGTATATATTAATTTAGTGTATTCATAGTGAAAATATTATATTGTTGTTTTGCTTTGTGGAATTAGTAGTTCTTGGTGCTAATATGTATATTTTTTGTATTATTTATATTAGTTGATTTTATAACATGGTAATAATATTTGTGTATATTATTATTATTATTATTATTATTATTATTATTATTATTATTATTATTATTATTATTATTATTATTATTATTATTATTATTATTATATGATGATTTATTTGTTATTAATATTGATACTAATGATTTTTTTGTACAACTGCTTGTATTCTTTTTAATTATGTTTGCTTTTGAATTATTTTTGTATCCTTGATGTTACTATTTCTTTAGCAATGGTACAATGTTGTATTTTTCTTTCTTTTTGCAGGATAAAAGATTTTCTTCCTTTGCACAACCATTCATTTATTCCCCCTCTTATGATACATTGAGCTTCAAGGTGTTAAGGGAGTAATATTTACTTTCTTCTCGCTTGTATTTCTTATAGTCCTATTGACGGTGTTTATATTGTTAGATTTGTGGCCAATGAGGAAATTTTCCAATTTAAGTGTAGGTGAGAGGTTAAATAATATTGTTTTTACAATTTTTGTTATTTATTTTGGAATTTTCTTATTTTTTGGCTAAATTTCTTGTTTTTCCATTTTGACTAATTTTTTTTCGAATTTTTCCGCATTGTTGGGTTAGTTTTCAAGGCTTGCTGTTTGTATATTTTGATGTGTTAGTTAGGCGGAGTTAATACTTGTCTTTTTGCTATGAAATTCTACATAACACTTTTCTTGGAAAGTTAATTTTATGTACATTTATATGTTGGGCATGACATAGGCTAAGCTTGGAGAAGTAAATTAATCTTGTTTATGCTATTGAAAATATTGTGAAGCTTAAATCTTTGAGAATGGACAAAAACTTAGTGATGAAATATAGAGTGTGGGTCGTAGGCTTATCTCTAGTTTCGTGGCTAATTCCATTTATTCACTTGTATTGTATTTTGTATTATAGAAGTTTTCAATGATTTATTATATTTAAAAAAAAAGGGCATTTAGGAGTAAGAGGTAGGTTGCTAAAGGCACCTACCAAAGTAAGAAGAAAAAATGCTCTAGGAATGCAAAATGCATGTCCTATGACAAAAACTAACGTGTGATGAGAAAGAAAATAAAAAATAAAAAAAAAATGAAAAGGGATGCAAAAAGAGCATTTAAGTTAAAATCACTATAAATGAATTCTCCTTGTAGAAAGAAAATTGATGAAAATGAGAGGCTCCTACTTTACCAATTCAAATTATAATGTATTGTTCTGTTGTACCAAAATGTAAGCTATTGTTGTATTGTGTTGTATCATTTGTAACACTTGTACTTAGGGAAAGCCATGGGACTTGAGTGACTTATTGGATCTTATCTCATACGAATCACTTTGTTTGAATTCTTAATTGGAGATATTCAGTGAATCACATTTATTTGGCATAACCTTGTTTAATTTCACTTTGGGGTTCTTAGTTGTGTCTAGCTTAGTATAAGAGTATACAAAAGATTAACTTGGATAGGTTAGTTTTGAGTTCAATTCTAAACTAGTGGAAGAAATAATCTCTGTACAATTTTGAAGCATATATCCTAAATTGTTCTTAATGGATCACCTAAAATGGTATGTAGAATATTTGTCATCCTATTTCTAAAGTAGTTATTCTTTATCCTTATAAAAAATATATATTTTTTTTTCTTAGTTTTTACATTTGTTATGTTGTAAATAAAATGTAGGATGCTTGATTTGTATATTAGTCAATTCTTTGTTTGTGAGTAAGTGTGGTTTGCATGAGGACAATCAAAGGTTTAAGTGCGGGGGTATGTGATGGGGGCTCATCACATACATATTTTTTAGTATTTTTATGCTTCAGTTGTGATAAATTCTTATTTAAATCACCTCTTACCACACCCTTTTCATCTTCTTTTTGTTGGAAATAAATAATATACCAATTGGAGATGATAAAGACGAAAAAGAAGAAAAATGGAACAAAAATTGAAGAAAATTAAAGACACCAAGAATTAAGCTGGTGGCCCAAAGAAGTGGAACTTCCTTATGCCGCCTAGTGGATTGTTTTCTACAATTTTTCTAGAAGCAGGATAGCCTAATAAAGTTAAACTTCCCTAGGCAGCCGCTTGGATCAAGCTATAAGCATGCCTTGGCCAGGTACTTGGCGGCCCAGGGAAGTTGAACTTCCTTTAGATCAGGTGGCCAACTTCCCTAGAGCCGCCCACTTGTGCAGATTTGCATATTTCTGCAATTTTTCCTAGTTTTCTTCATTTTCAACTATATATATACACACACACACACACACACACACACACCATTATAAAATCTTGAAGTACATCCTTGGTTGGCTAGCAATCAAAAGATCCCTTAGGAGGCTTAGTTTGGCATGAAAATGAAGAGAAGGAGCAAAAGATTCAAGGAAGAAAAAAGAGGATTACAAGAGGTTCTCAAGGAAGGGGAATAAGTGGCTTGTCTGTGAGTGCTTTCTCACCTTTCTTTTGTTATCTTACTTGTAATTTTTGTTTTGAGAATTGATTTTTAATTATAATGAATGGTTGTATCCTATTTTTATACCTTGGGATAATGTATTTTTCTTAGATCTGTGATTTTTACAATATGGTGATTGGTTTTTTGTGCTTATTAGTTATCTTGGTTCAATTCGGTCGTAATTGACTTGTTTCAATTAATTATTCTTCTTTAATGATTTCGAGAGATGGGGTTAAGGTTAGAACACCCACTTAACTAATTTAACATTTGCTATTTTCAATTAACCCGAGAGGGAGGTTGGGAATTAGGGCTAATAACCAATTGGTTCATAAGATTGCCTAGAGATATGGATTTTGTGGCTTTCAAATAGTTTGGGTTTGTGAGTGTTGTTTAATGCCTCTTATAGTTTGGTTGATTCGATAGAGATGCCAATTAATAGAATTTATGGATTAGGGATCTCATAACTCGAGAGAGAGTGAGATTGATTTGTGACTCACATTAGTGCTTAGAGTTAGAATTATGGATAAAAGGGGTACTAATCTTTAGGGTGTTTAATTGAATAATTCTCTTTGTTACGTGGCCTTTCTCTATTTGTAATTACTTGATAAACTTCTGACTCTTACTTGGTGGGAACATGTTAGGTTTTATAGTGTAATATAATTATTTGTAATTCACATATTTAATTGGCTAGACATTGAGATAAAAATATAATGGTAATTAATAAGTTCCTGTAGATTAGATACTTTATATTCTCTATAATATACGATAGGTATACTTACCCATATGTGTGGTTTTAGTGCTTAACATTTTAATTTACAAATTGATTTTGGTGGATTGTTTGTACTATTTCCTATTTGCGTAAAACCACCCATCACTTCAAAACTTAGAAATATGATTAATAAACTGTTTTGTTTTGTTAAACTAACATTTTGGTTTTTTTTTTTTGAACTGAGAAATGTCTAAATATTCGCAAATAGGATATTTTTACAAAGAATTTGGAATTCTTTGTACTATTAGGGCATCAAAGTGCAATTCCGCATCGAAGTACTCTTTTCATATGTAATATGACGAAATTACTATTTTACTTACACAAACACATTTTGATTCCAATTTATCAACAAATGCTATTCATTATGATTTCTTTGGTTGAATGAGATTATGAATGGTCTCTAAACACTACAAGGTATGTTTTTATGAAATTCTCGAATTTATTTCCTTTATGGACTCAATCATCTAGATTTTAATAAACGTAATACCTTTTGGATCCAAATGTGCATAATTTAAGTAAATACCCTCAAGGAACATTTTATTGTTGAACAAACATCCTTTTTCTACAGGTATTTGGAAATTACGTAAATGACATTCATGAATTGTTTTTATCACGTGAAGGACATTTTACCCTTCGACTATGATTTATGAGAACGATTTCTCAGTTTGGAATGAATATTTGAGAAATGATGTTTTAGTCCCAAAAATGGTTTTCTAGATATTACTTCGGGAATTGTGATATTTTGTCGGGAATTATGCTCACCTTTCGGAGAATGTAATATTAGCATGGTCATGTGCAATAGTGAAGACGATGAGTACTCAGCAAGGGTATTTATCACTGTACTAGCCTACGTTATAGATAGAAGACTCCAAGTAACTTAGCTAGTTCTGGGGATTACCTTGCTCCAAATGGGGCAATAGGACATTGAGATTAGCTATTCTGACTAGATGTTTTGAACCTGGCAATTGCCTTATGCCTATGTGCATATTATTTATGGTTGTCCTTGAATATTGGGTGGGGACACCTGGCATGTTCAACCTCTTGCCACCTCGAAGGTGATTAATGTTAAGATTGGGACCCCTAGGCTTACGGTAGCAAGCAAAAGATTTAAAATTTTGAGGTATTGTGATGATATGCATATACCACTCTGACAATGCATAGTTGAATGTGGAAGGCATGTTTTTTAGCATAATAAGATTATGATGATGAAGGCGAAACCTTTTGAGCTTTGCATCTAGGCCGACCTTCTATTGAGAGAAATACTTGTATTTCAAAAAATATGGGGCAATATTGTTGATAAAATTAAATTTTCTAATATGTGCCTTAGCTTTTTCAATAAATCTTGATTTTTCAAATTTTCTTTACCAAGTGTAGCTCGATTTTTGAGGAAATCTGGGGCAACTCAATTGTAGAGTTGTTTTTAGTGGAAAATGAAAGTGAAACATATTATTTCACTCTCCAACATATAAAACAACTATTCTTTGCACTTTTGTGTTTTGAGAAATTATTAGCACACACAAGACCCATTGAGTAATTTTTCACTCACACCTATCTTTTACTCAGTTTTCTTAGGAATTAGAGTGGGGAATAGACAGATGTGAAGACCATCTAGTCTTTGGTGTTCAGATTGTGCTATGCTAGACATCTTTTGTACCTGTTGTTGTATACTCTTTTGGAATGTATCTATGTTATACATTTGCAATAGCTTTACTACTTTAGCTATTGTCTTTATTTCTTTACTTTTAACTCTTATGGTTATAAAAACCCCTGATCTGGGCAACCAGACGAGGCGACACCCAAAGATATTCCACACCGTCGATCTATTTTCAAGTAGGGACAGAAATCAATCATACAAAACACTCAAGGCAAGGATTAGGAGAATTGTCCAGTAATCAAAAATAAAAAAGGAACAAGAAGATCAAGACTTGAACAACCATTTGTGTGTCAAGCTAAAAGAGCATGAGAGAAGATAGATGGCTAGGAGAATGTGCAAGATGTCAAATTAGATCAAGTGTTGGCCCAATACTGGGAAAAGGTGAAGTTGGCTAGTAATCAGTCGACACCGTCTGATCAAGGCCAACCGGTGTCGGCCCACTTCACGCAATTCTCTATTTTGCTGAATTTTCTTATTTTTCTTTGTTTTTGTTGCCAATTAAATTCTCACATTTTTTATTATGTAACAGGGGTATTTCAAGCATTTTAAGCTCATCAATGGCTGAGATTACTTTTCACCTTAGCTACGGTTGAATGGCTATATATATGCTATTATAACATTCCACATGTAAGTTGGATATTATGTTTTGAAATCAAAAGACACTCTTGAGAGAGTTCTTTGAGGGTTCTTCCATGAAGTTCAAGACCAATCTTAGGATTCCATTTCTTACCATTGATTTGAGTCTATAAACCTATAAGGATAGATCAAATTAGCTAACCGAAAGAGTGCCTTAGGATGATGTTATTCTAAGGTTCTAGAGTAGGAATTATACTTGGCTGCCCAAAATCCTTCCACAATTTGTTCTCAATTTCCTAGTTAAATCAAGGGTTATTAGGAGTGGTATAGTAGAATTGATTGTCTTTTTTGGTGTTCTAGGTTATCTACTTGGCCTAGGGGGCTAGTATTTAAATTGGCTATGTTTGCTTTTGTCAAAATTCTCTGTTTTGAGCTTCAAATTGTGTCTTGAAAATTACTCCAAAAATAGCCATGAAATTCACCTAAGAATTAACCCCTAAGTAAGATCATATCAAGCAGTATTAGAGTAAGGAAGCTTTGATTCTTATCAAAGCTTGATGACAACAAATAACGCTCCAAATATAGCCAATCCCGTAACTCAATTTTGAGCTTTTAAAAGGTCAAGTTTTCTTTGAGTTTTCTTGTGTATGTTAAAGTTGTGCCTTGTTGATAGTATAATCATTGGAGATTGAAAATTTCTTGTTGTCTATTGATTATTGGGGCTAAAAGTGCTTAAAATTTCTGCTATATCTTGGGTTTCGAAAATTGCTTACAAAGTATTTGATATTTTGCTTGAGTAAACTTTTGACGTGAGATTGAGGCTAAAACTCTTGTGATCACTTCCTAAGTTGTTCATCAATTGATTTCAAGTATCTTTGGGGAATTACTTGACCAATTGAGATCATCTTAGTTGTGGAATTCTTACTCTTGTTCTTGAATGCTATGTTCCTTGAACTTCTAATGTTTTATTTCAATAAGTCTTGTCCATTCACCCATCTCTCAGTTAATTGAAAGTGCTGAGCTTCTTGAATTCATTAACCCTTGATACAAACTCCTTGAGACTCATTGTTGTTGTTGATCAAACTTCCATCTAAGTCTAATTAGTTCTCCTTAGAAGGTTAGTGGACTTGTGAAAAGTTTAGACTAATTACTAAGAAATTAGGGAGACTTTTGCAAGAAGAACTTGTTGATCGCTTAACTAAATTTAAAAAAAAAAAAAAGGCAAGAGAGCGAGCCTATTGTCATAACAATAAAAAAGAGCTAAACATGAGTATTGAGTGTATACGCGTGAGGGAATGCTTGTGAGGAAATTAGTTCTTCTATCCAATAAAATGTCCCAGGATTCTTTTCATATTCGAGCTACCTTTGAAACTCTCAATGCAAAAATAGATGAGATGTGGAGAGATATAATCGAAGTGCAAACCAACCAAGGCCAAGCCTCAGCTGTTACATAAAGAATGGGATATAGAGAGGAAGATAGCGCTTGGATAAGAGAAGGAAACAATGCCATAGCCCCATTGTATGAACAACAAAATGAGGGTTGGGATGAACATTCAGGTCATCCACCTACACTATTGAGGGGAGAAAAACAAGGGTTGAGAAGAGGAAGATTTAAAATGCATGGGAAACATGAGAGAGAAAATATGAAAGGACTTTAGAAAGAGTTTGAAAGGATGGAATATTGGGATAATGGAGATCATGAGGAGGACTATGGAGGACAAAACTGGGGAAATAGGATTATAGAAAGATGATAAGGATAATAGAAATTTTAGACATATAAAAATAAAAGTACCCCATTTCCAAGGCAAAAGTGACCCAAAGGCATATTTTGAATAGGAAAGGAGGATGGAGATTTTGTTTGAATGTTATAAATAGAATGAACGAACCAAGGTTAAATTAGCAATTTCAAGTATCCTTGAGTATGTCTTAGTGTGGTGTGACCAAATTTCATCTCAAAGAAGGAGAATGGGAGATGTACCCATTACCGCTTAGGAATTGTTGAGGATCATGATGAGAGGGAGGTTTCTACCCCTATACTACTATAATGAGCTTTACAAGAACTTGCATACTCTTAGACAAGGAAATAAAAGCGTAGAGGATTTTTATAAGGAGTTGGAGATGACAATGTTGAGGGCTACCAAAATAAAGTTTTTGAGTGGGTTGAATAGGAATATAGCAAATACAGATGAGTTACATTTGATGCATAAATTTTGAGTGTATAAAAATTATCAATTTCAAATTCATCCTATAGTCAAATTTTAATTAAAACATTAATTCCAAAATACACAAACAGACAAGTATACTCATCGCAAGTATAGTATAGGGAATTAACGAGTATTGATCCTCAAACGAACAAGTACATACTAATCACTTTTCATTCATTGTTTAACCAAACCAATAAAGTGAGAAAATAATAAAAAGAAAAATAAAGGAATATATACAACTCAAGGGTGAAGGTTTATGTAATTTAGACAATTATCCTAGAAAATATGATAATGAACCAACTAGCAATTCTCTCAACTAATTATCATATTGGCATCATAAAGGAATGTACACTAAAATTCAATCATTTGTCAAGGCAAGAATCTACTTAGATATATTCCACTTCGTTTGTCAACCGCAAAATCCTATATTTTGATTAATACTAACAAATTTATCAATCAAGCTAATATAACCAAAACATGCATTAATCTCACCATTATATATTTTGATTCAATTAGCAGATTTGTTAATCAAGCCATTCTAACCAAAATATCCATGAATCTCAATTCTTTAAAAACATAAAATTAGCTAATTACCCTATGTCAAGGTGAAATCAACTTAACCTTTGATCACTTAGTTCTAAAATCCTAACTTCATCATTTAAATCTATTAAGATTTAACAAATATGAAATCAATGCAATGAAACTCCTAACATCACTTTGTCTAAGTTAATTTGAAGAACTCGTATCAATAACCAATGATAACAAGTAATCAAATACCAAAGATGATAAATAATTGATCAAATAACTGAATTAACACAAAATCATGAATCTTAAAATAATGTTAAATTACAATAAAAACATTGAATACATCATTGTTTAAGGAAAAAAAAACAAAGAGAAAAGAAAACACTCATAGACAAGACTCTTTCTTCTTTTTTGAATACTTTCTTGAACAATCCTCCTTGGTTGGGTGAATTCCTCCTTCAATGAGTGGTTGGGAATTTTTTTTCTTATGAATCCACCTCTGTCTATGTATCTCTCCTAATCCTTATGTTTTCTTGTACTTTTATAGGCCACTTGGATGCTAAATTCGTGGCTTAGGAAGTCCTGGCCGTGTAGGATTTGAAAATATCAAAATCATCGAAAAATTCCTAATTTCGTGCACAGAATATTCACTCTCCAAAGCCTACCTAGCACCGAGTACAATCAGGCTACCTGGAACCAGGTGCACTCTGTTCTTTCTTTGGAGTTTTGTGCTATTTTTGCTAGCTGGACAGAATGTACCCGGTGCCAAGTACACTTGCCAAACCTGGCGCCAGGTCTGTTTTGGTTTTTTCCCTAAATCTTGGCTTGATTTCTTCTGTTCGACCAGAATAGACCCAGCGCCTGGTCTATTGGTTGGGCCTTGCACCAAGTTTGTTCTGGAATTGTTCACCTTTTTGCTCTATTTCAACTTAAATCTGCACATATTTACCAAAAATACTTTTCACAAGCAAAATATCAAATAGGAAGGAATGCACCTAGTTATTACAACAAATATATCTTAAAACAATCTCAAATAACTAGGAAAATTATGGCGATTTTAGCCCCTATCACATACCCCCACACTTGAACATTTGCTTGTCCTCAAGCAAAACACTTTAGTCCAAGAAAAATTATCAAGATAAACACAAGTTCTTTCTTATTCAAAAATTTCTTTACCGCAGCAAAGATTATGTCTTCCCTTTAAAATTTAAGATACAACTCTTGTCATTCATACCCTTTGAAAACAATACAAACTTTGAAACTTTTGATAAGATACCACAAAACACTTGAAGTCAAATTAATAAGTGTACACCTTAGTCTAAGAAAATTATTTCACTCTTCAAGTTAAAATATAGATAACATGAATCACATAAGTCAAGGCATCTAACAACTCAAGCATTATAAATCCAAAAACTGCACAACTTAAGTCATGGTGTAAAGAAAGCACTCCAATCTTTTTCTCTCTATTTTTTTTTTCAATAACTTAGAAAATTGATAGCCTCAAGTGCATAGATTTCTCTTCACACACCATATTGGCCCCCTTTTAGCCATCACTCATCATTTTTTCAACAACATTCCTTTCTTTTGCTCTAGGGAATTCATAGCCTTAAGAAAGTGGATTTCTCTTCGCTATCCGTATTGGCCCCCATAATCAAGCAAAAGCAATTTTTTTTTCATCTTCAAAGAGGAAGCAATCAACTCATTTTTCTAGTTTTTCAACTCACAAGTGTTTCACAATTTTTTTTCACAATCTTTCCTCTCAAAGATCTTTTATCAACTCACATTCATTATCATGACTCAAATCTAGCAAAATTTAAACTTATAATGTAAGAGTTAGCCAATAAACTCTTTCTATATTTATCATATCCTCCATATTTAAACTGGATGAGTCAAATAACATTCAAACACCAATGCATAATCAAGAATAATCAAAATTCTTAAGTCCTGAAAAATATCTTATCCAACAAAACCAATTTCATCAAAATCCACATAATGAATGACAAAACTCGTATCCAAGTAAAAAAAGAATTACAACCTTGCTTAACAATGAAAACCACTGAAATTTTTGAAAAATTTTCACATAAATGATACATGTCAAAATATCTTCAACCTCATTCCCCCCCCCACACACACACCCACCCACCCACACATAAACTGGACATTATCCCAAAAATTGAACACTAAAAGTACAGCCAAGAAGACCAAAATAAATAAAGAGGAAAAAGAAAGAGAAGAAAGTACTTCTATTGTGAATTAGCTCCAAAAGTTCCAAACTTTTAAATCTTTAAATTTTCAAAAATTTCAAGGAACTTGCAACAAAGTTGTTTTTCAATCAAAATCTTTTAAACCAAAATTTTCTAAAGTAGCTCAATACCAAGAAAATACCAAGATAATTGATAAAAACTTGGACAAAGAATATCATCAAACCACTCCCCCATAATGTCCTCATTAGCAAAAAATAGACACAAGAAAGCATCTCCAAATAGATAAAAAATAATAAAGGGGTAGAAAGTTTAAGCAATACTTCCCAAGTGCAATAAAGTGCTAATAGATATCAAAACTGGAAATAGAGAGAATGACTTGTTCAAGAGGACTTTATTCCTACCTATGAAACAAAACATAAATAAAAGCACAAAGAAAATAAAGGCAAAATAAAAACACACCTGAATAGAAGAAAACAAACTAAAGAAAAATACTAGTTAAAATGCTAACAAAGAAAATAAAAACACGATTCACTCCCCCACACTTAAGATGGAAAATATTTTCGTTATTTGAGGGAATAACAAAACACTTGATAACTAAAAATGGAACTAGATAAAACAAAATAATGACCGAAATACCTAAAGAAACCCAAACTCAAAATAAACCCAAAACACATAAAAACACTCTTTCCACTCATCATGCTTTCTCATCAAACATTTGCAAAAGAAATTAATACTCAAAATAGAAAATAGGCAAGATGATTGTAGAAAGAAGGGAGGTTTTTGAAAAAAGTCATGTGCATGAAAACATTTTTTTCTCAGTAAAGCAAAACACATCAACCTCATGTTCTAACATTTCTTTAGACACGTAAATATATTTTTCAACATGCTTATGGTATCTAACGGATGCATTAACTCCAAAATCACCAATTAACCCTTCAAAAGAATTTTCACAATTTAAATTCCCCTTTAAACTTAGCATTTGAGTTCATAAAGATGAGATCAAAAAATCCTTACTTTTCAGGGCATGGTCTACAAAAACTAAGTTACCTCCCTGAAATTAGAGTTAAGGGTAGAAATTATCACCATTCTCTAAAGCCTTCTTATAATGTAGTGTTGAAAGATCCAACTCCTTGAGGTATGGTGAGCTCAACATATCATCAATTACATCAATAGCCTCCATGAATCGAGAGCTACACTATTTATCTGCGATTTTCAATTCCTTATTGAAGATCTCATCAACCAACTTTGTTAGTTGTGTCTTGTTAAAGCTCATTCATTAGGATGATTCTTCGTGTCCCTCAGTCGATGAATTTGTATTGGCCACAAAAGAATTCACTATTATTACTAACGACATCTCACTAAAAACATTAATGCGAGCTTGTAATCTTGCCAATCTATCATTAGGGTAACTCCTTTTATGTTGTGCCCAAAAATAGTTGTCCATGATGATGCCAACCTCGCACAAAAATTAAATAAAAAATAAAAATAAAAAAAAATTGAAAACTAAAGAAAAGAAAAAATAAAAAAGGTAAAAGGAAATATTAGAAAAAATAAAGAAAACAGAAACACACACACTAGATATATTCACAAACTACCTAAACACAAAAGTTGGCGGTATTTACAAGTACAACATGAACTAAGCTAGTTAATTAATTCACATGTTACAAACAAAATGATATAGCGCCCATTACAAAGAATATATATACAAATTTACATATAGACATATATACATAAAAACATGGTTAAATAAACAAAATCCAAGTTTTAATGATATTATTCCTCTGCAACGGTGCCAAAAACTTGATGCTTAAATTTTGGGTGTATAAAAATCATCAATTTTAAATCCATCCCTTAGTAAAGTTTTAATTAAAACATTAATCCCAAAATACACATATAAGCAAATATACTCATCGTAAGTATAGTACAGGGAATTAATGAGTATCAATCCTCAAAGGAACAAGTACGCACTAATCACTTTTCATTCATTATTTAACTGACCCAATAAAGTGAGAAAATAATAAAAAAAATAAAGAAATATATACAACTCAAGGATGTAGGTGAGGGAAGAAGAAAATAGGGGAGCATGCACTGTACGTGAAAAAAATTGGAGAAAAAATAACCGCGAGCCATAAAGGCCATAAGGAAGCGTGAAGATCATACCTTTGCGCTCCTTAACCCTTCTAGGTTGAGTAGGAGCGGATTGAACGACTGGAATCGCCCCGCTTTGTCCACTTGAAGAAGTTCCGGTTGAACACCCGCTAGCCTTCTACTCCGTCTTGTTTGCATGAACGCCTAGCTTTCCAGCTCTCGGGATATTCCTCTGCCTAACCTCTAGTCGGTGAACATAACAGAGAAGAAGAACGGTCTCAAATCTCGTTGGTTCACTCGCTATTGATTAGTAAAGTCCAAGGAGAAACCAAGAAGAAGGAGTGGCGTGAGACAGAGAGAGAGAGACGTGAGTCTTGTATAGTGTTAGGGAAATTAGGGTTTATTTTCTACCAGAGACTAGTTTTATTGGTTAGCCAAAATAGGTCTCTCATTATCTGATAAACATATCCCCGGAATTTCAAAACACCCGGATGTTATCCTGAAAATCAGTTTGGCCTAACCCTAAACTCCTCTTAACCGTATCTGGAAAAACCCTAAGGTCCAAGCTATTGGGCCAGAAAAATATGTATTATTTTCCTTGGACCCAAAAGGCCCAAAATAATAAATAATAATTATTTATTTCCTGGGCTTATATAAACAACCCAATAAATAATTAATGAGCCCAAATGAACTATAATAATTAATCTTTAATTATTTATTTCTTGGGCTTATATAAATAACCAAATAAATAATTAAACATTAATTATTTCCCCTAATTTAAGCCCAGGTTAATTTCTTAATTTTTCATACTGGACCAAGGCCCTGAATAATTAATTAACCAAATAAATTAGATAATTAATTTTCTCTCAACTCCTATTTTATTCATTTATTTATTTTATTCCAGTCCAATAATAAATTAGACTTTCTGAATAAAATTAAATAAAATCAAATAAAATAAAATCCTCATCAACTGAGACCAATTCCTCAACCTAAAATTAGTTAGGACTTACAGGCTATTCCGAGGACCAAAAAGACACATCGCCTTGACTGCTAAAATGGCCAAAATACCCCTGCTATATAAACAGCTGTATTTTGCATTTTAAATATTTCATAATATCACCATAAGGAAATATTGACCCCAAGGACAATGTTGCATTAGCAAAGTCTCCGACCTACAGGTGAAATGGCTAAAATACCCCTCTACACATCGCCGTACATTTAGAGAGGAAGAAGTGTACTAACACCACTCTAAATGACATCTACCATCCTTAGGCTTCTAGTCCAATGATCCACGACTTCCTGGAGTGTTTCTGCTTTCCAAGGGAGCTACCCTAAAGCAAACATCCAAGTCATGTTTCCCAGGGCCCTGGACAATTTAGACCATTCGGACAACCACAAAGGGCGATATAGTGCAGAAACTATCTTGTACAAGTCTGTCTTAACTAACTAGTCACACATACCCAACATGCAAGTATATTGGCCCTACGATAGAACCTCAACTATAGCAAATCAAAGTATATGCTTCCGACTTCGCGGACCACCAACTCATACTCAAGTCGTAGAGTACTAGTCCACGCTGTAGCGGTAGTAGTCTAGGTTTTTATCATATAGTACTTTTAGAAACCACTACTACAGGTCCTGTCCTACGTATTCGAAATACGCTTATGTTATGAAGTGAGTGGACTACTCACTGGCTAAAGGTAAGCCATTCCCCATTTAGAATTCATAACATAATAACCTAAACATGATGAGATTCTCAGTCTCATCAATAGGTTAAGAACAAATGTTTATGTGTTAAATAACTCGTGATCCATACCTTACTGTGAAAGACCACCATTCACATGGATCACTTATTTAAACACAATTGGTCTGTTCCAAATGAAAATCGTGCACAAACAAAAATTAAATTCACAAACAATTTTTGAAAATAAATTCTTTTATTAAAATATTCGATTTTACATCAGAAACCTAGTCTAAGAGGGCATACAATCCAACAGTAGGTTTATACAATTTAGACAATAATCGTAGAAAACATGATAATAAGATAACTAGTAATGATCTCAACTAATTATCATCTTGGTATCATGAAGGAATGTACACTAAAATTCAATTGTTTGTCAAGTTATGAATCTACTTAGATAAATTCCACTTTGTTTGTCAATCCGTGGAATCCTATATTTTGATTAATATTAACAGATTTATCAATCAAACTAACATAACCAAAACATGCATTAAGCTCATTATTATATATTTTGATTCAATTAGCAGATTTGTTAATTAAGCCATTCTAACCAAAATATAAACGAATCTCATTTCCTTAAAAATATGAAATTAGCTAATGACCCTATTCCAAGGCAAAATCAACTTAACCTTTGGTCACTTAGTTTTAAAATCCTAACTTCATCGTTCAAATCCATTAATATTTAACAAATATGAAAATCAATGTAATGAAACTCCTAACATCATTTTGTCTAAGTTAATTAAAAGAACTCGCATTAATAACTAATGATATCAAGTAATCAAATACCAAAGATGATAAATAATTGATCAAATAACTAAATTAATACAAAATCATGAATATCAAAATATTGTTAAATTACAAAAAAAAAAAGCATTGAATACATCATTGTTTAAGGAAAAGAAAAGAAAGAGAAAAGAAAGCACTCATAGACAACCTCTTTCTTCTTCTTTGAAGACTTTCTTGAACAATCCTCTTTGATTGGATGAAGTCCTCCTTCAATGAGTGATTGAGAATTTTTGCTTATAAATCCACCTCTCTTTATGTATCTCACCCGATTCCTATATTTTCTTGTACTTTTATAGGCATCTTGGATACTAAATTTGTGCCTTAGGAAGTCTTGGCATAGTAGGATTCGAAAAATACCAAAATTATTGAAAATTTTCTAATTTCGTGCACAGAATATTCGCCCTCCAGAGCCTACTTGGCAGCAGGTATAATCGGGCCACCTAGCGCTAGGTGCACTATGTTCTTCCTCTGGAGTTTTGCTCTATTTTTGCTGGATAGACAGAATGGATCCAGCTCCATGTACACTTGGCACCAGGTCTATTCTCGTTTTGCCCTCAAGCTTGGCTCGATTTCTTCTATTTGACCAAAATGAACCCGGTACATGGTCTATTGGCTGAGCCTAGCACCAAGTCTGTTATGGAATTGTTCACCTTTTTGCTTGATTTCAACTTAAATCTGCAGATATTTGCCAAAAAATAATTTTCACAAGCAAAATGTCAAATAGGAAGGAATATGCCTAGTTATTTCAACAAATGTATCTTAAAACAACCTCAAATAAGTAGGAAAATAATAGTGATTTTAGCCCCTATCAACATTCCTATAAGACATTGGAGAAGATCGTAGACATGGCTATAAAAATTAAGGGACAACTCAAGAGGAAGTCTAATCCCAAAAAAACCATCTATACCAAGCCGATTTTCAACCACCAACCTAAAATATGGGAGGAACCTCCAAAACAACCAAGACCACTAAAAAATTCCTACAAACCTAGACAAGATTGGGGAAAGGAGAAAACTAGAGAAGAATAGGCTAAAAAAAGGGCAAAATTATTGAGAGGCTACTAAGTACTAGAGACATCAAGTGTTTCAAATATATGGGATATGGGCACACTTCCTATAAGTGTTCAACTAAGAAGTTGATGTCCATTAATGCCCAATGTGAGCACTACAAGAAAGGCAGAAATTAGCGAGGGATTAGCGAGGGATGAAAGAGTTCGGCATACAGATTGACTTTCCGTCGCTAATCCCTCGCTAATTTGCGATGGATCAGCGTTAACAAAAAATCCTTTCGAATTAGTGAGGGATAAAGATTTCCCATTCTAATCTATCGCTAATTTGATAGGGATTTGCGACGGATATTTATTTTTACCTCATATCCGTCATAAATTTTTAGCCTCGAAATTGCGACTGAACCATCGCTAATCCCATGCTAATTTGCGTGGGAATAGCGATGGAAGTTTCCGTCATAATTTATTCCCTAATTTGTGACGGATTGGAGTTTTATTGGCGAGGGATATGTGGAATCCCTTACTAATCCGTCACTGAAAATTTCCATCACTAATCCCTCACTAATTTCCAAGAGATTCCCTATTTTGTGAATTTTCAAATTTTTTCCTCACGATACTTTTGTGTGCGGTAAATTTTTTTATGTAATATCCTTACAAATACTTAATTCTTTATTATTTGTTGAATTATAACCAATGTATTTGCATTCAATATACATGTAATTACCATCGACAAGTTACGAAGTATAGATTAGAGTTAAATGATAAGCACACATTATACCTCTGTACAAATTCGTCATGTGTAGTATATATATAATACATTTATCAGTTTATATATATATATATATATATATATATATATATATATGATGCATCGATCATATATGATCGATGTATAATTATGCAAATATGAACACACATTTAATTAGTATGAGAGTTTACGTATACAACCGAAGTTCTATATATTACATTTTATTACATTTGATTATGGTAATAAATACAATTTTGGGATATAAAAACACGTCAATACTAATTAAACTTTTCATATATTAGTAAGCGTAACAGGATCGATGTTAATTAAACCTAAACAAACACTGTGATGATTATTTAGAATTGTTTACTGGCAAAATATTTCATGCTCTTAATCCGTAGCTAAGTGTTGATAGAAATAAATGTGTTTTCCTAGTAGAGTATTGAAAAAATTGAGGAAAATGTAAAACTCGTCGCTAATCCATCTCTAAATAGTGACGGATTAGTGACGAATAATAACAGTGAGGGATTTGAGAGGGATTAGTGAGGGATTCATTGGAAAAAGTTAAAATTTTGAGCGGAATTTGAAATTCAAAAAATCCCTCGCTAATCCCTTTCTAATACAACTCAATTAGCGAGGGATCAGAAAGGCACTGAAAAATCCGTAGAGGTTGACCGTCACTAATCCGTCATTGAATAATCCCTAGCTAATCGCATGCTAATTTGCGATTGATTAGCGAGGGATTGTATTTAATTTTTTTTAAATACCGTCGCAAATCCTTCACTAATAGAGAGGGATTAGCGACGGAATTGTCCCTCGCAAAGCCCAACGACTATTACATCTGTTCTATCGTCCCTTTAATTGCATTCTTTCCTCTTTTCTCTATCTTCTCTGGCTATCTCTTCCAATCCCGCCAGTGACCTTACCTCATCATTGCCTTTCCTACCACCGAAAGACCATCTGACCAAAGCAATAGTTCCCCCCACCATCGAACCACCGGCTGCCTTCATCGAGATAAGTGGACGACTGCCGCCTTGTGCCATTGTGGACGACTTCCGTTGGCGACCTTCATCTTGGCTTGAAGTTCTACCGCCAGCTCGTGGATAAAGCTCTAGACAAAAAGGTATCAATTGAATCTATGACAGATTAGTGGGCGTCTCAACTGAGCATTTGATTTATGGTACTTGAACATGATTAAATCTCTGAATATCTATTATGTGCTGCCAGCAATTGGGTTATCTGGTATTACTTTTAATAGCTTGATAATTTCATTTTTTTATTCTCTGTTACTTTAAGGGAAGCAATATCTATAAGAACTAAAGAGGAAAACAGGAAGAAGGAAAATCGGGAAAGAAGAAGATCGGAGAAAACTGAGAGAGGAAAACAAAGGAAAGGAAGAAGAGAGAAAAAAAGAAACTAGAGAGGAGAATAAGAAGGAAGGAAAAGGAGAAAGAAAAAAGAAGAAGGAAGAAAAGAAAAAGGAAACAAAATAAGGAGAAAACCAAGGAGAAGAAGATAAGAAAACTGGAAGAAAAGAAAAAGGAAAGGAAATCGAGGGGTAAAGGGGGAAATGAAGGGAGAAAAGAGAAACCCTTGCAAGCTTGGTTTTACATCAATAAATGGGTAAGATTCTTCTGTTTAGATTTCAAGTTAAATTGCATATGTTGAAGATTTATTTTGAAGCCTTAATAGTTGAATTCTTGAAGGGAAAATGAAAACAAAAATTGTTGTTGTTATTATTGACATATGGCAGGTTGGGTTGAAGGGATATAATGGTGAAGTTTGATGGCTTGCATGTGTTTAAATGTTGAAAACTAGCTAAATAAAGGAAGCAAGAAATTTATGGAACAAAATTTTGTGAAGTTATTTAATATGAAAATGAATGAAGTAATTACTAGATAGCAATTTGTGAAGGTTCCTTAAGTTGAGATGATTGTGGTGGCTGAAAAACCATATAATATAGAAATACCAAAAGCTGCCATTTAGAAGAGAATAAAATTCTGTTTTGGCAACTTGAACATTGGACGGTTGGGAAGTTTTGGGCATGAAAGCAAGATAAAACACCCTTGTTGGGATGTTAAGAACGGTTTTAACAGGCTTAGATATGGTAGATTATGTTGAAGAAAACATAGAAAAAAACCTAAGAAAAGTTGTGTATGGAAATAACTATTTTTTTAACTTCATTTAGCAAAGTGTTTTTTTGTATATAACCAAGTACTTTTCTAATTTATCATGGCATGAATTCTTATGCTTTAAAGCTTTATGCCTTGTGAGTTTATCCAAACCATATCATGGCTAAATGTTTTCCATCACATTTAAATAGGAAAAATTTATTCAACGACATGAATATCTGTGAGACTTCGAAATTCCAAAAGATTATTGTGAGATTGAAGAGGAAGTAAAAAGTAAAAGTGGAAATGTTATTGAATTATATTGCCTATTCATTAGAGTAACTGAAAAAGTTAGGGATGATTGTAAAAGTGAAGAAGGAGAAGATATGCAAAGAAAGAATATCTTTTTACTTGATGTCTCAATTAACAAAAACTGTGTAGTATCCACTACATTTAATTAACATAATTAGACACCTTGAATTTTGTTGAAATTTTTAATCTAACTCCCCTACATATTGTTACGTACAGGTTAGGCATACAGTTCTTCATTGATTGTTTTGGACAGACGAGCTATTCTTAGGTAAGAAAATCCTCTAATTGCATCTTTAGAATCCCGTGAGTGATGGGTGATCACTCCTCGTGAGTGATGGGTGATCACTCCCTATGGGTAATGGGTGATCACTCCCTATGGGAATCGGTAACAGTTGCAGTAAACCTGCAGACTTCTTATGCTCCATCTTAACCTTCTGGCATGTCAGACAGGTTCACACATGCCGAACTACATCCCTCTTCATTCCAGCCCACTAATATTTCCTCTTCAAGTCTTGGTACATCTTTACCTCCCCAGGGTGTATGGTGTATTTGCTCTTGTGCGCTTCGTTCAGTATCCTCTTCCTTAAGTCTTGGATGTCTGGTACACAAATCTGGTCCCGAAAGTACAATACCCCTACCTCATCGGTTCGAAAATCGCCTCCTCCTCTCACGATCTCTTTCTCCCTGAAAGTTTAAAATTCTGTACTGCACTGTTGACCTGACACAATTTCCTGGTCCAGAACGGGTTTCAGGGTCAGGTTGCTCACGCAGATCTTCCCCTTTTACATTTGCGCCTCTTTCTCCAGGATATCCTGGACTGCCAACACCTCCTGTATTCTCAAGTGTGCCATTTTCACCTTTCGACTTAGAGCGTCTGCTACCACATTTGCTTTACCCGGGTGATAGTTAATGGGGCACTTATATTCTTCCAGGAACTCCATCCACCTACGCTGCCGGAGATTCAAGTCCTTTTGCGTAAAGATATATTTCAAACTCTTATGGTCTGTGAAAACCTCGTATTGTGCACTGTATAAGTAATGTCGCCATTTCTTCAAGGCGAACACTATAGCTGCTAGCTGTAGGTCATGCATGGGATAATTAACTTCGTGCGGCTTTAGCTTTCTAGATGCATAGGCTATGACCTTCCCTTCCTGCATCAGCACAGCTCCTAGTCCTTCCTTGGATGCATCTGTATAGAGTGCATAGGGCTTATCAGCCTTGGGCAGGCTCAGTACGGGTGCTGAAATCAACCTCCTCTTATGTTCTTGGAAGCGCTTCTCTCACTTCTCACTCCAAGCAAAAATGACATCCTTCTTCAACAGTCGTGTCATCGGTGAAGCTAAAGTAGAGAAGTTTTTAATGAAACACCGATAGTACCCGGCCAACCCCAAGAAACTTCGTATCTCGGTAATGTTCTCCGGTTGTTTCCAATTAGCTACGGCTTCTACATTAGCGGGGTCCACTTTGATCCCTTCCTTGGATATCACGTGACCAAGGAAAAGACACTGAGCTCAGCCAAAACTCACACTTACTGAACTTAGCGTAAAGCTTGAATTCCCTCAGCTTCTCCAGGACCAACTTTAAGTGCTTCGCGTGGTCCTCCGGATTTTTGGAGTAGATCAAAATGTCATCAATGAATATAAGCACGAACTTGTCCAAGTATGGTTGGAAAATGCGATGCATCAAATCCATGAATACTGCCGGTGCGTTGGTTACACCGAACGGCATTACTATGAATTCGTAATGGCCATAGCGCGTGTTGAATGCAGTCTTAGGAATGTCTTCTTCTTTGATCCTCACCTGATAGTATCCTTGTCGTAGGTCCAATTTCGAAAAGCAAGTAGCGCCTTGCAGTTGATCAAACAACTCATCGATCAAGGGTAGAGGGTATTTATTCTTGATCGTTAGATTGTTCAGTCCCCGATCATCGATACATAGCCTTAAGGTACCATCTTTCTTCTTAACAAACAACACTGAGGCTCCCCACGGTGATGTACTCGGCCGAATGTAGCCTTGCCTTAGCAGTTCTTCCAATTGCTCCTTCAACTCCTTCAACTCTGTCGGTGCCATCCGGTAGGGGGTTTTGGATACCGGTTCTGCTCCGAGAATCAGATCCACGGTGAACTCAACTTCCCGTTCAGGGGGTAGGGAAGTGAGCTCCGTAGGGAACAGATCCGAAAAGTCTTTCACCACCTCCGTACTTTCCAAGGTACACTGGTCCTTCGGTTTGTTTAGGAGATACGCCAAGTATCCCACACATCCTTTCTTCCGAGTACTGCAGAGTAGCGAAAATGTCCTCCATCTACTCAATCCATTGCTCGGCTTTCTCATCCTGTTCCACCTCCCCCTGGAATGTGGGAGGCCGGAACTTCGAGAAACGCTCCAAAGCCTCATCCTCTCCCTGCGGTGGTTTCCTGGCCACCTTGTCCACTTTTTCGATCAAGTCCTATAGAATCGAGGCCATCTTGTCAAAAGCCTGACCCATGGTCACATCCCGTGACCTCTCCAAAGCCATCTCCTGCTCTCCTGGCAGGTGCTCTTCCATATCGGGGGTAGAACGACGCATCTGCTCAAACTCCGGGGTGGAGGATGCACTCTCCTGCACCGTTCTGCTATGCACCACTGTTCGGCGTCTTGGTGCCATCTTAATCACATTCACTTAGGGTCAGATAGTTATCAAGGGAGAAAAGAATATGCTTAGGTGCATGATCAGTTGATAGTAATGTACTCATCTAAAAGAGAATGTGATGATAACGTGTAGAGATAAATCAAGTAATAAACGAAACTCATGCTTGTCATATAAACCATTCTTTGCAGAAAAGAATGGGTCATCTCATACGATACCCTTTTTATTTAAAATGATAGATAGGCCCTATGAGCCACATGCTCCCTTAAGAAAAAGATAAACAAACAAAAGTAAATTACAAAGGAAGAAAGAGTAAAAGCTGCTGGTCTTCTATGTTTGACTCTCCCTAGTTTCAACAGAGTATCGGAGTCATCAGAGGCCGGTTCCACCAGCCACCCCACGGAACTATCGGGTCTCCCTATGATGGAATTTGAACCCAAGACCTCAAGAACTAATTCTAAGGCTCTAACCACTACACCACAACAACTCTATTAACCATCCTATAAACAAAAGATAAAAATTAGCACCAGGTCAGAATACTTAAGAAAATAGAACCCCATAAGTCAAGTAATTGCCTAAACCATGTCTCTGATACCACTTGTAACACCCCACGACTACGTACCCTAAAAGGATGGGGATGTCGCCCCGTCCCGTAGGACAAGGGGTCTTTAGAACAAGGTATAAAATAAAAAGACAATCTCCAAAAGGATCAACTTAGATAAATCAAGAAATATTCTTATTACATTAGGCTCAACTTGGAGCAAAACAGAATAAAACAAAATATTGTTTAGAAGCATAAGCAATAAATGTCTACTAGAACGAATAGAGAAAATAGCAAAAGCTCCAACTATTACATGTCCCGCTGATTCAACACAGTCTATCTCCTGAAAACATGGTGTAAAACAGTGTGAGAATAAATCTCAGTAAATCCTGTGTGTGCACATGGTGTTTTAAATAGTTCATGTATGCAAAGTGTAAAACATTTGTAGAAATAATTTGGCAAGTCATAAACAATCTCTTTTCGCAAGGAGTGGGTTTTTCTCAATGTCACACTTTGTACAAAATAAATCCTCCACTCGGATAAAAATCATGTCACCACACGTTGGGCTCCATGAGAACAAATTGGCCAAGGCACCACACTTTGTGCACCTTGTCCGGACCAGATTACCACACGTTGGGCGTTCTGATCAAGGTGAGTATACAACCCACCGGGTGAGATACTCCTCCATCTCTACACCCAACAAAACCATCCGGGTGTCCATACCGGGAATATAAATAATACCTTTCAGGTATAGTGCTAGCTCGGACTGGCCTGACCAACCAACACTGTCGCCTTTTCAAGCAGAGTTCATCTTCCGGAGGTGGCCTCCTGCCAGAAGACTTACGCTAGCCCTCCAAGACTAATATTGTTAGCCTACCCTTATTGAGTACTCAACGAACATATCCGTCAATTCCTGATTCAAAATATTTTCAAACATTGGCTTTGTAAAACGTGGTTTTCTTTAAAAGAGATTTCTAAAAATTTAAGGAAAAGAATAGTTTTCTTGCTAAAAACCGTTATTTTAACAAAACCGTTTAAAGAATAAATATCCACGTTTACAACCCAAGCAAACACAGTTTAACAATAGCTTTACAAAGCTTCACAACATAGACTTGCCATCACAACCTTTAACAAAACAGTTTATAAAAGGACTTACCATCACAACGTTTAATAAAAGAGTTTATGCAAGGACTTACATGATATCCCTCAGATAACGAGATAAAAATCACAGCTGGCTTTCCTCAATTATCCTCATGATCTAAACCATATAATATCATGATTAGGGTCTCAATTAATTCAAACATGCTCTAATCCCATTTATTTCCATAACAATTCGCAATCTCCTATTTAATTCCAAGTAAACTATTCAATCCCCAAAGATCAAATACTACGACCACATGTTTATCTCGCTAATAAACACCATTACACTTTACTTTCGACATCAAGGGAGGGTATTCCCTTACCTTGCAACTACCGGGGTAATGAGGTCTCGATGTTCCTATGGTGATCGTCCTGAGTTCGCTTGAGAAGAAGAGAGAAGCTACCTCATTTGCTTCAGTTGATCGAAAATTTAGGAAGAAGAGGAAATCAGCCTCTATAGGGTGTGATATAAGGGTAAAAGAAAGAGAAAAGAATCATTAGAGAAAACGGCATCAAGAGGTTGAAAGGATTTGTGCTTACCTTAAGGTGTGTGCGATTTTTGCTTGGAACAACTCTTGTATTTTTGAAAATTTGCAGAGAGAAGTTGCTGAAATTTTCGTGTAGAATTGAGAGGGTAAACTGTGGTTATGATTTAAAGTTAGAGAAGTTTGGTTTAGGGTTAGATGGTGATGTTTAGATAGACTCCTAATGGCTTTAGGTTTCTTGGACAGCAAAGGCGAAATTTCAGCTTGCGCGCGCCTCCTTGCTGCCGATTTTAGGGGAGTTTTATGGAGGAGAAAATTCTGCAATTTTGCTCCTCTATGCTGGCCTAACTACTGCTCAAAGGAAGGGCTGAATGTGTTCAGAATTTTGGGCCAAACAAGGAAGAGTTTGAGTGAGTTTTGATGACTGAAAAATTCTGTGCAAGTGCTGCGAAAATTCTGTGCAAGTGTAGCAAGTTTTGGACTGGTTTGGCTGCTATAATTCTACCGAAATTTCCTGAGGAAAATCGAGGGTTTTGGGAGCTGAAAATAGCTTGTTCAGCTGGGGTTTTTCAGTGAATGATGTGTGCAGAATTTCGGTTGAAGTAGGAACATAAAGCTGGCCGAAAATCCTGCACAAAGCTGTCCGAATTTTCTGTGTATATGCTGGACGAATTTCAGTGTTTTTGTGTGAATAAAATTCTGATTTTGTGCAGCTATGGTAGTTGAATTGTTAAGGAGTATTATAGGTGATTTGAGCTAGGATTTTCAGAGTTGGATTGTAGCTAAAGATGGCTGGAATTTCGGACAGCTTATATAGATACAAAGCTGCTGAAATTCTGCTAGGAAAAGGAAGAAATCCTAGTTGAATTTGGATTGAAATAAAATCTGGTTTTATCAAGGATTTGGATAAGATTTTCTCTAGTCCTAGAAGAGTTTGGATTAAGCTACAAGCCCTCCAAGAAGTGGCGGCACTTGTTGGAATTTTTTTCCAGATTTTTAGCTGACATTCTAGGATTAAAATCAACAAGATTTCCTACTAGGAAAAGGATTCATTAATTCTACCTATCCATGGCAACATCTATCTAACTAAAATCAAGCTAATATTTTAATTACTAGCTAGGGTTTTTTCGAAAATCCTAAGGAACACAAGCTGAAAAATAAAGGTGAACTTTATTCACATCAAAGTCCTTGAATTTAGGAAATAAATATAGAGACTTATTTCCTTGGAGTAAAAATACTAAAATTTCTCTAAGATAGCTAGATTCTTTTTCGGCCAAGACAAGAAATGGTCTAAAGAAAATAATTTCAAAAGGAGAAACTTACTTCACAAAAAGTAGGATTCGAACTCGGGTCACCAAAGGAAATCACCAACCTCCCCGCTATTCCAAAACAACTCCTATACTAATTTTTCTACAAGAAGTTCTTACCACCCCAATACTCATCCTTCAAAATCTTACCAAATCTTAAACAACACAACTATTTCACATCAATTAATTTAAATGCAAGAGTAACGGAAAAATTCACATGCATCCATGCAAATAAAATTAGTCTAACTACCACATAAAATGCAAGATGTTATGCAATGAATGACTTTTTCCCATAGTCAAAGGTGATTTTGGGCGGGGTATTACAGAGGCACCATATCTGGAGGAAGTAGATGATGCGCAAGCAGTCAATGTATGTGTTGAAGAAGAAATTTTGGAAGATTAGCAGATAAGTCTGGTATTGGAGATACAATCAATTTTATGGATTCGGGTTTAATGATAGAGGAAGCACAACCGAACAATGAAAACGATGATGAGGAAGAAGAATGGGAGACAGGATCCTCTACAGACGACGATGTGGAAGGCTACTCATCCGATGATGGTAGAAGTCCATAGACTAGGTCCAAGTTTAACTAATGTATAGATATAATTATTAGTTATTCTATCGTTACATTACAAACGTTTACTTTGCTTTATACTTTTAAATTTATTATCTTTTCCAAAATATGATCATTTTTATGTATTTAAATAATTCCAGATACATATGGCTTCCGATGCCTCACCTGACGATCGGTCAGCGACTCGTGAGTCGTTGAGGGCAGATGAGACACCATCCCTGAGCATCGCCCCACGTATACCTGCTCTGCAACCATTACTTCTAGAAGAGGCCCGATCAGCGTAGGCCCCTACCCTGATCCCAGGTTCTTTAGGGTCCACAGTTGGCGCTCCATCTACTGATGGCACACGACTGCTGATTAAGTCAGTTGGTGACTCGTAAGTCGGCTACATAATTACTTATTGTATGCTTTTCTAAAATTTCAAAATTATAACTTTGTCTAATATTATAAAATCTATTTTCTCAGAACAGGTTTACACATTTGGTTCGATTTGTGTGGGAGATTGTTGAGATTTTTAGGCGACACTACACTGGAGCCTATGCTACTTTTTCACAGGTTCCGATTGATGTTCAAAACATGTGGTTCGATATTTGGAGTGTGAGTTCGATTAGTAATTATTACTTGTAGTCTTTTTATTATTTTTAATATGTTTTCTTATTTGTAATTACTTGTAACGACTACTTTGATTTTGCAGTCTTTCTTCTATTGGTGCCCTGAGCATGCCACACAGATCTGGGCTAATTGGGAGAAGAAGTGTGAGGCTAGACTTTTGGATGCATTGTCCAAAGCTTAGAAGAAGCATGGGGGTAGCTGCCCCAAGTAGATTTCCCCAGACCATTGAGCTACTTTATCGAAGCATTGGGGGTCAGATAGGTGGTAGCATATCTCTTCCGCTGCTAAGCGGAACAGATCCATTGGTCAGGCGTCCCACACAGGAGGATCCATTTCTTTTACTGAGCATGAGGATCGGATGGTAAGTGTAAATTTTTTTACTGTTCGGTATATATGCTATTTCACATTTAGTCAATCATAAAAACTAACATCTAGTCATTTCTTATCACAACGATAGCGGAGACAGTTAGGTCCTAACTTTAGCTATGTCAACCTCTTCAGACGCAGCCATATGTTCCAGGATGGGCCGAGGAAGGGCCAATACGTCAATGATCGATCACGCCACACGCTGATAAGAATACACAATCTTAGACGTTTTTAAGTTTAATATTATTAAAATTTTGATCGTTAATTTTAAATATTTTATCTGTGTTTCCTTGCCCCAAATTCGATAGGATATTGTCACTGCTATTATTGAGCGTCACACGCAGTCGGGTTCCTAGACTGATTCTACGAGCACGGTTGCACTGAGTAGGGTTCCCGACGAGAAGACGCTATTCGTCAAGGTGGATAACAGAGCGTGCAAGAAGGGACGAGTGTACGGATTGGGCTCCGAGTCTGCGAGGGTGAGACGGAGGTTACAGCAGCCAGCCTCATCTGAGTCATCGACTTCTTCTACCTCGTTGGATGTGAGCTAGCTGTAGAAAGAGTTACACACCGAGAGGAAGAGGCGAGAGAGAGTTGAGCATCAAGTACAGGTATATCGGAGCCACAACCAGAGCTTGACTGAGTACCTAATGCTTGTGTCTCAGAATTTGAATCTACTTCCACCATTGCTGATGCCAGCTGTTCAGGAGGATAATGCTGAGAATGAGGAGGACTTCATCGTCAGTCCTTCAGATTCACATCCAGATCATCAATCGGGCCCTTCCGATCCACCCCCACCCCCTCCTTCGGCTCCAGCATCCACACCGATTCCTACTTCGTAGTTAGGATATATACACTACATTTTTATGTATTATTTATATGTTTTCATTATTATATTTATTTAGGACATTTAGACAACATTTTTATGTATTATTCACATTTGTCATTATTATATCTATTAATAATGACTATTTGGTGGTTTTTTAATTTAATTAAATTTTGTATTATTTTGATAGATGAATTTTCTTCAATTACAGGGCATTTTTTAAAATATTCTTTAAAAATATTTTAAAATTATATAGTACTAGGGAGGGATTAGTGACGGAATGGAACTCATACGGATGCCCTCGCTAAAAGCCAGGTTTTCCCGTGACTAATCGCACGCTGTTAGCGAGGGATTAGAAACAGAACTGATAATCCATCGCTAATCCTTCACATATTGCGTGGGATTAGCGACGGAATTAATCAAACCATTTATTCACAATGACTGTCCATAGCTAATCCCTCGCAAATTAGCTTGGGATTAGCGACGGAAAATTATATCATAAAATTAAAAAGAAATTTCCCGTCGCTAATCCCTCGCAAATCAGCTTGCGATTAGCAACGGATTCACTAAACAGCAAAATTAAAAAGAAATGTCCGTAGTTAATCCCTCGCAAATTAGCGAGTCATTAGCAACGGAAAATTTCCACCATTTAACTTTTAATAATTACTAAAATATTCCGTCGCTGATCCCTTTCTAATTAGAAAGGGTTCAGCGACAGAATATACATCACCCTCGCAGATCCATTTCAAAATTCCACCGCCGAAGTCGTTGACTGTTGAAAATATACCTCGCAAATCCGTCGCAATTTGTGAGGGATATTTGAATCCATTGCAAATTTTTACCTTTGCAAGGAAGAATTTAGCAGGGGACAATTCCGTCGCTAATTCATCCCTAAATTATATTTAGCGACGAATTAGCGACGGAATTGTCCCTCGCTAATACTTAGTTTTCTTCTAGAGGAGGTTTCATTTAGAGAGGAGGAGATTGAAAATAAAAAACAAAATGAGGTGCACAATGAAGATAATAATTCTATTAATGAAGGAATTGTTGTGTCTGCACTTTATCCTTTTGCTAGTGTTGCAATTAAGAAGATGGGCACTTGTGGCGTAGGAGATGATTGCGATAATACAATAAAAAAGAGCCTATAAAGGAATTACATTTTCTACTCCCATTACCTTATCAACCAAAAACCATAAGTTGCTATTATTGATGAATGGAGCTTTACAAATGTTGTGAGTACTAGTCGTATGGAAGAATTAGGCCTATATGTGATGAAACACCCTAACCCCTAAAGACTACAATGGTTCCATGATATTGAGAAGTTGAGGGTGAACAGATAAGTGTTGTTAACAATTGAAATGGGAAAATATCAAAAAGAGATTATTTGTGATGTTGTCCCTATCCAAGCTAGCCACTTAATATTGGGAAAGCCATAGCAATTTGATAGAAGAGTGCTACATGCTAGGAGAAGGAACTCATACTCAGTTGTCAAAGGGAACATGTTATATACCATTCTACCCTAACCCCCAAATAAAGTGAGAGAAGTGCAAAAAAGAATGAGTGGCAAAGAGAAAAAGAAGGGTGTTGATGAGAGTTCTCAAAAGAAGGAGAGTTAAAAGAAAATTGATAACGAAAAAGAAAGAGTGGTGAAAGAGATTTTAAATCAAGAAAGAGCAAAGGAGGAAAATGACAAAAAGAGAGATGAGAGTCGTAGCTTGTAAGTTGCAGCCGAGGCCTAGGCACACCTCGGCTCACAGTGAGACTTACATCCTGTGTAAGATGCAAGACATCCGCCCCAGGATGCGGTTACTGTTGTGATCGAATCCTAGGGCAGCCCATGGGTCGCGAGCACTTGTCCGCAATTCATGGTCCATGGGTTTTCCCATAGGCTATGATCTAGTGTGGCGAGTGCATAAGACCAAGAAGAAAAATATATTTTTTTTATTTTTTTGTATATTTTGGGCTATTTCTTTTTTATTTTTTGGTCCCCTAACAAGTAAAGTTATTATTTTGCAATAGTTAATATTCTTTGAATATTCTGCATGGAAAATAATAGTAAAGGATTTTTAGGATTAAACAAGACCATTAATTAATTTAATTAATGTGTTTAATTCTATTATTTGGTAAATTAGGTTTAAAAATAGAAATGTATGAAAATGTTTACAGTTTTCTAGTATGCTATTTATTTTGATTCCTATGTGCACGCTTTCTCAAAGTCCAAAGTCTTTGGAAAATTTTATTAGACAAGTAAAAATATTTTTTCTTTAATTAAATGGTTATTGTTAACCTAAACAAAAGTTAATCCTTGGTTATTTTCTTAAAGTTTTTTATCCTTGACATAGAAAATATTTTAAATTTAGAAAATTTTCGTAAGTTAAAATTGAAAACCATTTTAATTTATTTTAGCACAGGAAAATTATTTTTGGCCAAATAAAAACTTGAGATCAAAATCTCTAGAAAGTTTTAAATGGAAAATTTTTTGAAATTATTAAGTTCTTAACTTAAATGAAATTAAACCATAAGGAAAATTTCTCAAATGGTATAAACCTTAACATAGAAATTTTTTACATTTAGATATTTTATTTTCAAGTTAAAAGAGAACTTAATTAAAAATTTTCAAATAATATTTTTCCAAGAAAACCCTTATTTAAAAAAAAAACTAAATGGAAGAGGGGTTCTAACAACCCACGACGTCCATCACGATCCTTATTAGAGATCGTGGGTGTCCATGCGTCACTCTGGGAGTGAACTTGTATAAGATGGAGATACCACAAGGATGTAGAACTAATGGAATGATGTAATTAATAACTCAGGACACGTACTATGATCGGCTAGCCCACATTAGAGGTTATAGTGTGAGGCACATCCATAGAAAATTAGAAGAAATGGCCATCCCTTCAGTGGAGTTACCTTCTAGATCATTACCTAGAAGGGAAATTAATTTGTGATGGTTAACACACTTAATTTAGAAAACT
Source organism: Voacanga thouarsii (assembly GCA_026120185.1). Classification (NCBI taxonomy): domain Eukaryota; kingdom Viridiplantae; phylum Streptophyta; class Magnoliopsida; order Gentianales; family Apocynaceae; genus Voacanga; species Voacanga thouarsii. The sequence goes on along the minus strand of JANUWF010001271.1, from coordinate 285,661 downwards.
GTTAATCTTCCCAAGAAGCTATGTAGTTTTCCTAAGAGCCAAATTAATTTTGTTAGAGATAATATTAATTGGGTTAGCTATTATTAGTTTAATATAAGGGTAAAGTGCACAAAATTATTTTGTTTTAGCAATTTTGAGAATTTCTTTTATTTTTCAAATTTCAGAAATGGTTGGTAGAGGTTCTTTCAGTTCCATAGTCATTATTCTTCGTGAGAATAAGTTAACGGGTCCAAACTATATGGACTAAAAAAAGAACTTGAACATAATACTCACAGCCGAAGAGTATAAATATGTCCTTTACGAGACTTGCCCTGTGATCAGGGAAGGTTCCATTATTGAGAAGAGTAAGGCTAAGAAGGTATGGAAAAAGTCTAATGAGATGGCACGTTGCTAGATGATAGCCTCCATGCCAAATGTACTCCAATCTAAACATGAGCACATGACAACTGCATACGATATAAGTACATCATTAGCCACGATGTTCGCAGACAAAAGCTGGCCCGCAAGGCAGGAAACTCTTTGAACAATTATTAACACTAAGATGGTTGAGAATGTATCAGTCAGAGAGCATATACTCAAGATGATTGCTACTTTTGAGGAAACAAAAGTCTTGGGGGCAATCATTGACCCCGAGGGCGAAGTGGATATGGTTCTCGAAACTCTACTAGGTTCTTTTACCTAGTTCAAGTTGAATTACTACATGAACAAGTTAAACATGAGTTTAACTGAGTTGATGGAGTCCCAAGTAGCAAAGAAGGTCATGAAGCCACAAGCAAGGGCTATGATGGCTTCTTCTTCAAAAATTGGGCCCTACCCCAGAAAGTTCAAGAAAAAGAAGAGTAATACAGTTCACCAGCCCAAGTCCTAGCTCAAAGATAAACCCAAGGGTAAATGCTTCAAATGTGGGAAGAATGGATACTGAAAAAATGAGTGTCTAGATCTTCAGGACAAAAAAAACCTCACAGGTAATATTTTCTATCTAAAGTCTATATCAATAGTTGGATCAACTTCCATTTGGATTGTTGATTGAGGAGCCACTAATCAAATCTGTAACTCCTTACCGGGGTTTAGAAAGATTGGAAGACTTTAGAAAGGCGAACATGGACTACACGTGAGAAATGGAGCATAAGTTTGGGCCCTTGCAGTTGGAGAACTGGAACTTACTTTTGATTGTAATAGAATAGTTATGTTGAAGGATGTTTTATTTATTTTTTGTTTTAGATAGAATTTGGTTTCAGTTGTAAAACTAAAAAATTAAGGATATTTTGTTTCTTTCCATTCTGGTATAACCATCAATAGAAATGGAGAAGTTATATGTACTGGGCATATGTATGGAAATCGATTCTTTATTAATCCTATTAAAAATCAATTAAATAACACTCAATCTAAACCTTTAAATGGGAAGAGAAAGACTAATGTCAATGACTCATATATTTGGTATCTAAGGTTAGGTCACATTAACTCAACCAAAATATAGAGGTTAATCCAAGATAAGCCTTTGGGCTCATTGAGATGGAAAAGTTAGCCTCAATGTGAATCCTGTCTTATGGGAAAATGACTAAAAGGTCCTTCACCCAAAAGGTGGATAGAGCCAAGGAGGCACTAAGTCTTGTTCACACTGATGTGTGTGGTCCTTTGTGTATACCAGCAAGAGGGGGGTTCGAGTACTTTATCATTTTCATAGATGATTGGACAAGGTATGTCTATGTTTACCTGATAAGACACAGGTCTGACTTTTTTGACAAGTTCAAAGAGTTTAAGACTGAAGTGGAGCATCGGACAGGTAAGCTAATCAAGACCTTATGATCGAATCGTGGTGGCGAATACCTCCTTGGTGAATTCAAGGACTACATGGTACATCATCAGATAGTATCCTAGCTCTCTGCATTGGGGATACTCCAGCAAAATGGAGTAGCTGAGAGAAGGAATAGGATATTAATGGAAATAGTCCAAAGCATGATGTCTCATACTACTCTTCCTGTGTGTTTTTGGGGATATTTCCTAGAAACAACAGTATATATTCTACACTTGGTGCCTTCTAAGTCAGTAGCTAGGACACCCTATGAGTTATGGACTGGGCGTAAGCCAAGTCTAAATTATCTCAAGATATAGGATTGTCTAGCTTCTTTACTGATCAGAGGAGATAAGTTAGAATCAAGATCTAGATTATACTATTTTGTTGGGTATCCAAAAGGTACAAAGGGTTGTTACTTTTAGCATCCCAAGAAGTAAATAGTACTTTTGAGTACTAATACTAGATACATGGAGAATGATCAAAGTACATCCACTAAATGTTTAACAAGCTTGGAACTCGAGGAGAAGTTATCTTCTAAATTAACTTCTTCTAACCTGATTATAGAATAAGAAGAGGCACAACCTAAGGAACCTATACAAACGGAGCCTCGTTGTAGTGGAAGGATATCTAAGTTTCCAGAAAGATGGATTGGAGAGGCATTTGACCTAGTCTCCGACCATCAGGAATAAGATTCCACTAGATACAAGGAGGCTATTACTAATTCCGATGCAGACCTCTAGCATGAAGTAAAGAAAGCCGAGATTGAGTCTATGGACTTCAATCAAGTTTTGGATCTTGTAGCTTTACCTAAAGGGATAAAACCCATTAGGTGTAAGTAGGTATAAAAGAGGAAGAGGGGAGCGGATAGGAAGATGAAAAATTTCAAAGCTAAGCTTGTGGCGAAAGGATATACTTAGAAAGAAGGGATCAATAATAAGAAAATCTTTTCCCCGGTAGCTATACTTAAGTCCATTTATATCCTCCTTACCATCGCATATTATCATGACTACGAGATATGGCAAATGGATGTCAAGATGGCCTTTTAAATGACCATCTTAGTAAAGACATCTATATATCCCAGCCGAAAGGCTTTATTGCTGAAGGCTAAGAACAAATTGTTTGTAAGCTAAAGAAATCTATTTATGGACTTAAGTAAGCATCCAGAACATGGAATATTCATTTCAATGAGACTGTAAAATCTTACGGTTTAATTCAAAACAAAGATAAATCATGTGTGTACAGGAAACTGGAAGGCATAAACATGGTTTTTGTTGTGCTATATGTGGATGGCATTCTACTCATTAAAAATGATGTAGGGGCATTATCATCTACCAAGGTTTGGCTATCTAGTTAATTTAGTATGAAGAACATAGGTGAAGCCAGTTATATTCTCGAAATAAAGCTTCTTAAAAATAGGAAGTAGAGAATATTAAGATTATCTCAAACTACATACATTGACAAGATGCTGGCCAAGTTCAGCATAGGCTCATACAGGGGAGTGTTGATCCCTTGCAGATATTGGTTATCTTTTTCCTCGAAAAACTATCCAAAGTCTTAAGAAGAAAAAGATAGAATGGGTAGGATTCCCTATACTTCAGTTATGGAAAGTCTCATGTACGGCATGCTGTGTACAAGCTAGACATTTATTTTACCATAGGCTTAGTTAGCAAATATCAGTTAAACCACAGGAAGGTACATTGGCAGGCTGTAAAGTATATTCTCTAGTATCTTAAAGGTACGAGAGATTATATTCTGATTTACAGGGCTGATAACTTGGTTCTTACAGTATACACGGACTTAAACTTCCAAGCAGATAAGGATGAGAGAAAATCTACTAGTGGATATATTTTTACCTTGTTTGGAGGAGCCATTTCATGCAAGAGTATCAAGTAATCTTTCATTGCTAACTCAACCATAAAAGTTAAATATGTGGCAGCTTCGGGGCATCCAAGAAAGCAGGCTCCGGAAGTTCCTTCTATAACTTGGAGTCGTGCCACAAATAGACAAGACGATTGTGATGTATTGTGATAATACTGGCGCAGCCTCACAATCTAAAGAACCTAAGAACCACAAAAAGGGAAAGTATTTTGAAAGGAAGTACCACTTGATCCGAGATTTCATCCAAAGCCGAGATGTTGTGGTGTAACAGATTGCCTTGGAGAACAATCTAGTAGATCCCTTCACCATGCCTTTGGCTGAGAGAGTCTTTAGAAGTCACTGAGATACCATAGGGATGGGCACCTATGGACTCACTTAGTCTTAAAGTGCAAGTGGGAGATTGTTTGGATGTATATCCTCTTAGACTCGGTTTCTAATGTAATTTTTACTTGTATTAATAAAAGTATTTTTCTCATAAATTGTTTGTGAAATCTTCCTTATATTTGTGCATAATTTTCATTGAAAAAGACCCATTATGTTTAAGTAAATGATTCATGTGAATTGAGGTCTTTCATAGTAAGGTATAGACCATGGGTTATTTGGCACATAAACTTATGTTCTTAACCGAATGATGAAAATAAGAATCTCATCACGATAAGGTTATTGTGTTATGAATTCTAAATAGGGAATGACTTACCTTTAGTCAATGAGTAGTCTTCTTATTTCATAACACAAGCGTATTTCGAATATATAGAACTGGACCTGTAGTAGTGGTTTCTAAAAGTACTATGAGTTAGAAACCTAGACTACTACGGCTATAGCATGGACTTATACTCTACAGCTTGAGTATAAGTTGGTGGTCTGACGAAGTTGGAAGCGTATACTTTAATATACTATAGTTAAGGTTCTTTAGAAGAACCAATGTACTTATGTGTTAGGTAAATGTAACTAGTTAGTTAGACAAACTTGTACAAGATAATTTTTAGACTATATCACCCCTTGTAATTGTCCGAATGATCTAATTATCCAGGATCCTGGGGAACATAACTTGGATATTTGCTTTAGGGTAGCTCCCTTGGAAAGCAAAAAAAATCCAAGAAGTCATGGATCATTGGATTAGAAGCCTAAGGATGGTGGATGTTTTTTAGAGAGGTGTTAGTACCCTTTTTCCTCTCTAAATGCACAATGATATATAGAGGAGTATTTTAATTATTTTACCTATAGGTCGAAGACATAGCTAATGCAGCATTGTTCTTGGGGTCAATATTTTATTTTGCTTATATTAAGAAATATTTAAAATAAAAAATACAATTATTTATATAGTAAGGGCATTTTGGCTATTTTAGTAGCCAATGCGAAGTGTCTTTTTTGTCCTCAAAATAGCCCGTAAGTCCTAATTAATTTTAGGTCAAGGAAATGGTCTCAATTAAAAAGATTTTTTTTATTCAGGAAGTTTAATTTATTTTTGGACTGGAATAAAATAAAAGAACGAGAGAAATTAAGTTTGTTATCTAGTTTAATTGGTTAATTAATTATTCAGGGCCTAAGCCCTGATTGAATAATTAAAAAATTAACCTAGACCTAAACTAGTTAATAAAAAGGCTTAAATAATTATTTTAGTTCATTTGGACTCATTAATTATTTATTAGGTTATTTTAATAGGCCCAAGAAATAAATAATTAATGGTTATTATTTTGAGCTCATTAGATCTAGGGAAAATAATAAACTATTAATGGCCCAATAGCCTGAACTAAAAAGGTTTTTTTTTTTTTTTTAACTTATGGAACAGAAGAGTTTAGGCTAAGTCAAACCTCCTTTATTGATAGCTTCTGAGAGTTTTGAAATATCAAAACCCCGGTGATAAGTTAGGGGGAGGTGAGAGAAAAAACGGGTGTTCCGATCTTTACACAGAGAACGTACGGAAAAAAAAAAAGGCTTGAGATTTCTTCTTCTTTGCTCTCGTTCTTTTTCCCTTCTTCTTCTTAGTTTTGTTAATTAACAACAAGAAATCAAGAAGTGCCTGAGACAGTGGATTTTCTCACCTAAGTTGTTTCACCAACAAGTATTTAGGCGGTGGAATATTCTGAGTTATCAAAAGCCTTGGTGTTTATGCCCGAGAAGAGTAGATACATCACCGGGTTTAATCTAGAGACATCTTCCAGTTAGGAAGAAGAGGCCCCAATGGTTTCATCATCCACTCCGGCACCCAAAAAGCGTTAAAATGCAGAAGTACAATTTTTAGAAAGCTTCTCCATTTTGTACTCTGAGTTTTCGTTGATTTTCTGGCTTTTATTTTCTAAGCATGCCTGGGTTCTATTGTTTCATTCGCTTCAGTCTCTAGTTCTTAGAGGTCACTTTTGGTGAAGTTCATTGTAATAATGTAAGGGTACAAATCTACCTCTCATAAAGCTCCTCAACAATTCCTAAGTGGAAACTAGTTGATCCTCCATTCTCCTTCTTTGTAATACTACTTGGTCCCATCATACTAAAGTATACTCAAAAAAACTTGAAATGACTAATTTAACCTTGGTTTACTCACTAGGTTCATGGCAATCAAACAAAATTTCTATCCTCCTTTCTCACACAAAATAAGCCTTTGGGTTACTTTTGCCTTGGAAATGGGATACTTTCATTTTCATATGCCTCAACTCTCTATCCTCCTCATAATCTTCTTTTCACCTTACTCTATTCCCATTTCCTTGGTTGTGTATTCTATAGCCCTCTACATGATCTTCCTCTTCCCAATCATCCATCCTCCCAAACTCTCTTAAGCCCCTCCATATTTTACCTTTCATGTCTCCTATGCATCCTACCACTTTTTCCACTCAACCCATGCCTTCCTTCTGTCAATGGTGTAGGTGGATAGCCTCCCAAAAAATGTTCATCCCAACCCTCCTTCCCTCCCATTATTGTTCATACAATCGGAGTGTGGTATTGTTCTCTTCTCTCATCTCAGGGCTATCTTCCTCTCTATATCCTCTTTTTTGTGCAACGGTTGTGGCTTGGTCTTGGTTGGTTTGCAATTCTGTTATATCTCTCCCCATTTTATCTATTTTGGTATTAAGAGCATTAAAAGCAGCTCTAATATCACTACTACAAAATAAGGCCAGTAAAACACTTATTTTGAGGCATTTTACTAATAAGTGACATATTATGATTTTACTAAGGCACATAACTCAAGTTCCTTCTAGTTATGATAAAACTACATAGTTTTAAAACAAATGTACAGAAACTAAACATGGAATATTAAACAATGATGTTTTGCCAATAAGATTTCGTGCCAAATGGGAAAAAGCTAAGAGACAAAATGAGGAAATAAATTTTTAAAAAATAGAGAACTTAACTAAAAGTAAAAAAAAAAAAAAAAATGGCTTCTCTCTGGTAGCGCTCAAACCTATCTGCTTCACTCCACTCTTTTAGATATTGTTTGGAAAAACGTTGGGCTCCTTTGGTGCTGTGAATTGCTTGTCCTTGCCTCCTTCTTAAAGAAGAGTTACTCACCACCTACATACATAATTGAAGGAACAATATCTGGGTTTTGAAAGAAAAAATGAATGGACTGCAAAATCTCACAACTGCGTGGATGATTCATTGCAATAGTTGACGGGTTGCCACAAAATCACAATTTTTGTTAGGAAAATAGCTTCGACACTTGTGTTTAAGGTATTACTTTGGATTTTGTGATTTTGTGCTTCAATTCATAGATTACATGGTTTTATTTGGGTTTTGGTCACTACAAATTTTTAAGCTTTTCTTCCTGTTTGATTTTTGAATGAATTAGATATTTCCTTGGTCTTGTATTGTAGCTACCACTTTCGATTTTATGTTTTTTCTCCTTTTAATTTTAGCTCAAAGTTAATGATTTTTAATGGGTTTTAGCCACTTTAGATTTTTTAAATTTTTTATTATTTTTCTAATGATTATGATATTTTAGACATTTCTAACACATAAAGATTAAACATTTATGGATTTTTGCCACGAAAAAAAAAGGGCATTGCAATGGGATGAGATTTTGCTTTAGTCACTTGATCAAATCTTCTGGCTAACTTGAAATCACTCAAGCCATTGTCTTCCTCAGGTTTTGTTCAACTGTCTATCTTAAGGAATTGTGCAATATCAAAATGGTCTATTCTGCTATAGCTCCCCAAAAATTTAGCTCATACGATTATTTGTGGAACTATGATAACTATAATAGTCCCTATCTCACAGTTATGCACCATACTAATGGAGAAAAATGAAGTGTTATGTCCTTTTTAGAAACCTCTAGTTTATAATGGTGCACTAATAAAAAGCCTTCAAAAAAAGGCTACTATGAGAGTATTCCACTTTTATAGGATAGATGGAATGAGGATAAGGAATGACATTATTGGAGAGTAGCTTACATTTTGCACAATTTGTATATGCTCCAAATGATCTGTAGTATTCCTAATATTAGAAGATAACTTTCTTGTGGAATCAGAGATAATTATTAGGTGTGGTTTCCTTGGCACATTGAAACGTGAGAGATGATTGTGTCAGATTGTGGGTATCTTAGTGTCTAACCTTAGCTAAACATTATTAAGGGAATCTAATGAAGTGGCTCGTGTACGGGTTGTGATAATCAATTCTTTCATTTCTAGAGAATCTCTAGAGACATTTCATCATTTTCACATTCTTTGGGATCCTTTGTGGTAGGTGATCATCAAGAATTCTTGTGGATATTCTCTGAATGATTGTAATCATTATTTACCCTTTACATTGATACATGTGAATTCGTATTCTTTTTTAGAAAAATATTAGTGCAATATGAAGGAAAAAAATAGTTCTTTCCTTACAAATTTCAATGTCTTATCTTAATTTAACACTTTTTTTTTAAATTGATGGATAGTAAATTATCATCTTATTCTTATTAGTTAGAGATATTAGTAATGTCATCTATAGATTAATAGAGCTAATTTTCCTTACATAGAAAAGGTTAATTGTAAAAATTTATAGCAAAATATATTTAAGGTGAATATTTATTTGCAAGCTCGTGAATAATGGGTAGTTGGGATTTGCATCTTCGTGCTTCACTATCATCATTAATCAAGTATGTTGCTTTTGAATCTTGGTTTGCTTGTTCAAGTGTCTCAAATTTACTAGTTGCCAAAAGTTGTTTGAGGACCGTAAATGCATACAACCTTTTCAAATCGGGTCTATCGCCAAGATAAACCTTTATAATACAAGACACTAGTAATAAGATAGTTATTGAGTGATAATTTATGCCTTTAAAATGGAAGTTTTGTTTAAAATATAGACACTGATAGCACTCCCTTTCTCTTCCCATCTTAGGTTGATTGCCTAGCCCCGAACGGCATCACTACGAACTCGTAGTGTCCATATCTGGTGTTAAAGGCTGTCTTAGGAATATCATCTTCTCTTATCCGCACCTGGTAGTACCCTTGCCTCAGATCCAACTTAGAGTAGCAACTGGATCCTTGCAACTGGTCGAATAGCTCGTAAATCAACGGTAAGGGATACTTGTTCTTGACCGTTAAATTGTTCAACCCTCGGTAGTCGATGCATAGCCTCAGAGTGCCGTCCTTCTTCTTCACAAATAGCACAGGCGCTCCCCAAGGCGACGTGCTAGGTCTGATATAACCTTGACTCACTAACTCCTCCAACTGCTCCTTCAACTCTTTCAACTCTTCCGGTGCCATCCGGTACGGTGTCCGCGATACTGGTTCCGCCCCCAGAACTAAGTCGATAGTGAATTCCACTTCTCGGTTAGGAGGTAGAGAATCAAGTTCTGCCGAAAACACATCGGGGAAATCCCTTACTACTTCAGTGTCTTCCAGGGTGCACTGGTCCTTCGGCTTGTTTATCACGTAAGCCAGGTACCCTGGACACCCTTGCTTCAATAATTTCCGAGCTTTAGCCCCCGCAATCAAGTACTTACATTCTCTCACCCTCTTGCCATTAAATTCCAATACATCACGACTCGGCCTGATAAACTGGACTGTCTTATTTCTACAGTCTACCCTAGCCCCATGTTTGGCTAACCAGTCCATCCCCAAAATCAAGTCATAATCCTCAAGGTCTAACACTATCAAATCCCCCTCCAAACTTTCTTTCCCCACATTAACTTTATACTCCTTTACATACCGATCCGCTTGCACCATTTTCCTCAGAGGTGTGCTCACCTCTAAAATAAAAGGTAGCTCTATTCCATCCCAACCCAAATGACAAGCACACAACTTGTTTATATAGGAATGAGTAGAGCCAGGATCAATCAAAGCATTAATGGAACGTCCTTAAATAGTGAACGTACCTTCTACCACCGTTACATCGACCCCAACTTCCTCTCTGTTGAGAGCGAATACCTTGGCCTTCACTTGCGGCTTCGGTGCTCCACTCTCGAATACTCCCGCAGGGTTGGCTCGGTTGGGCCCCGGGTTCTGAGCCGGGTTTCCTTACCCGATGCGGTGCAATTAGGGGCAGGCGTTTCTCAGGTGGTTCGCGTCGCCACAGTGATAGCATTTCTTTTCACCACCCTTAGACCAATAATTTCTCTCGGTGTGGCCTTTCCTTCCATACTGCCTGCATGATGGGCAATTTGGGGTAGGTCCACTTGGTGCTGTCCGGGCTTGCTTTTCCCGAGTCTGCCATTGATGATTGGTGGGACGCTTGTGGGGTTGCAGTCTCAAAAATTGTCCTTGCGGCTGTCTCGGTGGCTGCAAGGGTTTTATTGCCATCCGGCTGCGGTCCTCATTCTCCGTTCGAGTGGCTGCGTCCACAGCCCCCGAATAAGTGGTCTGTGGAGCAGGTGCCAATGCTCTCCTCAGATCTGGTCTTAGCCCCTTAACGAACTGCCATGTCCTATTCTGCTCGGTGTCCACCAATCTCCAGCAGTATTTCGACAATTGAGTGAATCGCGCCGCATATTAAGCAACTGACATGCTCCCCTGCCTCAAATTTTGAAATTCGTCCTCTCGCTTCTCCATAATCCATTGTGGAATATATTCAGCCCTGAAGGCTTCAACGAAGTTGGACCACGTCCATTCTTGCTCGTCTGCCTCCCAGTTGTCTTGGACCCGCTGCCACCATGCCCGAGCTGGTCCTCTCAATCGGAAAGCTGCAAACTTAACCATTTACTCCTCGATGTACTGGAGCGTCACGAATATGTCCTCTAGTTGTTCAACCCACTACTCTGCCTTCTGATCTTGTTCTGCTTTGCCTAGGAAGACGGGCGGCTGAAACTTCAAGAACCTCTCTAAGGCCTCATCCTCACCCCGAGGGTTCCGTCGCTCGATCATTGACTGTAAAATCTCAGCCATCTTACTGAATGCCTGGCCCATAGTCACATCAACTAGAACTTCAGACCTCGATCCCATACTCTGACTGTTCCTTTCACCCCGGTTGGGTGCTTGCATCTGGGCTACTCCCACTTCTTGTGCTACCTGATCGGTTTCCGGTACCCTTCCACCTGCTGAGGTTGCACGATGCTTGGGTGCCATTCTAAATCACACCCCAGATGATAAGTGTATGCACTTAAAGGTCAAACCATTTCAGTTGTACTTGCATGCATTGACAAATAGATGTAAATGGAAAGCGGATGTAAATTTAGCTAAGGAATAAATTCTCTTTCAAAAATGGACTTGCATAGATTCGAAATCTTAATAGAAAACAGAATTAAGATCCTTAACAATAAAAAAAAAAAGATCTTGAAAAAATAGTAAACAAATAAACATCCAAATCAAAGGAACTCCTAGTCCCCTAATCCTCATCAGAACTCTCATCATCTGCTTCATATAACCAACCCCCGGTGTTCTTAGAAAAATCTACCCCAACCCCGCTAGCAAATCCCTCCATTGGCTCCTTCGGAGGGCGCCTAGAACTCTCCCCGGGTTCAACTCGGCTGAAGAAAGGAAGGAAAGAAGGCCTAGGCAGAGACTCATAGTCTATCTCTCCCGGGTCATCGCTATCTGCTGCTAAGTCCACCTCGGGATTAGGAAGGTGGGATTTAGGCTCCATTATCATCACCTCATCCTCACTATCCGAGCTTAAGTCAATCACCGGAATTGGGGGTGGCACAATAATCTGGACCTCGTCATCACTGTTATCCTCCATAGGGTTAATCTTATCATCACTGTTATCCTCCATAGAGATAACTGGCTGAGGGGCAGGTTGGGGAACTGGAAGGTCCTCCGAGTCTAGAAAGATAGGCGGGTGCCATTGCTGCCCTTTCCTCACAGTCCTAAGCAGTCTAACCATCCTACAACATCAACAAGATAGGTTAGATAAAGATTTAAACTTAAATCAATAGAATATATATCGTCAATATTTGCATATAACTTAGTCTCTGAAACCACTTGTAACACCCCACTACCTAGGCCCTGCAGGGCCGGGGATGTCGTCCCGTCCAAAGGACAATGGGTCTTTATAACTAGGTCACACAAATAAAATAGTGAAAAAAATAATACTTTAACTTAAAAATTTATTACATCAAAAAATACTACAAGAATAAATCCATGAATTCCCAAAACAAAACCATAAATAAAATTATCCACTCTCGACTCCCCAAAGTAATACATAGAAATAAACGATAACAATCTCTTTCCAGGCAGATTACACTAGCTACTCATCCCCACAGCAGGATCGACCTGAAATCATAGTAAAAAGGTGATGAGACAAAAATCTCAGTAAGTCCGTGTGTGCTTTGGGTGTTTAGTGAAAGCAGTTCATGGATGCGAAGTGCGAAATCATTATAAGAGAAATATTGGCATGCAATAAATATTAGTCAAAGTAAGAGTGGCGTTTTATCTATTCTAGCCATACATGATCAACAAAATCAAGCACTCGTAAGAAAGGATTATAGGTTACCACACGTTGGGCCCCACAACCGGATGGTCAGTATGCCACACTTTGTGCATACCGCCGGTCAGAATGCCACACTTTGTGGAGACTGACAAAAGTAGGTGATCGACCTACTGGGCAAGATACTCCTCATTCTCTATACCCAACAACAACCGAGTGTCCATTTCGGCAAAACGCAGTCACTTGACTGAAAAGAACACTGCTAGCTCGGACCGGCATGACCCACTGGACTGATGTCCTATCCGAGAAGGACTCACCCCTCAAAGGTGGCCACCTACTAAGAGACTTACCCTAACCCCTCAAAGACTAGTCCTAGTAGTCCATCCTTATTGAGTACTCAACGACGTTTCTCACTTGGGATAAAATGAACAAAACATTGTTCCACATAAAAATGGCAATTTGAGAGTTTCCAAAGTCCTTGTAAAAATTAGCTTTAGAAAGAGTTTGAGTTTGGCAAATCTGCTCTTTGATTTTTAAATAATTCAAATGTTTGAAATAAGAGAGAGTTCAACCCTCGATTACCTTTACATAAATGAGTGTCCATACACTCTACATTTGGCTTGCCATAAGAAAAACATTTCACATCAATCAGGTTTTATGCAGGAGCTTACCTGACTCTTGCTCACAAATAAAAGGTCTCCAACAGCTAACCTAACCCCACATGGGCAAATACAAAACACAATCAATTTTAAGCCACAATCCACTTCCTCAATTTTAAAACAACTCAACTTACTACTATCATGATCCTAGTGTCCCAAGCTTTAAGGCCACTCAATAAATAAATAGGTTTATAGGCTAAGGATAATTTGATATTTAAAATAATTAATGTTTTGGGAAATAGGTACTAATAAGTTAAAGGTTTAAAACTTGCTAAGAAAAATTTAGAGTTTATTTGTTAATGATTTATTAATAATTTAGTTGTTAGAAAATAATTGATAACTAAAGTTAGTTGAAAATTAATTTTAATGAATCTTGCTTGAAAAATAATAAATGAGTTTTAATAGGTTTTGATTAAAAGATGATAATTAAATTTATAGAAATAAGTATTTTACTAGTCATGATTATTTCCATAAAAGGCTTTAGTGGATTTCATTATTTTATAAAGTATCTATATATTTTATTTTTCTATTAAAACTATTATTTATTTGACTAAATTTTCCTTGATATAAATATAATATTCCAAATCCACCCTTCCTAGGGTTTTTCGAAATCACTAGCAAAATTATATTACCACATATTTTATTCATGAAATAAAAATTTGCTTAGAGACAACTAGATCATGATCATAATTCCAAGGTTACTCACAATCATGAACATATTCAACCATTCAACTCATCAATTTATCTAAATCATGCTCACAAACATAGATCTCAATTTATGAAGACATTATCTAACCTCTACTAGCATAGATATGGCCATGGCTTCAATAATCCAACATGAATATAAGTCCTAATCACCAATGGTGACATAATCTCTAGCATACTTCATCACAAATACTACCTATGACATGGAAACATGCATCAAACCCCAAATAATCATTCAATCAAACAATATAATCCTTCCATGCATAAATCCCATCTCCTTCACAATCATACATATATTCATGCATCAATCTCTACAATGCATACTCAAATCCTATCACAATCCACATACTATCAACATCATCCTAGAGACATGAATCTAGAATTTAAAAGAAAGATTGAGGGGACTTACTTGGTTGAGGGATGCCTTGAAGGAGTTTAGAATGGATCTCAACTCCTAGATGCCTAAAATCGTCCAAGGAAGGTGGAGGGAGCATGGCCATGGAGGAAGAAGCTATCCGGCCATGAGAGAGAGAGAGAGAGAGAGAGAGAGAGAGAGACCATTAGCATGTCTATTCACATATATTCTCACTAGAGATCAATATTGGAGAAGATGAAGTTGCTAGAACAAACCTACCTTGAAGGTGTTCTTGAACCTTCACAGAATTTTCTGGTTTTGATCCGAAGTAGCGAGTTGATTTGTGGAGTTTGATGTTAAAAATGGTGTTGATGGACTCATGGAAATGAGTAGGTCAAATCTGGATATTTTAGAGAAGGTTTGAAGTAGTTTGGAGGGGTATTAGGTGAAAGGAAGAAGTAGGCGTTCTTGGTGTAGTGTGTGTGTTGTTGAAGGTTAAAGGAATTTGTGAGATTGTAGTTTGCAACTGCCGAAATTCTGTGAGAACTAGGGATGGACGAATTTCTGTAGGGTTTAGGGAGATGATTCTTTGATTTGGAAGGGAAAAGGAAAGGTTAGTTGTTAAAATCCTTAAAGAATATTTTTAGAAAGTAAATTTGGAAACTATATATCCTAGAATATCTTAATTGTTGGAGAGCTTTGGAAGTCTGCCATGGCTGACTGCTTTGAGCAGATTTCGGTGGGATTAATGCTGGCTTAAGGAAGCTTATGGTGGCCAAAAATAGGGAGCATAATGGTGAAGAAGAAGTCTGGTTATTTGAGGGATACATTATGGAAAGTTGCTAAACTATGGTGGCTGGAAATTTGGCAATCAATCAAGCATAATTGCAGGGATTTGTTGGAGAGATTTTCGGGTAGCCATGTCTGAATTTCATGCAGAAGCTTAAGGGGAATAATGGAGCTCAGTTACTAGAGATTTAAGGAAGGTTTATGCAAAACAATGATGGTGTTTCGGCTGGAGAAATATTAGGAAACAAAACTGGACAAAATCCTGCATAGCATTTTTCGCAAGCTGGAGTTTTCCCTGGGCAGTTTTTGGCTGCCATTTTCCAGCCCGTTTGCAAGGAGTTTGAAGGGGAATTCCAGGGGCTTTCAAGGCTGGTTTCCAACCTTCTTTATGGAGGAAAAATATGGCTAAGGTACTGAACAAATTCTAGAAGAAAATAGCTTGGTTTTGGATTCTCAAAGCTGCGATATGTACAGGAATTTTTCCTGGTTTTGCTCCAGCTTTGAGCAGTCCGAAAATGGCTAAAGAATTCAGGTTGCAAGCTGATCCAAAAGACCATTTTTCTGGCAACATTTGAGAGGGAATGTTAGCTAAGAATTTCGATACCTTGATGGCACAATCAGCTGGAGAATTTTCAGTTCATTCCTAGAAGGAAGATGAACTAGTTAGAATAAATTTTCAGCAAGCTCACTAGAGGAATTTTCCTCTTGAAATCTCCCACAACTCTTTCACATTTTTGGACCATAAGAAGTCCTTCACTAAGACATTTTAATCTTACAAAGCCACAGCACTTCACTGAAATTTCTGGAGAGAAAATGGCTAAAACAACTTGCTCAACCTCATGAGTTGAGAATTAAGGAAAAATCAAAGATCAAGGAAAAATGAATTCCTCTTAGAAAATTCGAGTAGAACAAATGAGTGGGATTTGAAGACTCCTATTATGCCTCCCATAGGACAACATCTCTATCCTACTCCAAACACCACTAAGGCCGAAATTATTACTTCCCTAAGCAAAAATAAAATTTAACCAAGCTAAAGCTCCTATGATGGAATTTGAACCCAAGACCTCAAGAATTAATTCCAAAGCTCTAACCACTAAACCACAACAACTCTTGTTGTCATTTTCACTAGCAACTTATTTCCTATTCAATCCTCAAACTATCTCCATATTTTCACCTCGGGCAAAAATTACCATTTTGCCATTCTCACTCAATATTTACCAACAAGCCTCCGAGACATTAAAACTCAAATCCAAGGCACATAAAATCAAATAAAAATATATTTAATCATGCAGTAAAGTATGTTATGCATCCCAACCCCCTTACTCTAAGGTTGGTTTTGACTGGGGTTTCACACTTTTGCATTTGGCCAGTTGTTGTCCTTTCAAAATAAAGGCTTCTGTACATGTTTGTAATTCTAAAATTGATAGTCTCAACCAATGATTAGGCATTGTCTTATATTTTACAAACTTCAATTTGTTGTTTGGTTTTGAGTTTGGCAGAGCCTTTAAAATTCAAATCAAGTAACTGTTGATTAGAAATTCTAGTAAAAGTTGTTGTTCTATGAAGCCTTTCTCATACTTTATCTCTTTCTTCTAGCATATTTGTTGTTTTCTTATGAACTAACGTCTAAGTTAGTGTTATTCTAACATTTTTACCAAGCTACCTTCTCTTTTGATTGAAGAACAATATTCAAGGTAATATCTAGATTCTAGAGATGAATTATCAAAATGCTGAGGGGTTATGAAATTACTATGACCTATTCGTCCTTTGTGTTCCACTAACATCTCCCCTTACCAGTTCATATTCTTGACAAAGTTTTCTTGATTTTACAGCTTATGGTTAGTTCAAGGATTTTACTTTACAATGCTACTGTGACTAACTAGTTACTGGCTTAAGTGATCTCTTGTTTTTCTATGAAGTTTGTATGAAACCTTGAGCAACAACATTGTTAACCCTTTCACAAATTTATGTACTTTCTTTTTAGGGAATAAAATGGTGGTGCTCAAGTGATAAAGAAAATGAGAAGACCTACACATATACCCAATCTTTGGGCTTATAAAGGTGGTGGCCCACCTATTATAGCTGAGTGGAATAGTCGAGGAGAACCATTTTGTGCTAATAAAAAAACATTTACAGATTTCAAGGGAACTATTTCATGAATTGGAAGGTATGCCCCACTTGAAGTTAATGGCTGGTGTATTGTACCTCAAACCACAAAAATGAGAGGCTTAGACTCGTAAATGTAGGATGTATTGACAGTTTGCATCATTTACAACTAGCATAACTATTTTACCTTGTAAAATACTTTATATTGTTTCATAGTAAAAACTAATTGGGTAAATCACAATTAAATCTAGATAGGAGAGATTTGAGAAACCTCCACGCGTAAAAATTTTAGATTTTGAAGTCCCTAGGCAAAAAGAAAAAGAATTAGAAATCAAGAGTTAAGGCTACATATTACAAATCTAATATATCAGTTGATGATGCAAGAGCAAATATGCTAACTCATATTGGCAAAGATCAATGGAACAACAACGTGTCTTCTTGGAATACAAATGATGAAAATGTTAGAATAAGGAATCTTGCTCATTTCCACATATTATCACCATGCTCCTTATTCTTTTTCCTTTTTGTTTTCTCTTAAAAAAAATAGGTTCATAGGGGAAGAAATAAGAAGTATAGAGAAGATAAGAAAACAGATCAGACTATTGGAAAATAGAGCTTTGCTGAAGTTGAACAAGAATTGGTAATTTCCTAAACCTTTCCCAAATTTAGTCCATGTTTAAAGCTTATCTGACACCATATTTCTTAGAGTTCATTTATACCAAAGGTTTTATGAATGTATCTATAACTAATTTTATAGGAAATAGAATTAGGACATACGCCATCACGTGTAGAAATGTTTGATGCCTGTTACAGTAATGAGAATGGAGAAGCAATTCCTGATATAGTAAGGGAAAAACTAGTGAGTTCCATTGCTTATTGATAATAAATAATTGTGATTTTCAAGTTACTACACCTACTAATTTATTTTGCTTGGATTTATTAGGTGAAATGGATAGAACATCAAAGTGAACTTCCACCTGGATCATTAGACCCTATTAGTGTTGATGATTCATTTTCCAGTGCTTTTGGTAAAGATCCACTTGGACGAGTTCGTATGTGTGGTTTGGGACTATCACCATTAGTTCCTTTTAGTCCTATCCTTGGTGCTACAACATGTTACCTTATTGTCAAGGAGAGTGAGGCTTCTATAAAAAGGCTAGAGGATAGTTTCAATTAACAAAATATAAAAATTGGTGAACAAGCTGCACAACTAGCCGATTTAACAAGTAGACTTGAACTGCAAAATGGAGGAAAAACTAGTTGTTCTAATGTTCCTTCATGTATTACTTCTCAAAGTCTTAAGGTGAGCACAAAGCTAGAAAACAAAAAGTGAAAATGTTAATTATTATTTTATAGTTAAAAATTGGGGGTTTGGTCTAATTCATGTAAATTTCAACTGCAATAATGATTGAATTTGGTCGTTAGGTTGGTGATATTATTTTCTAGTGAGCGTGTTTGAGAACACTAGAAAGGTAGCAAAGGGAATCTTTCAAAGTTTGGATTCAACAACAAAAGTTCGAGGGCTGCGCTTGGGACAGTATTGGTGTGAAGTAAAGATTCTATGTCCATTTGAGTAGGAAGAAGAATTAATTAGGCCATATGGGGCATTCAAGACGATAAGAGATACACTTGGGAAAAACAGTCCATATTCTTGTCATTTGGTATGTTATGCTTCTATCTGGCAATTATTTTTTATGTTTCTCATCTCCTATTTTCCTATTCATTATGTATTTGCTAGTTACTTTGTTGATTTGGAGGTATGGGTAGACAATATAAAAAAAAAATTAATCCAAGTAGATAAAGAACACTTGTGTTGATAAATATAGTGTCCCGATTTTGCTTTATTAAGTGAAGCAAAGGCTTTTGGGGGGGGGTTAAAGGTAATTCTAAAGTTAAAATTATATCATATTTAGGAAACCTTCTATATGTTTATTTCTATCTTTTTTTGTTGAACTTAATGTTAGCTTTTTCTTTATTTAGGAAATTAAAAAATAAATTACAAGGAGCATTTGATGAAAATTGTTTCTTAAAATAGTTGAAATATTACCTTGCTTGCCAGCTCAATATTGCTCTATCGTATGTAACTTTTGTTTTTTTCTTTAACTTACATATGTAGTCCTTTTAGTATTCAATACAACTATAGCTAGAAGTAAGTTGAGAACAAAGGTTGGTTTTTTACACTCATTTTCACAGCATTGTAGTTATAATAGGATCATTTTTTCAGGATGGATGTTAAGTGAAAATAAAAACTGATTGAGTGTATGGATTATTTTGAGGCCGACTTTATTGATTGTTGACATTATTGTTTGTGAAGAAAATTAATGTCATCTAAAGTCTATTTGTTCTTAAGCTTTTTTTCAACCTCTTATAACGTAATTTCTAATTGTATTCTTACTTTTTAAGCTTTGTTTTACTGCAAGTTTTCAAGAAAGGCGCAAGATTTTTATTCAACTTATCCTTTTATGGAAGTTCTGGCCAACAAGGAAACAACCCAGCAGGTCTTTAGCTCACTAGTCTCATCCTTGAGCTAGAAAATCAAACGATGTGATCCATATGGAAAGACTTGTAGATCTAACATGTAAAGTTTTCTTGGGTTTAGTTGCAAAACCTGAAGGATGGTTAGGGAAAGAGTGAGATCTTCGAAAATTGGCCACCATTTTTTGCGTCATTTTATAGGGTAGATGGAGGTCTTCTGTGCTTTTTGTTTGTTGTTAGCGTTTCGGGGGGAAAAACTAGATGTTATGCTTCTATTTTTGTTACTTTTGGAAGCAAGTGGATAGGACATACCTTTTATATTTTTGTTTTTGAATGCAAAGTTGATTTGATGATGCCTCAAAATATAATAATGTTGGTTCTTATTGTGATTATTTATTAGTATGTATATATTTTACAAGATTTATTACATATTTAGCATTCTAGAAGAAAAGAAAAAACAGGCACAAACTACAAAAAAAAAAAAAAGAGTAGAAAGCTACCTAATGAGGTACATGGAGATGCTTCAATATCAACAAAAAGTGTCTCGAATATGAAAGTAATACATTTTAGAAGTGCCTTAAAAAATGATAAAATAAGGCACTTATAAATGCCTCAAATCTAAAGTGTTTTTTGGGGGTCTAAAGTTGATGTTGCACATATAAGTGCCCTATAAAGTCTAATGCGACACTTCTAAGTGTAGTTTGAAATTTGAACATCTTATCGTGAACATGTTTTTAAATGACACTTCAAAGTTCCCTATTAAATTTGTTTTTATTAGGGCACTTCAAAGTGTTGTGATATGTTTTTATGACAGTCGAATAGACAACTGATGTGTATAGATTCGGCTGTAAAAATCATATAAAACTAAGCACATTCCCAATTAAGTTTACATTAAAAATTAAACCCCAAATTACACATATGAGCAAACGTACTCATCATTAACATAGCATAGGGTTCAAACAAGTGTCGATCCTTCAGGAACAAGTATGCATTAATCACTTTTCTTTCATTGTTCAACCAACTCCATAAAGTGAAAAAGAAATAAAAAGTAAAATAAAATATATACATGTCAAGGATGGAGAAGTATGTAACTTAATCCATTGTTTAGACAAACATGATTTTAAAGAACCCAACCATTATCATAACTAATCATTCCATGGGCATCATGAAGGATTAAGATAGACTCACTTCTTTTTCAATCCATGAAATCACTATCTCCTAGACAAATTAGCATCACATCACATATTCTGCCTCAACTAATTCACCCAAGAGATGCATTAAACACAATCCTTGATTAAATTTCCATATTTTGGCAAACTTAAAACATGAAATTAACCAATTAATCCATATTCTAGCAGACATCAATTAACCTTCAATTACCTAGTTCTTCACAATTAACCTCTTTTTCAAGCAAGTTAAGAGACAGCATATGAAACCCCAGTCGAAACCAACCTTAGAGTAAGGGGGTTGGGATGCATATCATACTTTATTGTATGTTTAAATATGTTTTTATATGATTTTATGTGCTTTGGATTTATGATTTATAGTCTCGATGGCTTAATTATATTTATTAGGTAAGAAGGGTAAAATGGTAATTTTTGCTTGAGGTGAAAATATGGAGATAGCTTGAGGATTAAATAGGAAAAATATTTGGGAGAGAAAATAAGAACAAGAGTTGATGTGGTTTAGTGGTTAGAGTTTTGGAATTAATTCTTGAGGTATTGAGTTCAAATTCCATCATTTGAGTTTTAGTATGATTAAATTTTATTTTGGTGTAGGAAGGCTATATTTTCGGCCTTGTATACTTTAGGGAAGAGTAGAGGTGTTGTCCTAGAAGAGACATGATAGGAGTATCCTAATCCTACTCTTATGCCCTACAAAAATTTCTAAGGGAATTCATACCCTTCTTGATCCTTAGTTTTTCTTACTTCTCAATTTCTAAGTTGTTCAATTTATTCAAGCCAATTTCATTCTAGGAAAATTCCAGCAAAGTGTTGTGGCTTTGAAGGTTCAAAATGTCCAATTGTAAGACATCTTATGGACCAAAAAAGTGTAGGAGTTGGGGAAGGTTCCCAAGAAAATTAATCCCCATAGTGAACCTTCAAAACTTCACTCTAGTTATATTCATTTCCTTCATGAAGTATTTTAGAATATTTTTTTTTCAGCTTCTTGTGCCTTCAAGGTGTTGAAAATTTCAGTCATCATTCCCTCCCAAATGCTGCCAGAAAATGGCCCTCTTGACCAGCTTGAAACCTGAAATTTTCTGGCCAAATTCGGACTGCACAAATGCTGTGCAAAACCAGAAAATTTTCTGGGCAAAATCGCAGCATAGGTGAACTTAAACCATGCTGTTTTCTTCCAGTTTTCTCCTAGCTCCTTAGCCACATTTTTTCTCTATAAAAAAGGCTGGAAACCAGCCTTGAAAGACCTCTGAAATCCCCTTAAACTCTTCTACAAACTTCTTGAACAATGGCAGAAAATCTGCCCAGAAATTCTTTCCAGCACTTGCGAAAATCCGGTACAGAATTTTTCCAGCCTTGCTTCATGTTCAGCCATGTCCGAAATCTTCCTCATCTTTCTGTTCAAACTTCTCTTAAACAGCCATGAACTGAACTCCATTGTCTTCTCCAGTATTCTGCTCGAAAAACCAGTCATGGGTACCCCTAAAAACCCTCCATCAATCACTCCAATCAAACCATTGATTGAAGTCCAAAATTTCAGCAATCTATTTTAGCAACCTTCCATGAATTAAACCTCCAACAACTAGAAAATCTCTTCACCATTGTACTCCATATTTTCGGCCGCCATTAAGCTCTCTTGAAAAACTTTCATTCCAGCAAAAATCACAGACAAACAACTAGCCATTAGAGGTTCCCAAAAACTCTCCATTGATCAAGATCTTTTCACCATATTTTGTTTCCAAATTTGGTTCCCTAAAATATTCTTTTAGGATTTCAAACAACCAGCTTTCCTTTTTCCTATCAAATTAGAAAATTCAACTTCTTAAACCCTCCAAATCAGTTGGCCACTCCCTCCTACACAAAATTTCGGCCAGCCCTCTCCCTAATCTCCCTATTCTCTCCATTCTCTCCAAACCAAGAACACCTTGAACACCTGCTAACCCTTCTCACGCCTAAGACCACTCCAAAGCACTCCAATCTTCTCCAAAAACTCCAGATTGCATCTACTCAACCCCTTGAATCCACTTCTACAATTTTTAACATCAAACACCAAAATCGAAGTCTCTCTTTTGCATCGAAAAACCAGTATTTTTGTGAAGGCTCAAGAACACCTTCAAGGTAAACTTGTTCAATCAACTTCATCTTTACTAATCTTCAATCTCTAATGAATATATATGTGCATAAGCATGCTAATGGACTCTCTTCTTCTCTTTTCTCTCTCTATCTCTCTCTCTCTCTCTCTCTCTCTCTCTCTCTCTCTCACGCCAAATACTCTCTCCCTCTTGGCTGGATGTCTCCTTGATCGAAAATGGGGGGGTGTTGTGAAAGGTTCCTAAGAGAATTAATCTCCATGGTTGAACCTTCAAACTCCAACCTATGTGTGTTCATCTTCTTCATGTAGTAAACTAGAAATTTTTCCAGCTTCTTGACAAGTCCAAATATCGAAACCTTCAGCCATTTTTCCCTCCTAGATACTACCAAAAAATAGACATCTTGACCAACTTGAAGTCTGAAATTGCAAGAGCAAAATTGGACTGCACAAAAGTTGTGCTAACCAGAAACATTTCTGGACAGCTTTCGCAGCAATGCACTCCAAAAAACCCAGTTGTTCTTCCACCTTTTTAACCAGCAATTCAACTTTGTTTTTCCTCCATAAAGAAGGCTGGAAACCAGCCTTAAAGAACCCTCCAATGGCCCTTCAAACCATCTGCAAGTTGACTGAAATATGGCAGAAGAATCTGTCTAGAAATTCCAGCAAGCCTGCGAAAAACCTGATCAGAATTTCCAGCTTGTTTCTCCTTCACCCTTAACAGAAAACTCATCCTATTTTTCTGGGCAAACTCACCCTGATCAACCATGAACTGAGCTCCATCATCTTCTCCAGAGCTCTGCATGAAAAATAGCTTCATGGCAGCTCCTAAAATCTCTCCATCAATCATTCCAATTAAGCCATCAATAGGAGTCCAAATTTTCAGCAAGATATTTCAGCCAACTACCATAGATTAACCCACAAACAACCAGAAAATTCCTTCACCATTGTATACCATATTTTCGGCCACTCTAAAGCTCCTTCAAACATCATTCATCTCAGAAAAAATCACAGCTAAGTAGCCAGCCATTGAAGCTTTCAAAAGCTCTCCATTAACCGAGATCTTCTTACCATATTTGTTTCCAAAATTGATTCCATAAAATATTCTTTTTGGATTTCAAACAACCAGATTTCCTTTTCCTCTCAAATAAAAAAATTCAATTACCAAAACCCTCCCAAACAGTCGGCCAGTCCTTCCCAAACAGAATTTCGGTCAGCTCTCTCTCTATTCTCTCCATTCTCTCCAAACTAAGAACACCTACTAACATTCTCACGCCTAAGACCACTCCAAACCTCTCCAATCTTCTCCAAAAACTCCAGATCACACCTACTCAACCCCTTGAAACCACTTCTACAATTTCTAACATCAAACACTGAAATCAAAGTCTCACTTTTGGATCACAAACCAGAATTTTCTCACCTTCAAGGTAAGCATGAACAATCATCTTCATCTTCTTCCACCTTCGACTTTGATGAGTATATGCTAATAAACTCTCTCTCTCTCTCTCTCTCTCTCTCTCTCTCTGGCCTAATGGTTACTTCAACCATGGCCATATTTTCTTCTTCTCTCTTGGACGGATCAAGTCTCCTAAGAGTAAGGCTTCACTTGAAATGACTTCAAGGTAGTCATCATCTAGGTAAACCTCTTCAACCTTCTCTTTAAATCTTAGATTCATGTCTCTAGAATGTTTTGGAAAAGAATGGATTATGATTAAAGTTTGAGCATGCGTTTTGTGTTGGAGTTGGGATTGAAGTATGAGAATGGATGTGTTTTGTGATGGAGTTGAGATTGAAGCATGAATGAATGTGTGTATATGATGGAGTTGGGATTGATGCATGAGTTGATTGTCTTGGTTGAATGTATATCGTCTTAGGGTTTGTTGCATGCCTTCTTGTCGTGAGTAGTATGAATGATCAAGCATGTTAGAGATTATGTCACCTTTGGTGAATAGGGTTTATGTTCTTGTATTATTGTTGAGGCCATGCATATGATTATGTTTAGTGGAGTTGAGATCATGTGTTGGTAAATTTAGATCTATGCTTTTATTCATGGTTTGGATGTTTTGATAATTGGTATAGAGTGAATGTTCATGAGTAGGGTTAGCAATAGAAAGTATGATTATGACGTTGTTGTCCCTAAGCTAATTAAGTTAACCAATTTTATTTCATCAATAAAATAATTAATACTATAATTTCCTCCAGTAATTTCGAAAACCCTAGGAAAATGTGGATTTGGATTCTTATATAAAATAATGATATTATAGTCAAATAATTGATAGCTTTTATTAAAGAAATAAAATATATAGATATTATATAAAATAATAACATCAAATAAAGCCTTTTATATAAATAATCGTAATAGGTAAAATATTAATTTTGTAAGTCTTATATTCATAAATACTATTAAAATCTATTCATTATCTTTTAATCAAATACATTAAAATTTATTTACAATTAATTTTATTTATTTACCAATTATTTTCTAATAATTAATTATTAATAGATTATTATTTCAAATAATTCTATCTAGGCCCTAGGACCCTTCATCAAATAAACCCTCATTTATTTAAAGCAAGATTTAAACCTTCAACTTTATTAGTAGCTGTTTCCCAAACCCTAGTTATTTTATTATCAAGTTAGATTTATTTTATAAACCCCTTTTATTCATTATCTAGCCTTAAAGCTTGGGACTTTAAGGTTATGATTATAGTAAGTTGAGCTAGGTTTATTTATAGAAGTGAATTTTGTCTTAAGTTTAATTATGGCTTATATATGCCCCAGGCGAGATTAGGTCAGCCATTAGAGATCCTTATTTTCAGCAAGGATCAGGTAAGCTCCTGCATAAAATTTGTTTGTTGCAAAAGGTTACTATAGCAAGCTAGACCCGAAGTATATGAATACTGATTTGGTAATGGCAATTAAGGATAGTTTCCTTTCTTGTTTCTATCAAACCACTTATTTAAAAATCAACAAGCAGTTTTACTCAAACACCAAACTATTTCTAAAACTGATTTTGACAAGGACTTTAGAAACCCTTGATTGCTATGTTCAAGTAAAGCTATGTTTTACCAGTTTTTTTTTTCCTTTTCTTTTTCCCAAGTAGGACAATCATTGTTGTGTACCCAATAAAAGTAGGCAAGTAGTACTAGTTTTGAAGAGCAAGAGTGAGTCTTCTGGCAGGAGGCCATCTCCAGAAGATGAACTCAACTTAGAGAAACGTCAGTACTACTTAGTCATGCCGGTCCGAGCTAGTAGTTTTCAGTCATGTGGATTGTGTGTTGCCGGAATGGACAACCAGTTTTGTTTGGGTGTAAAGAAGGAAGAGAATCTTACCCAGTAGGCCGATCACCTACCTTTTTGTCAGTCTGCACAAAATGTGGCATTCTGACCGTTGTATGGTTATGGGGCCCAACATGTGGTAACCCATGGCCGCCTTTTGAGTGGTTGATTTTATTATTCATGTATGGTTGGAAAAGCCAAAATGCCACTCTTGTTTTTAACATTGTTTATTGCTTGCCAATATTTTTCTTATGAAGTTCTTACTCCATATATTCATGAACTGTTTTCACTGGACACTCAAAGCATACACAGACTTACTGAAATTTTTATCTCATCACCCTTTTTACCATGATTTCAGGTCGATCCTGCTGTAGGGATGAGTAGCTAGTTGTTGCCTGCTTGGAAGATATTCTAATTTATTCTATGTAATGCTTTGGAAGTTGAGAGTGAACAATTTTATTTTAGATTTGTTCTTAAATTTTTTGGGTTGTAATAAGTTTTAATTTTAAAGTATTATTTTATTTTTATTTGTGTGTCCTAGTTATAAAGACCCCTTATCCTTTGGACAGAGCAACATCCCCGACCCTATTGGGCCTAGGTAGTGGGGTGTTACACAAGATGACTTGGAAATAATGGATCAAGACTGGCCATGGGCCAACTTTATGGGGGCGCAGAATATATCCTACAGGACATATTTGAAAAATGGGAGGACGAGTTTCAAAATCTGAAGCAAGAGAGCATGACCGTGGCTCAATATGCTATTCGTTTTACCCAGTAGCCAAAGTACTATAAGAAGCCGGTGGGTACTGAGCAGAACCAAATGAGGCAATTTGTTAAAGGATTGAGGCAGGAGTTGAGAAGGGCTTTGGAACCTTCTCCGCCGACGACTTATTCGAGGGCAGTAGATGCGGTGACCCGGACTTAGAATGAAGATAGAAGCAAGATGGTACCAAAACCATTCTTGCCACCAAGACAACTACCAAGACCCTTCCAAAAGTAGCAAACCAATAAGCAACCTGCCATCTAGCAATGGTAAAATCAAGGAAAGCAAGCACAAACAGCACCAACTAGTCCTACACAAAATCTCCCATCGTGCCGATACTTTGAGAAAAAAGGTCATGTAGAGAAGAATTGTTGGTCTAAAGGAGCTAAGTGGAAATGCTACAATTGCGGAGATTCGATGCACCTACAAAATCCCTACAAAAAACTTCTCCAAATCGGGCAAGAAAACCCAGCCTAAATTGCGGGAACCGATCGAGCCAATACTGCAGGAGCCTCTGCAAGTGGAACTCGAAGTTGCAAGAGAAAGCGATGTTTTTCGCTCTTAACTGGGAGGAAGTTAGAGCAGATGCAGTAGTGGTGGAAGGTACGTTTACTATCCAAGGTCGTTCAATTAATGTATTGATAGATCCTGAATCTACCCATTCTTATTTAAACAAGAATTGTGCATATTATTTGAGTTAGGATGGAATAGAACTGCCTTTTACCTTGTTAGTGAGTAAACCCTTTAGAAAAATGGTGCAAGAAGATTAGTAAGTGTAGAATTGTAAGATTGAAGTGGGGAAAGAAAGCTTGGAGGGAGATTTGGTAGTCTTAGCTATTGATGACTACGACCTCATCTTAGGTATGGATTGGCTAGCTAAGCATAGAGCTAAAGTAGACTATAGAAATAAGTCTGTCCAGTTCGTTAGACTTGGATGTGATGTGCTAGAATTCAACGACGAGAAAGTGAAAGAGTTGAAGTTCTTGATAACTGGAGCAAAAGCCCGAAATTTTTTGAAGCAAGGATGTAAAGGATATTTGGCTTATATGATAAAAAAAGCCGAAGGATCAGTGCACCCTCAAAGATATTGAGGTGGTAAAAGATTTTTCTGCCGTGTTTCCTGTGGAACTCACTTCTCTTCCTCCTAACCGAGAAGTTGAGTTCACCATAGATCTAATTCCAAGAGTGTAACCTGTATCTTGAATCCCGTATCGGATGGCACCAGTGGAGTTAAAGGAACTAAAGGAGTAGCTAAAGGAATTGGTGAAGCAAGGTTACATAAGACCCAGCACATCACCTTAGAGAGCTCCAGTACTATTTGGGAAGAAGAAGGATGGGACTTTGAGATTGTGTATCGACTATTGGGGGTTGAACAACCTGACCATTAAGAATAAATATCCTTTACTGTTAATTGATGAGTTGTTTCCCAGTTGTAAGGCTCCAGTTGCTATTCTAAACTGGATTTATGCCATGGATATTATCAAGTGCAAATAAACGAGGAGGATATACCCAAGATGGCCTTTAACACGAGATATGGTCACTACGAGTTCGTAGTGATGCCTTTTAGGGTGACTAATGCATCGGCGGTGTTTATGGATTCGATGCATCGTGTTTTCTAGCCCTACCTGGATAAGTTGGTGGTGGTATTCATCAATAATATACTCATATACTCCAAAAGTCTAGAGGATCATGCAGAGCATCTAAGGCTAGTATTGGAAAATCTAAGAGTGCACAAGCTTTATGCCAAGTTTAGCAAGTGCGAATTTTGGCTGGACAATGTATCGTTCCTTGGCCATGTGGTGACCAAGGATAGAATCAAGGTGTACCCAGCAAAAGTTAAAGCAGTTTCATACTGGAATGAATCAGAGAACATCATGGAGATTAGAAGCTTATTGGGATTGGCTGGCTATTATAGGTGATTTATTAAAGGGGTTTTAACGCTAGCATCACCTATGACCCATCTGTTAAGAAAGGATATACCCTTTGTCTGGAGTGAGAAATACGAGTTTCCAAGAGTTGAAGCAGAGGTTAATGACGACTCCAGTGCTGAGTTTCCCAGAGGGAGATAAATCTTATACTTTGTATATTGATGCTTCAAAGGAAGGTTTGGGAGTGGTATTAATACAGGATAGAAAGGTAATAGCCTATGCCTCTTAGAAATTGAAGCCTCATGAAGTCAATTATCCGATGTATGATTTGGAGCTTGTTGCTATTGTATTTACTTTGAAAAAATGGTAACATTATCTATATGGAGCCGAGTATGAAGTGTTCACATACCACAAGAGCCTGAAGTATATTTTTACCAACAAGGACTTGAATTTGTGGCAGCGAAGATGGATGGAATTTCTGAAGGAATATTGTTGTCCTATCAACTATCACCCTAGAAAGGCTAACGTTATTGCTGATGCCTTGAGCCGTAAAGTCAAAATGGCCAGTCTAAGAGTGCAAGAAATTTAAGCAGTCCAAGAGGTGTTGGATAGAAAGACGGAAGTGCAAGAAGAAAGGATTATTGTTAGCAATCTAAGATTAACACTGGATCTAAAGTAGGAAATCAGCAAAGTAATGCGAAATTTCAACTTTTCAAGGACAAAGAACTTAAACAACAAGGCAGTGATTTTTGGGTAGGACGAGATGGGAGTGATGCATTTCTAAGATCGATTATGTGTACCTGATGAACAACAGCGGAAGGATAAGATTTTGGAAGAGGTGCATAAAAATAAGTACGCTATTCATCCGGGAGAGGTAAAAATGTATCAAGACTTAAAAAAGGCTTATTGGTGGCCCGGAATGAAGAAGAACATGGTGAAGTATATCTCCACTGAAGGCATGAAAAGTGACAAAATATAGGGCTCGCTGTGGAAGCGAACATAAAAAAATTGGAAAAATACAACAGGGGCTTCTAGGATAGGGCCGGCACCGGCTCCAGCTGCCCTAGCCAGCGCCGATTGCACCCTGTCCAAATCCTGAGGTTTTAAAATTTTTACCACTCTTCTGGTTCTCAAAGGTGGCTGGACCAGAACATGTACAACCGGGGTAGGTGTTCTGGTAAAAACCTCTGGCGCGATTCCTGCAAGCCGCCTACTCCTCCTTTGCATGTATGTGAACACCAAACTCTCAGTCTTCCAGTATATGGCCTGCCTAACTACCATTTGGTGAACAACTAATAGGCTAGGGAATTTTTTTTGGAGAGAGAGAGAGAGACGCCTGGCCTTTCACAGAGAAAAAGCCATCTCTTAGAATGTGTATTATGTAATAACGATGTTATTTTCCAATCCTCCTATTTAACCTAAATAAAACCCTAGGTTAAACTGGACTAGACCATTGGACTCTTAATTTAACCTTTTTGGGCTTAATTAATTATTCTAACTATAACCAACTTAATGGCCCAATTAATAATTAATTTTCCAACCTAAATAAACTAGTCCAATTAATAAGCCTATATTAGTTTAGTCCCAAATTAATCTTTAATTATTCAAACTGGGCCAAAGCCCTGAATAATTAATTGATCCACTAAACTAATTTAATTAATTCTTTCTCTCTATGGACCTTTATTTTATTCTAGCCTAATAATTAAATCAGGCTACTTAAATAAAATGAATTCTATTTAATTTAAGATCAATTCCTTAGCTCGTATTTAATTAGGACTCACGGTCTATATCGGGGACCAAAAGACATCCTAGGCTACTAAAATGACCAAAATACCCTTGCCATATAAATAGCTATATTTTACATTTTAAATATTTCCTGATATCACCATAAGGAAATATTGACCCCAAGGACAGTGCTACTTTAGCAAAGTCTCTGACCTACAGGTGTAATGACTAAAATACCCCTCTATACATCGTTGTACATTTAGAGAGGAAGAAGCATACTAACACCTCTCTAAATGACATCTACCATCCTTAGGCCTTTAGTCTAATGATCCACGACTTTTTGAATTGTTTCCGCTTTCCAAGAGAGCTACCCTAAAGCAAACATCCAAGTCATGTTTCCTAGGGCCCTAAATATTTAGATCATTCAGACAACCACAAAGGGTAATATAGTATAGAAACTATCTTGTACAAGTTTATCTTAACTAACTAGTCACACATACCTAACATGCAAGTATATTGGCCCTACGATAGAACCTTAACTATAGCATATCAAAGCATATGCTTTCAGCTTCGTCAGACCACCAACTCATACTCAAGTCGTAGAGTACTAGTCCATACTGTAGCAGTAATAGTCTAGGTTTCTACCATATAGTACTTTTAGATACCACTACTACAGGTCCTATTCTACGTATTTGAAATACGCTTATGTCATGAAATGAGTGGACTACTGACTGACTAAAGGTAAGCCATTCCCTATTTAGAATTCACAACAGAATAACCTAGACATGATGAGATTCTCATTCTCATCAATCGGTTAAGAACAAAAGTTTATGTGTTAAGTAACCTGTAATCTATACCTTACTATGAAAGACCTCCATTCACATGGACCACTTACTTAAACACAATGGGTCTTTTTCAAATGTAATTGTGCACAAATTAAATTGTAAATTCACAAATAATTTTTGAAAATAAATTATTTTATTAAAACATTCAATTTTTTTACATCAGAAACCTAGTCTAAGAGGGCATACATCCCAACATCCACGTGTCTGACCTGTCAGAAAATTAAAGCAGACCACAAAAAGTCAGCAGGATTGTTGCAACCATTACCAATACCTAAGTGGAAATGGGAAGAGGTGATCATGGACTTCGTTACCAAACTCCCTATGGCAAGGACCCAAAAGGACGCCTTATGGGTAGTGGTAGATAGATTGACCAAGTTAACTCATTTTATATCGGTGAATGTAAGGGATTCAATGGAAAAGTTAGCTCAAACATATGTGCGGGAGATAGTCAGATTTCATGGGGTACCTTCAAGTATCATGTTCGATCGAGACCCGAGGTTTACTTCTCGATTTTGGAGAAAGTTTCAAGAATCGATGGGTTCTAATCTAAAGTTCAGTACAACAGCATACCCACAAACCGATGGTCAGTCAGAAAGGGTTATTCAAATATTGGAAGATACGTTAAGAGCTTGCGTATTAGATTTCAGGGTTAAGTGAATCGAATGTATTCCGTATGCGAAATTGGCTTACAACAATAGCTGCCAATGTTCTAGATGTAGATATCAAGTACCTCTCTACTGGAGTTGGTTAGAAGACGGCCACATAAGCAAGTTTGGGGAAGTCTGCATTCAAGAGATGGAAAATAAGGTAAAGCTGATCAGAGAAAGGTTGAAAGCAGCCCAAATCCGAGAAAAAAGTTATGCGGATAATTGGCTAAGGGAGTTGGAATTTCAAGTAGAAGGAAGTGTGTTCTTGGAATTTCAAGTAGGAGGAAGTGTGTTCTTAATGTTGACTCCGAGTAAAGGAATTTTGAAGCATCCGAAAGGAGTGAAGCTAAATCTGAGACATTTGGGACCATTTTCAATAACAGAAAGGACTGGACCGGTTGCGTATTGACTGGACTTGTTAGATAAGTTGACGGGAATACACAATGTATTCCATGTGTCT
Source organism: Voacanga thouarsii (assembly GCA_026120185.1). Taxonomy (NCBI): domain Eukaryota; kingdom Viridiplantae; phylum Streptophyta; class Magnoliopsida; order Gentianales; family Apocynaceae; genus Voacanga; species Voacanga thouarsii. The sequence continues at coordinate 253,267 of JANUWF010001271.1, read as the reverse complement.
CAGTTGAAGAAGTACAATGCTGACCCTGGACATTTTTTAAATGATGAACCGTTGGTATTGCAACCCAACTTGAGCTACATAGAGAAACCCATAAAAATTTTAGATTAAAGTATCAACACACTCCGGAATAAGCAAATTCCTACGGTGAAGGTACAATAGGAGCATCATGGCACTCAAGATGCCATGTAGGAAAAGGATGAATGGGTGAAGCGAAAAAATCCCAACTTGAGATAAAGGGACACTTGAATTTCAAGACAAAATTCTTCTAAGGAGAGGAGGATGTAAAATCCCACCAAAACCTACCCTAGAGTAAGGGGGATGGGATGTATATCTTGTATCATACATAAAATATATCTCTTGAATGATTTGTGTACCTTCGAATTGTGGTTTATATGTTATATGATTTATTTGTGCTTGTTGAGTGGAAAGGATAAAAAGGGAATTTTGCTTGAGGTCGAAATAGGAAGATGGCTTGAGGTTTAGATACGATGAATATTTGGTTGAAAAAATAAGAACAAGAGTTGTTGTAATTAAGTAGTTAGAGCTTCGTGATTTAATCTCTAAGGTCTTAAGTTCAAATCCCATCACTTAAATTTTATTCATATTTATCTTAACCTATGGTTGAATTTTCTTCTTTCTTACATTCCTTAAAGTTAGGAATGTTGTCTTAAGGAAGACACAATGGTAATGTCTTTACCATGTGGACTTGTCATAAAAAGAATTCTAGAAGAATTCTTGTCTCTATTATTCTTAGAAGCCTTGTCCTAACCTCTTTGAATTTAAACTACACCTAAATCTTAATTCATTTTTTATATTCAAAAAAATCATAGCTCTTGTGGGATAAGGGTTGGCCAAAAATAAGGAGGAAAAATAGGTGGAGGTTTCGATTAAAACACCATAGCTATTTCTTCAAGAATATCATCTTCTTCTTGTTCTTGTTTTAGTCAAAAATCTAGAAAAATTTCCAAATTTCCTTCAAAGTTGTTTTTGAAAAAATGCAGCAAGCTTCCCTACCCAATTCTTGCAAGGAACCAACCAACTTGTGTGAGGATGAAGACTGAAATTCCTTGAATTTTTGCAGCTTCACAAACAATGCCAAACCAGAATTTTTTCCCAGCAAACTAGCAACCTTGAACATGATTTAAAGCCAAACATTAGTGCACATGAACAGCTGGAACTTTCTCCTTTCTTCTTCAAGATGAAAGCTGGAATACCACTATTAATGGACCTTCAAACACCCTTAAATTCCAGCTGCAAAATCGTTCCAAAGTGGACCAAAAATTCTACACCAAAACCGTTTCAATTCCAAGTGTTCTTGAGCTTCCAAACCGGAATTTTTTTTCCAGCTTTGCCCCTTCATGCTAAGGCCGAAATTCTTCAGCAAACTTCACCAAATTTCAGTCCTCTAACAACCATGGACAGAACCTCTTGGCTTCTCCACCTACCTCGAACAATAGGACTTTATTAACGTACCTCAAAACACTCCTATCTTCACTATATCCAAACTTATTCAAACTTCAAATTAAAATTCTAGATTTTGTTTCACTAAAACATTCATTTAGCTAGTTGATAAAACCAGAAAATTCTCTACCATTCCATAGCCAATTTCAGCCAGCCTAAGCCTAAAACAACTCTTCATTCCTTGGTTAAAGCATAGCTAGTTCAACCATACACCATTGAAGGACAAGAAACCTTCCAAGAGCAAACACCATTACCCAATCCTATACCTCAAACATCTCCACTTTTCTCTCAATTTGAATTTTGAATAGACTGGAACTCTCTCTCTCATTCTTGGATAACCGAAAGCTCTCCCTAGACTAAGCCATTTGGCCATCACTCGCACAGCACACACGAAATTCTTTTTCCTCTCAAACTCTCTCAAAAACACCAAGAACACACACTACACATCTACTAGCCTAAATCACTTCTAAACATCTCCAATCACTCCCAACTCTCTAAACCATTAGTATTTAACCTATATTCTTCTTTGGTACATTTTGTAACACCAAGGCACACGAAGTTGAACCTTCGAATAGAACAAACCACCCTTTTTTGTTGATGATAAGAATACTAAAAAGGTAAAATAAGAGCAATATTCTTGTTCTTCATCTTTAATTCAACTTCTATATGTCCTTCTCTTTTTACTCCCATTCGTTCCTCTCTCACTCTCTTCCACTCTCTTGTCCGAAATGGTGATGAACAACTATAGACAATCTTTAGATCACTAAAAAGCCATCAAGCACTCAAGGACCTCCACTAGACAAGGCAAAACCTTCATCAAATGTTTATCACATTAAGTATTTCTTTCTTGATCTCCTCTTTAAATTTTCAAATCAAGACTCGTAGATGATGATAGGCTGACTGATTAAAGGGGGGGGGGGTTGAGGATACGTATATGGGTAAAGGGAGTGGATTTAAGACACAAGAATTGGAATGAATGTTGTGACTTATGAATTATGCTTTGGAATCACTATATGTTCATTGTGGTTAAGAGCTTTATGGATGTTTTGATGAATGTTAGACATTATACCGCCATCATTAATTAGGCCTTCATGATATTATTTTTCAATAAAGCCATAGATACTATTATGCTTAGTAGAATATCATCCTTATTGTAATATATGTTAATCCAAGTCTATGTTTTGGATAGACTACCATGTTACTTGTTGAATCCTTGTGTGTATGATTATGTACATGGATTTTCTCTAGCAATAAAAAATAATGTAAGAACTACTTTTTCTATTTTTAGAATTATTCTAATTATCATTATTATATTTAATATAATTAATTTTATTATTTAATTTACAAAATTCTAAAAACATTTGATAGGTTCAAAATAGAAGATTATTTAAGATGTTGTTATTTTATTAGTTAAATGAATAAAATATTAGAATTAATTAATATCAAATGACTTTTAAAATCATATTATAATTAGTTTGCCTTACTAAAACTTTTATCTACGCTTATAAATATTATTTATATTATAATAATTTATTTATTATTAATTTTATTTGTTTTTTAATTTTATTATTTATTAATTAAAATTAAGTATAATTTATTATTATTTATAATAATAATATTTAAATATTTTTTATTACCAATATTATTTAGAATTTATTATTATCCATTATTTATTACTAATTTTGTTTATTATCAATATTACTCATTATTTATTATTTGGTAATAAATAGTTAAAGTTATAATTCATTAATCATTTATTATTTACAACACCTATTTATTCTAACTTATCAAACTAATTTTATTTTATAAAATACTTTATCAAATAGTATTAAAGCTTAAGGCATTGCTGTCATAGTTAGATATTGTTGTGGCTAGTTAACCTAAGAATTACTTATTTAAGGCAAGTATTGTCTACATGCTTATCTTATACCCTGTATTTACCCCAGGCGGGATTACGTTGACTTGAATTACCTTGGAAGACTTTTGTACCCAAGAAGCGCAAAAGATCAGGTAAGTTCCTACATAAAGTTGTTTGAAGACCAAAATTATCTTGGCAAGTCAAGCTTAATGTATACAAGTACTTGTACTGTAAATACAATTATTGAAATTTTTCTTTTCCTTTTTCAGTAAAGCAAACCATTTAAAATTAAACAAGAAATTTTATACAAAATGCCAAACCTTTTCTAAAAATCCAACTTTGACAAGAATTTTGGAAACCATAATTGCTATTTCAAAAAGAATCAATATATGATCTTTCTTTTCTCAAGTGGGACGAACACAACATTGAGTACTCAATAATAGTAGACTACTAGGACTAGTCTTTGAAGGGTTAGGGTAAGTCTTTTAGTAGGTGGCCACCTCTGAGGGGTGAGTCCTTCCCGGATCGGATGCCAATCCTGTAGGTCATACCGGTCCCAGCTAGCAAGTTTAGTTAAGTGGACTGTGTATTTTCAGAATGGACAACCGGTAAGTTTAGGTGTAGAGATGGAGGAGTATCTCACATGATGATGCATTCAGACTTGGGTATAAAAATCATACAAAATTAAGCACATTCCCAATCAAGTTCAAATTAAAATGTTAAACCTAAATCACACATATGAGCAAGTGTACTCATCATTAACTGAGCATAGGGTTATAACAAGTGTCGATCCTCAAGGAAGAAGCAGACATTAATTACCCTTCTTTCATTGTTTAACCGACTTAATAAAGTGAAAAACAAATAAAAAGAAAATTAAAAAGAAAATAAAAATAAAAATATGTATATGTCAAGGATATAGATTTATGCAACTCAAGCTATTGTTTAGATAAACACTATCTTAAAGAACTTAACCATTATCATAACCAATCATTCTCTTAGCACCGTGAAGGATGAAGGTAGACTCACTTTGATGGTCAATTCATGAAATCACTATCTCCTAGATAAATTAGAATCACTTGGTCAGTCTCAACTAATTCATCCAAAAGACGCTTTAAACACATTCCTTAATTAAATTCCCTTGGTCTCAGTGAATTTAGAACATGAAATTAATCAATGAACCCTTGGTCTCAGAAGACATCAATTAATCTTCAATTACCAGTTCGTAAACAATCAACCCCTTTGGTCCAACAAGTCAATTGCCAACAGAATATGAAACTAATAAATCAAAACACCCATCAATCCCCTTTGGTCCAGCAAGTTAATGGATAGAATCAACTAACTAATCTCGTAATAAGCATAAGTAATTGAATACCAAGAATAATAACCAATTAATTAAAAGATCAAATAACTCTAGAAATCATGAATATCTAAAATAATGTCGAATTACAATAAAACAATTAACATATCATTGCTCAAGAAAAAGAAAACAAAGTAAAAGAAAAAACTCATAGACAAGCCTCCTTCTTCTTCCTTTAAAAACCTTCTTGTACAACCCTCCTTGAACTATTAATCTCAAGAAAATATTGGTGATGCACTCAAAAATAAATCTAAGTCCCTATATTGTGCACATTCCCTTTCCTAGGGTAAATTGGCCTTTATTTATAAGCTGACAAAGCTCCTAAAAGAATCCTAAATAAAGAAGAAGTAATTATCTAAAGAAAATCAAAACAAAAAAGAAATAGAAATTGCTAAATAAAAGTCTAAGAAAAACCTAAATAAAACTTGAATAATCAATTGCCTTTGACTTTGACTGTGAGATTGAATTGGAGAATTTGATTTGACTTCAATTTGGCTTCTTGATTTCGGCTTTATCGTTTTGTGCTGGAGTTTGCAATTCGTGTTGCTGAATTGAAATTGTTGATTCGATTGTTGATTTAGCTTCTAATTTGAAGCCGAAGAAAATCTGCTAAAGCCACCTAATTTGCTTACCAAAATCCATTCTTTCTTGTCGCAGCAGCTCAATTGAGCTGTTTCCCTTGCCTTGGCTCAATTGAGCCGCAAACCATCACAATCCAACGAAAATTGCTGCTTCTTTTGCTTTCTTTCTTATTTCAGCTGCTGCTTGACATTGTTGACTTTTCTCTTGCACCTGGGCCCACCGAAATTGTTTGTTTGCAGCAATTGTCTTTTTCTTGTTATTGGCTCAATTGAGCCACGAAGCTAATTGCTTCTTTTTCCTTTGATTGCTGACCGAAACTCTCCTTTTTCCTTTGATGCTTGTCTCGGCTGCTTCTTTTTATCCCATTTTTGCTGACTTTTTTTCCATTCTTCTTGGCCCACCACTGAATTTTTGCTTTTCTTTGATTAATTGTTCTTCCCTTTGTGCGCCGTGAACGAGCCATGCCATAGCTCCCTTTAGCCATTCCAATTTCAAATGCAATTCTCTCTGTTTCTTCTCAATTTCTTTGCACTTTTCTCTCTTCTTTCCAGTGGCTAACTGACGCCGGTTGTCCTTCACGGGGGTGGCGCCGCCTCTGTTCTATTTTGTGATATCTTTGTCTTATTTTACTCCTAAAATCTGCAATAATATACAAAATACCTTCCGAAGAGTAAAATCTCAAATATGAAGGAATATAACTAGTAATTTCACAAAATGTATCACAAAATAATATCAAATAACTAAGAAAAATATGTCTAATTTAGGCCCTATCACCCGATAGACCGTACACCTACCTTGTGTCAATATGCACAAAGTGTGACATCCTAAACGTTACATTGTCATAGTGCACAAAGTGTGGTGTCATGACTACCCCTTTTGAGTGGTTTTATTTATTGTATACATGCATGATTTGAAAAGAAAGTACCACTCTTCATTTCTGAAATTTATTTGGGACTTGCCAGCACTTTCTTTTATAAAAACTTCTTAACTTGCATACATGAATTGTTTAACCTGAAACACTCAAAACACATACGAGCATACTGAGATTTATGTCTCACCACCTTTTATACCATGTTTTCAGATCGGTCATGCTGTGAAGGTTATTGATTAGAGATTACCTATGTTTTGAAGACTTATTACTTTTTCTATGTATTTCATTTGAGAGACTTTAGCAGACATTTATTTATTTTGGAACTTGTTCATGTATTTCTTGGGATGTAATAAGTTCAATTTTGAATTATTTCTTTCATTTCTTTTGTGTGTCCCAATTATAAAGACCGCTTGTCTTGTGGACGGGGCGATATCCCCAGCCCTAATAGGGGCGTAGATTGTTGATATGACTTTTTGTGGTGGCTTTTTCTTAGTGTTGTGGTGTTTTAGTGGCTATGTGTTCAGCTCAATCATAGGGAACCAAAATAGGGACTTTTCTTTTGACAAAAGGACAAAGTAACCCAACTATCTACACACCCTTTAAACCTTTGAAGAACAAAGCCTCAATGACCCTCAAGATGAATAGAAAGTTCTACTAGATTCTCACCCTAACATCCTTGAAGCAACAAAGGCAAGCAAGAACATGTAGAATAGAGAAAATAGGCACCCAAATATTGAATTTCAAACGAACCCTAGAAGAACAAAGCAAATAAGACCCATTCAAAGAAAATAACATTAGATTATCCAAAAGATTTATAGACTCTTACAAAAGGAGGACTAACCCTTTAGCTTGATCTTGAACAAGATGAACAAGGAGGCTTGGCCTCTCAAGATTCTCTCTTAAATTTGAATTAAAGTCAAGTGAATTGTCTTGTCAAAGTAATAAAGGTGCTATTTATACTACCCCTACCCTAGCTAAGTAATCCCTGAGATTTAGTTACAATTTAGGGTCAAAATAAGTCTTTACAAGTAATTAAAAGTGAAGAAAATCGGAGAAAAGTATTAAAATGCAGAACAGTCGACGACTGCGCAGGGCCAAGCCGGTGTCGGTTTGGAACATCACAACCGGTGTAGGTTAGGTTCTGTCTTCGGTCGGTTCTTGTTTGCTTGAGTGTTTGTTTTGGACAGGATGGAGCTAGCGTCGGTTTGGCTGCAGGGAGCCGGTGCCAGCTGTCCTCTGGAAGCCTCCCTTGTCAAATTTCATCCCCTTTTGCTGACGGCTTAAGTTCTTGTTAAGGTCCTTCGCGGATGGCCATCAACACGAACTCTTGGCTCGCTTCCTCAATCCTCCAATCCTCCTTCATCCTCAAGCATTGTTTGATGATCAATTGAAAATTATCTTGAAGCTTCTTGGTCCTCACTCTAGTCATCGGTCCTTGTCCTCCATGATGAAGTGGAGTCTCATCATCTCCCCCTCCTTGAAAAGGATTCGTCTTCGAATCTTTGCCATCATCTACATCAAAAGGAGAGAGGTTACTAACATTAAAGGTAGCACTAACATGATACTCACTCGGTAGATCTATCTTATAAGCATTATCGCCAACTTTGGCAAGAACTTGAAATGGTCTATCCCCCCTTGGATCAAGTTTGCTTTGGCGTTGCGTGGGGAATCTCTCCTTACGAAGGTGCACCCATACCCAATTGCCCCGCTCAAAGGAAACCTTTTTCCTTCCTTGATTACACTTATGGGCGATTTCTTCATTGCATTTTGCAATGGTTTCCTTTACTTTCTCATGGAGTGCCTTCACCATTTCTGCTTTTTTAGTTCCATTAGGGTTCAACCGTTCACCTATAGGCAAAGGAACCAAATCTAAAGGAGTTAAAGGATTAAAACTATATACAATTTCAAAAGGAGAATAAGAAGTGGTAGAGTGAATAGCCTTATTATATGCAAACTCAATGTGAGGAAGCACTCCTCCCAATTCTTCAAGTACTTTTTTATTATGGTCTGCAAGAGTTGGGTGAGTGTATGATTGACCACCTCGGGTTGTCCGTCCATTTGGGGATGACAAGCTGTGGAAAACAAAAGGTTAGTCCTAAGTTTGTTCCATAAAACTCTCCAAAAATAGTTTAAGAAATTTTGTATCCCTATCCGAGACAATAGTCCTTGGAATTCCATGCATTCTCACCACTTTCTTAAAGAATAAATCTGCAATATAGGACGCATCATTAGTCTTGGAACAAGCCACAAAATAAGCCATTTTGGAAAATCTGTCAACAATCACAAATATAGAATCCTTACCCCCTTGGACCTAGTCGCCTTAGCCAAGGACTTTTTGAGTAATAATTCCTATAAGTGGCCTTGAGATATTCGCTCTTACTATTAGGAGTGGTGAATCCTTTATTGACCTTCTCAACTACTTTCGTTTACTTCACATTGTATTCAATATCCATCCCACAGGCAGTCTTGTAGAGATTTCAATGATTGGAGTCAAAGTATAATGCTTAGTAAATAAAGTATATTGGAGATCTCAAATTTAAGGATACTTGCACATTTGCTATAATGAGATTCTATCCCTAACACTAAATACTTATCCATGTGATTATCTCATTGTTAGGTCATCCAATGGACTTGTTCTAGTAACAATCATCCATGTGTTAACTTTAAGTATCACAATACTCATGAATGTGAGAACCACCGCTTGGTCAAATCAAAAAGTATAACATGTGCTAGTCTTGGCACATTAATGATGTCCTATCTCACTAATACTACTACTAAGGATGATTTAAGAACAAGTACTATATAGTGTAGAAGGAATCTCACGTTATGATATCTATCATAATTTCCTTAATAGTATACTATGTGCTGGAGACTTTATCTAATAGTTTTATACACATATGAGCGAAATAATTAATTAAGCTGAAAGATAAAGAATACCTTTTATTATTAAATGTGCTATATATAATATGCATGTGATTGTCTATAGGACATTACACTAACACTTAAATCTAAAAAATTGAATGAAAACCATTCATGTCCAAAAAAACAATTGAGGTAATATTCTTAAGGAAAACAATACATAATAATAGTCCGTAAAATCTAAAATTAATCCAGACGACAACTGTAGGTGATCAGCCCCCACAGCAAGTGCAACAACATTGGCTCTATTTGCAGCACGTAGGTCCACATTGCCTTTTTCAAACCTTCTTCTATCCTTTAGTCCGTACAAATTATTACATAAATGGGATCTATATCTGGTATCCAATACCGATTTCTCATTTTTAAAGGTGGTATTCATCTTAATCATAAACATACTAGGAGTGAAAGTATATGTGCATGCGAGCTTCTCCTTCTCCTTCCTTTCTCTAACGATCTCTAGATAGGCCTTGCAGTTGCACCTCCAATGGCCCATCTTGCCACAATGATGACATGGGCCTTTGGCGGTTGCCTTCTTTTTCTTCACACCACATTTAGGCTTGGTGAGTACCTTCTTCTACTTCTTAGGAACATTCTTCTTAGAAGAGGAAGAATCTTCTAGTATAACTACATTGGCTTCCTTCTTCAAAGAAGTTTTTGTAGTCTTGAGAAGGTTGATCAATTCGAGAAGTGTTGTCTCAATTTTGTTCATTTGGTAATTAATCACAAATTATGAAAAACTACTAGGTAAAGATTGTAGAATTAAGTCCCACTTAATTCATGATCTATTACAAACCTAAATAACCCATGCTTCTCAATTAAGTCCTGCATTTTTAGCCTGTGAATAGCCACAAAAGCACGCTTAACCATCTTAGATTAGAACAGCAATTTAGAGATCCCATATCTCTCTGTTCTGACTCGCTGATTAAACAACTCTCTAAGATAGGAGATAATAGATTAAGTATCCATATGCTTATGCTACTTTTGCAACTCAGAGTTCATTGATGCTAGCATGATACATGATACTATGTCACTGTTCTCTTGGTGCTTCTTATGGATAGCATGCTCATCAGCAGGAGCATGTTGGTCAGGTGGTGGTAGAATCAGAGAAGTTAGCACATAGAGCAACTTTTCTGCCTTAAGAACGATTCTCAAGTTTCTATACCAATCCAAAAAATTTGACTCGGTAAACTTATTAGTTTCTAAGATGTTACATAAATTTATGATGGTCGATATGATGCAAATAACTTAGATGTAAAGATATAGAAATTAGCAAAATATATATGCCCATGATATGAAAATAATTAGGTCTTTAATTGAACGTATAATTATTCTACTGTTTTACTCAAATCAATAGGTCCACTGTTGATTCGGCAAAGCCCGCTAGAAGATTTACTAGTAGACCATTATCTGAATTCCTTAAGAATGGCCTTGGGTTAGCCCAACAAACTATTCTTAAGTTCAATAGTAGGCATCCAATACCAATTACATCGAATGTAATTACCAAATCATTGGGTGATTAACATCTTTTAATCTTAAAGCCTTTAAGCTAGTCCAATCTTACCTCTAATTTTCTTTATGCTTGAGTTAGCCCAACCGGGATAAAGAAATTAGTTAAACCCAACCCATTAATCAAGAATTTAAATTTCATAGCTCGAACTTACTAGATGTCAATTAAGCTTGGGTTAGCCCAACAACTTAGTCTTGAAAAACAGCTCTCGTTCTTCTTATATTAATAGAAGACATTAGGTTTAATATGAATAGAGGGATTTCTTATATTAGTAGTCTCATACATTTGGCATACTTAAATATTAACATATTGAAAATATTGTAATAGACTCTATTACATGGTTTGGTTATGGACTTTTCTAGATTAATTTCCTTGAGCCAAGTAGGAAATTAATTTTGGTCAAACATAGGTGTTCATATATGTTTTGAGAAGAAAGTCTTACCATCTTCTTGCTTCGTCTTGAATGCCATCTCCATAAGCTTGATAAATAATTTCTAATTTATCTCACCTATATAATCTAATTACATACATTTATAATAAAGAAACCTCGAGTTACATTCGAATGGATTTGGATGAGAAGAGAAATTACAAGAGAATTATAGAGAAAAACAAAACTCATATGCCCTATTTATTCAAAATAAAGTGATACATATGCATGAAACAAAATTAAATAGGTCTAATAGTCCATGACTAAGCCAAAACATGCTTAAAATAAGTATACATGAAATATAAATTATCAAAATTATTATTCTGAAAAAATAAAATAAATAGTTTCAAAATCAATTTTTGGAAAATTTTGTGGATCCAAAATCATTATTTTGGAAGAATAAATATTTAGTTCCAAATCAAATTTTAGGAAACTTTTCGGCTCCAAAAAATTTTTGTAAAACTTTTGGGTCCTTAATGAAATAAGAACAGTTTTTTTTTTTTTTTTTTAAATAACGTGCAAGCCCTACGCCGCTTGCACTAGCCCCGTGTGGGATTGAGCACAAATCCCGCACGGGATTGCTCAAGCCCCACGCGGGCTTGTGAAAAGAAAAGTAATTGCAATTAACTGCAATTACAACAATTTGCAATTGCTTTAAAAAAAAAAAAAAAGTCAGCGACATGATTTACAAAGCAATTTTTTCTTTTTTTTTTTTTACTTTGATTTTCTGGAAACAATTTCCAGACCAGCTATTCCAATTTTTTCCTTGTTCTTTTCGGCTTACAATAAGCTGATCGAAACAAGAATAACTTTTCTTTCCGTTTCCGCATACAATTGAGGAAAAAAAATCCTAAGGAATCAAATTCCTTTGCGGGAACAATTTTCTAGTGAAACAATGAAATTGGAAACAATTTCCATAAAGCCGTTTGCCTCTCTTTTATTCTTTTATCCAGGAAAAAATTTCCTATAGACTTCAGAATTCCCACTTTTTTTTTTCCTCTTTCGGACAAATTCAGAAACAATTTCCAAAACAAATTTTTGTTAGAAGATTTAGATAATCATTATTTCTAAATCAATTCATGATCAAATAATTTTCTGTACACCATAATATGTTCCATCGACAAAATTTTCAAACTTCAAAATAGACGTGAAACAATTTCACTGACCCAAAATTATTTCCGAAACAATTTTAAAATTTAGAATATTTATAAAATAATTTCATAATAAAAAAATTATTTTGAAACACTTTACAATAATAATAAACTTGTAAAACATATACGAGAAAGCTCTGGTACTACTGTTGAATTTTGATCATGCAAAAATAATTTATGCACAGTAAAAATTAAAATAAAATTTACTTAAAGTAATCACTCATTTGTAATTAAATGGGTTAGAAGAGTGAAGAAAAATTTATTATCTGAAAATGTAACTTTTAATTTTTTTTTTACACCGATAGAACACTTTCTTAAATTTTTTTCGAGTCGCGAATCATCAAATTTCAAGTATAAAAATTTCTCTTATATTGATCCCTACAAGGACAGTACTCAAAATAGCGCCAAATTGTGCTACCAATTTTATTTCGGCAGGTAGGGATTATTGTTACGGAGAAGACAAAAACAAGAAAAAACTATTGTATCGATTTTGAAGGAAAAAAATAAAAAATTCCGGGTTTTTTTTCCCTCAACCAATCGCAGCCTTTTATGTTTTCCTATTCTATATATATGAATCACAACTGAGAACAATACATATAGAATGCCATACAATATATATATATATATATATATATATATATATATATGAATCACAACCGCCATTGTTTATTTCCAAAAAGAAATGCACCAAGCATATTTTTGTTTCCTAATACTTTTAGAAAGCAGTGATTTAGTTTTTTTTTTCTTAATTTTCAATTATGGGCCTCTAGGATTTAGAAATTGCAATTAGGCCCTCAAATTACAATAAATATATAATTCGCCTAAAAAGGATTTAGTAATTGCATTCCAACCATAAATAATTATAACACTTTATTATTGTCTCATAATAATTATTTCTTCTCACAAATTAATCACATAACTATATAATATCTTGAGTACCAATTCCTCTTTTGTGTGTGACCTATTAGGTTTTCCAGTCAATTGATATCTAATATGAATTAATTCTAATCATTATAGAATTATTAATCCTTAATAATTAAAATTAAGTTATTAGTTTTATAATTAATAAATTTATATTTAGTAGATCATAAGTGACGTTTAACAATATATTATGACCACCGAAAAGTCTAGAAAATTAAGTGGCTTGACATAAATGTTTCAATAGCAAAACGTCAGTGCAATAAACTCTTTTCACCATACTATATCTTATTCGGTTTAGAGTATGGAATTAGTGTCAACTCCATTAGAATATAATTAATTCTACTCCGAATTAATTTGTACTTGTTCCAGAATCCATTACTCAACATGAGTATCAACTTGGAGCTATTTCCAATGCATAATCGCCTTGGTCAAGGACTTCTCGAGTAACGATTCCATACAAGTGGCCGTGAGATACACACCCCTACTATTAGGAGTGATAAATCCGTTATTGACCCTCTCAACTACTTTCGTTTACTTCACATTGTACCTAATATTATCCTATAGGTGGTTTTGAAGGGATTCCAGAGATTGGAATCAAAGCACAATACTCAGCAAATAAAGTACCTTGGAGATAACAAATCTATGGATACTTGTACGTTTGCTATAATGGGATTCTATCACTATCATAAAGTAGTTATCCATGTGATTATCTTATAGTTAGGTCATCCAATGTACTTGTTCAAGTAACAAGCATCCACATATTAATTTTAAGTATCCCAATACTCACGGATGTAAGAACCACCGCTTAATCAAATCAAGAAGTGTAACACATGCTAGTCTTTGCATATTAATAATATCCTATCTCATTAATATTATGACGAAGGATAACTTAACCATAAGTACTACATAGTGTAGTAGGAATCTCATATTATAATCTCTATCATAATTTCCTTAATACTATATTATGTGCTTGGGATTTTATCTAACAATTTTATACACATATATGTAGAATGATTAATTATACTGAAAGATGAAGAATTCCTTTTTTTTTTAATAAATGTTCCATATACAATATACAAGTGATTGCCTCTAAGGTATAACACTAACAGTTCATAAATAAAGGAGCCACATGTTGTACAAGTCATGCAGTGATTTTTGCAAATGAATGCATGAACATAAATTCACAACTTATGTGTGTTCAAAATAAATCCGAGAGTTTACGCTTGGCTCCTAACTCATGCTTGACAAATTTAGAAGGTTACCTAATTTAGAGAGTTTCTCGATATAGAAGGTTTTTGAATATACCAAGTTTCCAACATTAAATAGTTTCCAAGTGTAAGAATTTCCAAAAAAAAAAAAAAAAAAAAAACAAGCTAATGTGCAATTATTTTATTTTTGCAAGGAAATCTTACAAATCTTTTAACATGAAAAAATTTAGTCTTGTGCATAAAATCAATTTTATGAATGCAAAAGGTACTTACCTTGGTCAATCAAGAGGTGGTTATCCTAAGTAAAAAAGATGGACCCTTGCCTTTGGTAATCTCCCAAAGTCTAGAAGAGAGTTCGTATAAATCAATCATAATACTTTCTAAATCATCTCAAAGAAATTCAAATCTACATTAGGCACTAAGTTCACATAATGCCCCTAACATGTTGCCTTCGTTAAATAATGTCAAAGATTAGTAAGTAAGAACTTCACATATACTCAGCACGTAAGACCTTCTGACAACTCTTAGCATGCATAAATTCCATCCTTAATCATTTCCTAAGAAAGTATATTAAACATAGTAACTTAGCACAAAACCCCTAAGCTACCTTCAATTTCCAACAAGCATAGTCTATGTTCCTAAGGGTTGAACACCTATATATACCCCTCCATTAGATCTCAAATTTTTCAAAGATATAGCTTGACATGTTAGGAACAAAATACATTCAGCCAATATAGCAAATAATATGAACAAAAGTCATAGAAATTTTTGAATAGAAACTGCACACATCTGTCTAAGAACTTGGAAAGAAAAATCAAGAACTCACAATCTTAATCCTATTTTTTCCCCATATTTTTCATATTATTAGACCACATAAAACCTGAAAATTTACCCTTTCCCATGATAAAATCATGCTGAAAATTGGTTGCAAAAGAAACCTAAAAACAATCCACAGAGAATGCCGAAAACTCAGCCCTCCTGGTTTTCTGTTTTGGAAAATTTTCTACAATTCAATGCAGTTGTTTCTAGCATAATAACACACACAAAAATCATCTCTCAAGTCCTTAGAATCAAGATTCAAGGTTGATATGAGCTTGAGGGTGATCTTTTGGCAAGAATTTTGCTTGGCTTTTGTTGTAGCTTTCACTAACATAAAAATGAATAATAAAGCAAGATATTGGATATTTAGAGAAAAAAAATGGAACACAAGATAAATACCTTCCCCACAAACCAAGAACCCTAATAGATCTTGCTATTAGAATACAAGATTTAGTAAATCTAGGCCTACCACAATGACACCTTAATGCCCTTGAATTTACAAGATGTTAAGAACAAAAAGGATAGGAGATTGTGGGCATTCAACTTAGCAACAAACACGAACCCTAAATGAGCTAGCATATAGAACCCTTGAAAGATTAATAAATTGAATTATCCTTAGAGTTTATAGACACTTACTCAAGGTTGTACTAACTCTTAGGTTAATCTTGGATTTGAGCAAGAACTCTATGGTTCAAACCTTCAAGAAGAATCCTTTTCTTTCATTCATGTTGTAAAAAAAATGATATGTTATGTTTTACAAATGAGCAAATGAAATATATATGTAAAATTCTTAGATCCTAGCTAATTAAGTTCTTAATATTACAAAATAGCCTCAAAATTGATGAAAATAGAAGAACTCTTGGATATTCCAAAGTTAAGTTAGCATTAGATGGGGTAGGTGAGCTGGCGTCGATTCAGTTCTAAAAAACATTACTTAAAAGGCTGCTCCTGTAACACCCCTAATTTTTCTTCTTTTATTTTTCTATTTTATTTTTCTTCCTCTGTAACTCCCTTTCTTTTGTTTTCTTAATTTCTGAATATTTCTTTTATATTTTTTTCTCCCAATTCCAATTTACGCTGCCTTCTATAATTTGCAACTGTCCCCACAGTTTTCATCAAGATACCAAGTTGACCTTAGAATATGAGATTTCTTCCTTCATTGCATGATACTACAGGGTCCTATAATGACCATATAAAATAATCTATATGATATAGCTGGAATATTATATCTATATATTATATTTGTCCAATTAGATACCTTGTCTTTATAATTAGTTAGTCATCTATGATTCTGGTCTCGAAAATAAGGCTTTTAAATATTTTCTAAGGTCATATACAAAGAATAAAAATGGCTATTATAATATCAAATCTCAGGTCAACTTGAATATGCTATATTTGTGCTAACTTTCTAAAAGGTCATTATCTTATTCTATTCCCATGCATGGCCTGTTGGAATTTGTGGACTCTTAAATGCCAAAAACATGCACGAATCCCTTCTAAGGACCCAAGCTAAATAATTAGGTCAAATAGGGATTTTTCATAGTTACCTCTATGTTGCTAGAAGTATGATTTCTGCCTTTAGATTATCCAGATGTATGTGAACAATAGACGATCACCAGATGCTACAATGCGTGAACGTCCTCTCCTAGTTCACACAGCGAACGACTCCCAAGAACTAGGAGTGCTAGTGCCTAGGGTTTCCATGAGGTTTATGCTTCTGATGTGTTTTTTTCCTAAAAAGATGAAGTTGTGTATATTCTCTACTAGACGACTAGAGTTTTAATCTTATATAACCATATGGTCCTTTTTGAGTCAACATGTCAAGAGATCTTATCATATCCTATTCCGATTTCAAATCAAATTCGAAAAAGATATGAAAAGATTCTCAGGTTATCTTGGTAAATTACCAGGGCAGATTCTCGATGAATTTGGACATCCTCCAGATACATAGAATCTGAACACCTTTTCAGATACAACGAATATGGACATCTTCCCAGATGTAATGAACCTGGACGCGTTTTCAGATACATTGAATTTGGATGTCTTTTTAGATTCGATGAACCAAGACATATTTTCAAATACATCAAACTTAGTCACCAGAAAAATTACTTAACTCGTTCAATTAATGTGTGACCTTATAAGTTCATTTAATATTGGCAATGTGCCCAAATCACATTTACATGGCCCACAATTTATAAGCCATTTCTAGTAAAATATTATAACTATCCAAGTTAAATGAAGATCAGTGATCTCTTGAAACCAAGCCATAATTTAATATTTAGTCCTTTTCATCCCGATTAAGCATAATGCATAAGTTTAATCAACTATTTATTAATCTCATATTAAACTGTTCAAACAAATGATATCAATATCTCAAATTAATATATTTGAGCACAACCATACATTTTAACAGTCTAACTTATCAAGGGGCCCATGAACATCTCTCCGAAGAATGAGAGGGACAAATTCCTTCACTATCAATCGCATTCCTCTCCTTGATTTATTTTATACCAACAATAGTCTAATTTTAGTATCCGGTTAAAAACAACTTTAGACGATGTCAAGATATAAAATTTATTAAATGGAAAACTATGATGAATTCAAGTCGAAGGACTTCTAATATCATTATGGGTAGAAAGCACTTATGACGTGTCCTATAAAGTACTCACACAGTGAGTCATGTCTAATACAATGTTCTCTAAAATTTATTTATGTTTTAGCTTGATATCCTATATATCCATAACCAGTAAAACATAGCCATCAGTCACAAACATACTAATCTTAAATTATTACTGTTCCACTAATAATAATCGATTAGGGATAATTTAAGAATAGTCATTCTATTAGTTATAGGGTTTTATTATCAAGTCACGTACTTGATGACCATAAAACAAATGCACTATTCATAGAAAAAAATGTCTCATATTATTACAAAATACATAATGACAATAGTATAAGTACAAATTGTTTAGGGCATATTCCCAACATAGTCGACTATTGATTTGATCATACATTATACCTCGTAATTACATATGATATTCTATTACCATGGTAACCATTTAACATAATTTCCACCGTTACTTAAGGATACCATATGTAAAGTCTCATATTTATTTCTTCTTTGCTTGCAAGGCAGTATGTAGATTGGCCATAAAGCTTAAATGACCATGCTTCATATCTAACTTATCTTGTGCAACCCCTTAAATCACAAAGGAAATAGAAAATCATGCAAATCTTAACCATTTAAAATTCTTAGTTACTATGTGATACCCATAGTTCATAATATTACCCTCCATATTATAGCCTAGGTAAAAAGATTAACTTTAAAAATGATTCATATGTGTCACACTCTAAGACTATTCAATGAGTGGTGATACAGCTCAAGCTGATGCCTGTTTAGGTTGTTGGGCTGACATCGGTTCTCCACTGGATGAACAACATCTGGCTCCCTCAAATGTCCTCATTTGATTACCAAATGTTCTTATTTCTTTATCTTTAATTTCCTTCGTTCCACCACTTGAATCAACATCGCATTAAGCTCCTAAGATTCCTCCAATGTTGACAACAAGTTGTCCCATTCAAATGCACTTTTAGGCAGATATGAGGTTGTGTTGAAATTGCTTATTTTGGGCTCTTGTCATCAGTCTAGGTATATTTGGTTGTTCATCTTCTTTCCCTTCTTGAGCTGGTTTGTTTTGGCTAAGCTAATTCCTATCATTTTTCCCTTCTTGAAATTGATTCATCTTCAAATCACAACATGCATTATACGAAAAAAAGATCAGCAACACTAAACATAGCACTGATATTATACTCACCTAGAAAATCGATTTTGTAGACATTATCTCCTAATACTCGGAATAGTCCATTGCCTCGTAGTTCTAGTTTGGATTTGCATTGTGTGGGAAATCTCTCTTCTCACAAATACACTAAACCCAGTCATTTGGTTCAAATACCACCTTCCTCCTTTCTTGATTGTGTTTGTAAGAAACCTCCTTATTTTGTTTTTCAATAAGTGCCTTCACCTTCTCATGTAAAGTTTTCACCGTTTCAGCTT
Source organism: Voacanga thouarsii (assembly GCA_026120185.1). Classification (NCBI taxonomy): domain Eukaryota; kingdom Viridiplantae; phylum Streptophyta; class Magnoliopsida; order Gentianales; family Apocynaceae; genus Voacanga; species Voacanga thouarsii. Next base: position 234,132 of record JANUWF010001271.1, on the reverse strand, counting down.
TCTTTTTTTTTTTTTTTTAATTTTTTTTGCCTTAAGGATTCATATTCTTATCTATAAGCAAAGGTGATAAATCCAAAGGTGTTAAAGGATTAAAGCCATATACAATTTGAAATGAAGAATAAGAAGTAGTAGAATATATAGTTCTATTATAGGCAAACTTGATACGTGGTGGCATTCTTCCTAATTCATCAAATTCCTCTTTATAATTGCTCGTAATAATAGTGTCAAAGTCCAATTGACAACCTCCTTTGTCCATCCATCAATGGGTGACAAGCTGTAGAAAACGACAAATTAGTTCTAAGTTTTATCTAAAATATTCTCTAAAAATGACTTAGGAAATTTGAATCCCTGTCAAATACAATGCTTTGTAGTATTCCATGTAATCTTACCACTTAGTTGAAAAAACCCTACAATATAGGATGCATCATTAGTTTTGTTGCAAGGTATGAAATTAGTCGTCTTAGAAAATCTATTAACAACAACAATGACAGAATCCTTTCCCCCCTTAGTTCTTGGAAATCCTAGAATGAAATCCATAGAAATATCTAACCATGGTGCATTAGGGGTAGGTAAAGGATGTATAATTCTTATGGTAATGTGGAAATAATTTGAATTTGGCTTTTCTATGTGTTGCATGTACTACAATGAATCTTAACATCCCCTTTCATCTTTGGTCAATAAAAATGCTCTTGTGTGATGTCTAAAGTTTTAACCACTCTAAAATATCCTATTAAACCATCAACATGAGCTTCCCTCACTAACAATTCTCTTAATGAATTGGAATACAAAGTTTACCATCCCTAAACAAAAATTCATCATACTTATAAAATTTATTGAAAGCACATTTTTCACAAGCATGATAAATTTCACCAAATTCTTCATTCTCTGTAGACAATTCCTTCATAAGCTCAAAACCAATTAATTTAGAATTTAAAGAATTTAAAAGCATAAACCTACGACATAAGGCATCGGTTACATAAGGAAATGCTCCAATGAATTCCATCCATTTAGCATACTTTTTGTTCAATTTTTGTTAGCCTTTAAGATGATTCAATGTTTCATGGTCAGTATGTACAATGAATTCCCTATATAACAAATAATGTTGCTAATGATGTAATATTCTTACTAAGGCATACAATTCTTTGTTCTATGTATAATAATTTAGGGTTATTCTAAACAAATTTTCACCAAAAAAATGCAATAAGTTTTTTATCCTAAGTTAGCACAGCTCCTATTACTACTCCAATTGTATCGCACTCAACTTCAAAGCCTTTATCAAAGTTAGGCAAAGATAGCAATGGGATTTAACTTAATTTTTATTTCAATGAAATAAAAACCTGTTGTTATCTAAACCCTACATTTTTCTTAACTACTTCCATCAATGGGGCTACTATTGTGCTGAAATTTTTAATGAACTTCCTGAAAAAGCTAGCTAACCCATGAAAGTTTCTTACTTCTATCACAGTTGTGGGTATTGGCCAAGACTAAATTTCTTTAATCATCTCTTCATCAACATCTATTCCTTTAGAACCTACAACAAAGCCAAGGAAGATTACCTTTCCAAACAAAAGAAATATTTATCAAAATTTGCATACAACTTTTCTTTTCGTGTAACAAGAATACAATTAAGATGATGTAAATGTTCCTCATATGTCTTATTATATACCAAAATGTCTTCAAAATGCACCACAACAAAATTTCTAATGATTCTCTCAACATATGATGCACGAGTCTCAGAAAAAGAGATAGGTGCATTTGATAACCCAAATAGCATTAAAGCCACTTATAAAAGACATGTTTTGTCTTAAATTCAGTTTTTCATTCAGCACCTTCCTTAATCCTAATTTGATGATATTCAGATTTGAAATTAATTTTGGAAAATACACATAATTCATGCAATTCATTCAACAAATCATCAAGCCTAGGTATGGAATAACGATATTTTACCGTTATGTCACTAATGGCCCTACAATTAGTACATATTCTCCACGTACCATCTTTCTTTGGTACTAATAACATAGGAACTGCAAATAGACTTAAGCTTTCTCCAACATGGCCTTTCTTGAGAAACTCCTCTACTTGCCTTTGCAATTCTTTTGCTTTTTTGGGATTATATCTGTAAGCAGGTCTACTTAGATTTATAGCTCCCGGTGTGAAATCAATTTGATTCTCAATCCCATGAATTGGTAGCAACCCTCCTAGTACTTCTTTTGGAATCACATCCTTGAATTCTTTAACTAAACTTGCAATTTCACAAGGCAAAGAAATTGTAGTTTCGTCAGTAATCAAATAAATTCCATTACAAAATAGAAGAAACATAGTTTCCTTTGCCTCAATAACTTCAATCATTTCACTCTCCTTAGCAAAGAAATTAACTCTTTTTTTCTCTCATTTTTCTTGTTTTTGCCCACTTTTTTCTTTTCCTTCCTCTTGCTTTTGCATCTAAATTTTCTCTTTTCTCTCTTTTTCTTTTCCCTCACTTTTCTCACTCCCTTGTTTTTTTTTCTCTCTCCAGTACACTCTTTTTCTTTTCCTTTTTTCTCATAATCTTTTGATCTATACTAACTTCACTTAGGGTCATTGGTAAAAGAATGTACTTTTTTTTCCCTCTATATAAATAGTATAAGTATTTTCTTCCCAGCATATGCAACTTTTCTATCATATTGCCATGGCCTTCCTAAGAGTAAGTGGCCTGCTTGTACTGGAACAACATCACACAATACTTCATCTTTGTGCTTCCTCATGTCAAATGCAATTAATATTTATTTATTGACCTTCAACTCTCCCCTATCATTCAACCATTCAATTTGTATAGGTATGGATGCTTTCCTGTTTCTAAACCTATCTCTTTCACAGAACCAACACTTATCATATTGGTGCTACTCCCACTATCAATGATTACACTACAAGGTACTTAGTTGATGAAGCACCATGTATAGAAAATATTCTCTCTTTGTCGATGATGCTTATCCTCATTTACTTGTGTGTTCAGTGATTTCCTAGCTATTCCTACTAAAGCACGTGCTTGCTCAATTTATTTTCTATCTTCACTATAAACTTGTTCATCTTCTTAAACTTCTTCATGTTGCATATTTTCCTTTTCCTTGGAAGAAACCTCTCCATATTCGGTAGTGTACATCACCTTCTTGCTTAGATATTCATGTGCTACGTGTCCATATCCTAAACAATAAAAGCACTTGATATCCTAGCTTCTTGGTTTCCCAATGATTTTGCCTTTATCCTTATTCCACTCCTTCGTAGGTTTATTAAACTATCTAAGGGGTGGCCTTGAAGCTCCTTCTTTCTTTGGCATTAGTTTATTGTACTCCTTAGGTGGTGGGTTTGTGTTAGAACCATTCTTCACAAAAAGCCTCCTCTCCAATTATTTCTCCAATTTTATATCTATATGCACCATTTTTTTTTCTCTAAAGTGTCATATGAATGTAACTCTACTATATTGGCAATTTACCAATTTAATCCACGTAGAATCTTACTTTGGTGGTCTATGGGTCTTCATTCACAATTGTCCTTATTATTAGCATGTCTTATTATTTATGATAATCTTTAACATTTTTATTCCTCTGTTTGAGTACTTAGAGCCTTTAATATAACTTATTGTAATAGTGATGTGGTACAAATCTTGCCCTCATGATATTCTTCATCAACTCGCATGTTCCCACTATATTTTCTCTCATTCTTCTATTAGCCAAAACATGTTCCCACCATACTAATACATAATTTGAAAAACCCACCATTGCAAGCTTTACTTTATTTCTCTCACTGTAATCCTGGCAATCAAATAATATCTCAATCTTTTATTTTTCCACTTAAAGTTTGCCTTCAGATCACTCTTACCCTGAAATTGTGGCACTTTCACCTTAATGCTTTTTATCTCCCGCTCTTCTTTCTTTTTTTTCTTCTCCTACCTATTATCGTATTGTTACCCCTATTTTGCTCTCCGTATTCATCTCTTGGATATCCCTTATCCCATTCATATTCTCTTTCTATATTTCTTTCCAATCCCCTCACCTGATTTTCTCCAAATCTCTCTCGGTCTTTACCTCTACCTCTTCTCAATCTATTTCTCCCTTCTTTTATAGGAGCCTACTAAAATCCACTAATTGAATACTCATGCTATTCTTCCCGTAGTTGCATATTCAATGGAAGTGTATTGAAACTCTCAAGTTGATCGTACCTTCTTCATTGACCAGCTGTGGAGGTTTAGCCATACTGTGCTTGAAAGTTCTATTACTTCCTTTTGTTAGGGATATGCCCTAGAGTCAATTTTTACTTATACTATTGTCGTTATATTTTATATAATAATATGAGATTTTTCTTTCCATGAATAGTGCATTTTATTTTGTGGTTATCAAGTACGTGACTTGATAGTAAAACTCTACAATGAATACAATGACTATTCTAAAACTGTCCCTGATTGATTATTATTGTTGGAACAATAATAAATTAAAACTAGTATATTTGTGACTTGATAGCTATGTTTTAATGGTCATGTATATTTGTGATATCGAGTCAAAACATAAATAAATGTTAGAGAACATTGTATTGGACATGACCCACTGTGAGAGTACTTCATGGAACATGTCATAAGTACTTTCTAGCCATAATGATATTAAAAGTCCTTCGACCTAAATTCATCATAGTTTCCTACTTGATAAATTCTATATTTTGACGTTGTCTAAAGTTGTCTTTAATCAGATAACAAATTAGACTACTGTTGAATATAGAATAAATCAATGAGAGGAATATGAATGATAGTGAATGAATTTGTCCCTCTCAATTATGAGAGAGATATCCATAGGCCCCTTGATAAGTTAGACTGTTAAAATGCATAGGCGTGCTCAAATATATCAATCTAAGATATTGATATCATTTGTTTGAACAGTCTACTATGAAATCAAGAAATAATTGATTAAGCTTAATAAGGATGACATGCTCCGTGCCTTATACTTAATTTGGATATCGTGTGACAAAAGGACTAAATATAAAATTATGGTTTTGTTCAAAGAGATCATTGATCTTCATTTAACCTGGATAGTTATAATGTTTTGCTAGAAACCGCTTATAACTTGTGCGCCATTTAAATATGATTTGGGCACACTGCCAGTGTTAAATGAACCTATAGGGTCACACAATAAGCGAACTTGTTAGGTTATTTTTTTGGTAACCAGATTTGATGAATTTGAAAATATGTCTAAGTTAATCAAATTTAGAAAATTTACCAGATACAATGAATTTGGAAATATGTCCACATTCGATGTATTTGGATAATGTCCAGATTATAAGAATTTGACTCGGTAAATTAATTATTTAAATAATCAAGATAATGGCAGAATCTTATCATATCAGTTTTAATTTAATTTGAATTTAAATTAAAATATGATAAGATATTATTAGGCTTGGACTCTAAGAGGTTTGGGGGCTTTTAAGAAAACCCTAGCCGTCTTTTCAAGAGTCTAATTCTGTTGAGAACATTCGTGCCATTCTCTACCAGAAAATAAAACCCTTTCAAACCCTAGGCTCTAGCATTCCCCGGGTGACGAGTGAGTTCGCAGTGTGGATTCGATAGAGGACATTCGCGCACTGCAGCGTCTGATGATCATTCGGGTTGCACGTGCAGTAGCACCATCGGAATCGAAGGATATCAATTTCACCAACCAGAGGTAATTCTGCAAACTTACGATCTTCTTAATCATTTACTTGGATCCTCAGAAGGGATTCGTGGATGTTTTTCGCATTTAGGAGTCCATGAATCCTAACACCTTCCACATGCTCTCTACACTCCTTTGCAACGAGATGAGCATTTCTTGAATATCACTCAACTCCTCTTGTAGCCTAACAGTACTATTAGAATGTATGCCCTCAAACTATGTATCTGATGTAAATTCGATGTAATAAATAAAAATATTTATTCTCAAATTTGTTTGTATAATTTTACTTTAATTTATTTTGCACAATCTTTTTGGAATAAACCCATTGTGTTTAAGTAAGTGATCCATATGAATGAAGGTCTTTCATAGTAAAGTATGGATCATGGGTTATTTAATACATAAAAGGTAGTTCTTAACCAAATAATGATAATGGGATCTCATTAGGTTTATGGTTATTATACTATGAATTATAAATGGGAAATGGCTTACCTTTAATCAATGGATAGTCCACTTACTTCACAGTATAAGTGTATTAGACTACTATAGCTACAACATAAACTAATATCTTATGGCTTAAGTATGAGTTGGTAGTCTAGCGAAGTTGGGAGTATATTCTTTGATATACTATAGGTAAAGTTCTACTGTAGGACTAATATACCAATATGTTGGGTATGCGTGACCAATTAGTTAAGACAAGCTCATACAACATAGCTTCTATGTTTCTGTTAGAGATATTACCCCTTGCGACTATCTGAATGGTCTAAAGATCTAGGACCTTGAGAAATATGGCTTGGATGTTTGTTTTAGGGTAGCTCTCTAGTAAAGTGGAAACATTCTAGGAAGTCATTAACTATTGGACTAGAAATCTAAGGATGATACATATCATTTAGAGAGGTGTCAGTACATTGTTTCCTCTCTAAATAAAAAGTATTATATAGAGGGGTATTTTAGACATTTTACCTGTAGATTGAAGACAATGCTTCACACAACATTGTTCTTAGGGTTTCCTTATGGTGATAATACGAAATATTTAAAATGTAAAATATAGCTATTTCTATTAGAGGTGTATTTTGGTCATTTTTGTAACCAAAGAACGATGTATCTTTTTGTTCTGGGAGTAGTCCGTAAGTCCTAATTAATTTTAGATTGAGGAAACAATCTTAATTAAAGAGGATTTTATTTTATTCAAGAACTCTAATTTATTGTTGGGTTGGAATAAAATAAAATGTCCAGAGAGATTAAGTACCAGTTTAATTGATTAATTAATTATTCAAGGTCTGAGGCTAGATTGAATAATTAGAAATTAACATGGGCCTAGACTAGATAAAAAGGCTTGAGAAATAATCTTGGTCTACTTGTCTTTGATTTTTTATTGGGCTAACTTTATTAGTCTAAAAAAATAAATAATTAAGTTTTATTATTTATTTATGGGCTTATTAAGTCCAAGATAACATAAAAAATAATGTTTGGCCCAGTAGCTTGGACTAAGGTCCATGAACTAGAACCATGTTTAGCTACTTTACCCTAGCTAAACATTATCTAGTGGAAGAAAAGATAATAATTCCCGGAGACATACGTGTGTATTGATATTCGGAGGTTTGTTATTATTGAAATAGTGTAAGATAAATTAATCTCAGTAGTCTCCCATGGTAATTGAAAAAAGCCAGAAAGATTTCAATCTCTTTCATCTTTCCTCCCTCTATGTGTTTCTATTTTTTCTCCAGAAATAAGAACAGAGAAATAATTTCCATGATCTTGCTCATTAGTGACCAGTTAAGGATACGAGCTAATTTCTTAACCTATAGCATTCACCGGTCAGTATTAGGCAGATTCTAAAAGATTAGAATCCACGATATATATGCAGAGGAGAAGCTGAAGGCTTGTCAGATATTCGCCAGGATCCATACTCTGAACGCCAGTGATTGAACAACCTCATCATCTGTTCAACTTGAGCAATGCAAATAGCGAAGAAAACACAGAGTTATAAGTTTTTGAAAGTCTTTTGCTGTGATATTTCATTACTTTTGTGATACCTATGTATGCTATGTTTGCTTGATCCACTTTCATATAGTATCAGAGCCCCTCTTTTAGCAAATATAAGTTATATGCTAGTATAATAAAAGTGGATAGATTGATGGTTGTTTCGTGATCCTACGTGTTTCTGGTATGGGTTAGAGCCATTGTAAGTGTCATTGTCAAGACAAAGGATCTGTGTATTTGATAGGGGCTAAATTCATCACTAATTTCTTAGTTATTCGAGGTTAATTCGAGATACTTTTGAAGCAATAACTAGGCATATTCCTTCTTGATTGATATTTTGCTTGTGGAAAGTGTTTTGGAAGAATTTGTGCAAGAATTAGAAGATTTTGAGAAAAACATGTGAAGTTCCAGAATTGTCCTGGCACCAGGTCAAGCTACCCAACCCAGTGCCAGGTTTGCAATGGAAAAGTAGATAAAAAACAAAGCAAAATTTGAGAAGAAAACCATAATGAACCCAGTACCAGGTTGGTCGAAGTGACCAGGCACTAGGTCCATTCTGTCAAGTGACAGTTTGTGCATGAATTTAGTATATTCTAAAGGATTTTGGTATTTTTTGAATTCTACTCAGACTAGACTTCTCAAGTCATGAATTTTAGTGTTAATGAGGCTTACAAATACAAGGAAAATACAAAAGAATGGCGTGAATTCAAGGATCCAAACTAGCTACTTATTTTTTGAAGACAAATTTAGCACTCAAAGGAGCATTGTTCAAAGAATGTTTTCAAGAGAAGAAAAAGGGCTTGTCTATGAGTTTTATCTTTTATCCTTTGTTTACTTTTCTAGAACAATGATGTGCTTAATGTTCTGATTATAATTGAATATTATGATTTTGAGTTAATTAGGATTTTGATCAATCTATTGTTATCCTTCATATTTGATTACTTAGTATAATTGATTTTGATGCGTTTTCTTCTCATTGATTTGGGAAATAAAGTTAGAAGTTCATTGCAGCAATTTTATTTTTTGTTAAATCTTAATGGACTTGGGAAACGAAGTTAAGATTAAAGGATTAAAGTAATAAAGTAATTAAAGATTGGTTGATTTTACCTAGAGCATAGGGTTATTAACTAATTTCATATTTATTATCACATAGAGTATATGGATAATTATTAAAGAAAGAATTTAATGCATCTTTTGGCTATTTTAGTGCGATTGAAAAATCTGCTAAATTAATCAAGAGATAATGGTTCCATGGATTGGGAAGGAGTGGAGTCTACATAAATGAGTTCATGACTTGAGAAATGATTAGATTTTACTTAAGTTCCTTCATGATGCCAAGATGACAATTGATTGTGATGAATGCTAAATGATTCAATATTAAGTTTTCAGGATAATTGTCTAGTTACATGAAATTGTATTCTTGAGTTACATATGTATGTTTTTCTTATTTTTTCCTTTTCATTATTTTAACACTTTATTGGGTTAGTTAACTAATGAAAGAAAAGTGATTTGTGCGTACTTGTTTCTTTGAGGATCGATATTCGTTAATTCCATATACTATGCGTGCGATGAGTATACTTACTCGTATGTGTAATTTGGGATTAATGTTTTAACTAAACTTGGCTCGGGATGGGTTTAAACTTAATAATTTTTATACATTCAAAATTTACGCATAAAGTTTTTGGCACTGTTGCTTGGGAACAATATCATGAAAGCTTGGATTTTGTTGATTTAACCATATTTATATGTTTATATGTATATACGTAAATATATAAATATGTTCCTTGTATGAATAGGTGCTATATTTTTAGTGTTTGTATAATTGTAATGTTGGTGTTGTGCCCTAGAGGTAATCACTTGTACTTTGTATATGACACATTTATTTTATAATACAAGGTATTATCTTTTAGTTTGTCTTATTTACTTCCATGTAAAATAACTGTAAGATAAAGTCCCAAATACAACACTGTGTTAAAAAATTCATGATAGAGATCATTGTATTAGATTCCTACTACACTTTATTGTGTTAGTACTTAAATAATCCCTAGTAGTAGTATTAATGAGATATGACATTATTATTGCATTAAGACTAGCACATGTTAGATTTCCTAATCTGTTCAGGTGGTGGTTCTCACATCCATGAGTATTGTGATACTCAAAGTTAGCACATGGATGCTTGTTAATAGAATAAGTACATTGGATGACCAAGCTATGAGATAATCACATATATGACTATTTAGTGCGAGTGATAGAATCTCGCTATAGCAAATATGTAAGTATCATTAGACTTAAGATCTCCAAGGTACTTTGTTTACTGAGCATTGTACTTTGATTCCAATCTCAGGAGCTAGATTGAGAGCCGCCTATAGGATGGATATTAGGTACAATGTGAGGTAAACGAAAGTAGTTGAGATGGTCAATAAAGGATTCACTACTCCTAATAGTATGGGCGAATATCTCACAGCCACTTGTTGGAATTACTACTCATGAAATCCTTGGCCAATGTGATTATGTATTAGAAACAGTTCCAATTGATACACATGTAGTGTAGTAGATTCCTGGTACAAGTACTAATATATTCGAGCCAGAATTAATGTTTATTCTAGAGGGAGTTGGCACTAATTATGTACTTCGAACCAAATGATATATTGTATGGTGAAAAGATTACTGCGCTGTAGTTTGTTATTGAATGGTTCATTTCAAGCCACTTAACTTCCTAGACTCCTGGGTGGTCATAATGTGTTGCTAGATACCGCTCATGATTTGCTAAGTATGGGTTTATTAATTGACGAATTAATAAACCAATCTTGTTTAGAATTAATAGGTTAATTCTAAATTATTAAGAATTATTAATCCCAAAGACGTTTAGATTAATTCATATTTGCTATCAACAGATTGTGAAACCTAATAAGTCACACACAACAGAGGAATAAGTACTCAAGATGTTATTTGATAACATTCTAGGGTTAATTGTGAGAAAAAGAAGTTATTGTGGTCAAATTATAATTAGTTATAATTTTGGACCAAATTTTGATTGCTAAAACTTTTGGTTTTCAATTGTAATTTATGAATTCTAATTTGATTAGAATTCACAGAATTGTGTACTCTATGGTTTTTACTCCAAAAAGAATGTTGTCTTCATTCTTTTTCAAATACACAAGAGGAATTATTTTTCCTATGGTGATATAACAAACACACATCTTTTCTCGGTAATCCCTAGCCGCCAAGAGTTTTCTGCTAGCACAGAAAATATTGGGCTTGAGTAACCATTCTCGTGTGGATTACTGTGAGAGTCAATATCACGTTGAGATTGAAGAGGCAAGACAATCTATTAATCATCCAATTGCTAGTGTAATCGAGAGGATTGTTGGATCACACCTTCACATATGAAAGGAATTTTTGAACAACAGAGACATCCGGGAAAAAGGTATATAAATATATATATATATATATATATATATATTTGTTTTTTATCCGTATCAACACACACATGCGGTCCTCTTATCTAGAATTCTTCTATTTCCACAACATAATGCATATTTGATACATGTAAGGATTTTAACAATGGTATCAGAGACACTTGTGTGTGATTTATGGATCATTATTTTTCAATGAAATTGTTTCATTAGAGTCTCTATTTTCTTCTATGAAAATTGTTTCACACGAGTATGATGTCTGAAAGTTGTTTCGGCTTACTTCTCGAAATTGTTTCAAGAATTTCAGGTCTTAGTTGTGTTCTAAGATTGTTATGAATGCATCTTGTTTTCTGGAATTTGTTTTTGTGGGTTCTAGATGCAATATATAGTGATTCTGTAAAGGTTACAGAAGGTTTCAAAATCAGTTGTGAAGTCGTTTTGTGACTCGGGTTATTCTATACAGAAAAACATTTTCTGTATTCATGGATCTAAATAGCTAGTGTTTCTGTACTGGTTACATTGAAGAAAAGTTGCAGGAATTGTGTTTTCAAGGAAAAACGTTTTCTGAAATTATAGTTTTGTTTCAGTACAGAAAATATGTTTGTGATTCAAATTAAGCAAAAGAAAATTTTCGTCTACGGTGGTTCTAGAAAAACAGAATGTCTATTTGATGTTAACTTGATCAAAGATGAAAATTGTTACATTAAGTTCTTTTTGTAGGTTTACGAACACTGCTTAAATGATGAACAGAACGTCTGTTTAGTCCAGAATTTGCTATAAAAATCGAAGAAAAACATCTAGAAATTGTTTCTAGAAGTGGTGGAAAAAAAAAAGGTTTTTGGCCCCACGCTGTAGCTCGCTAGGAGCCAAGCCGTGGTTTGAGGCACAATTAACCCCAGTTGCGGCTTGTAGCCACGACTCGCATGGGACAAGCTCCCATGCGCGGCCTTTATCATGGGGGGGGATGATATTCATCCTCCCCAGGATGCAATTTTTGTTTGTTCATAAAAAAAATTAAAATAAAATCTTTTTTTCCCTCCATTTCATTTGTTTTTTTCGAATGGCCCACGATAAAGGTTTCCCCCTTTTTTCCATTTACGCCCAAAGCTTCCCAGAAATTATGTTCAAGGACTAAACAAGATTAATATCTAAAATTGATTTTAGAATTCAATATATTATTTAAAATATTGATTTTAGATATGTAAAAAAAAAAAGTTTTTTTTTATTAATTCTCGTTTTGAGAATTAAATCTAACTATGATTAGTTTTTAAATAAGACCCATGATTTGGGCTAAAATTACATTTTGGAAATGAATATATTTTCGAAAATATTGATTTTAGATTATGTATTATTATTTAATTCTTAAAATATGATTTTAGAAATTAATAAATTTTCTAAAATATTGATTTTAGATTTTATCCTAATTAAATTTCTAGAATTTGATTTTAGAAATTAAATCTAAAATATTGATTTTAGATTTTATCTTAATTTAATTTCTAGAATTTTATTTTAGAAATTAAATCTAAATTTGTTTTATTTTTCCAAAATAGAGATTTTGGAATAATAAAATTATATGTTTAATTTTTTTTGTTGAAGCATAATTAAAAGCATGGTGGATGGTTATAGGCTAAAACCAAATTATATCTTTTCATACAGTTTTACAGTTTTGGTTTTTTATTAAATAGTACATGCGTGTCCTGCCTTCTCTAAAATTCTTGTGTAATTCTCTTCTTATCTAACTCCATTTGAATGTAACTCGAGATTTCTCTATTTAGAAAATTTATGTAATTAGATTATATAGGCTAGGTAGGAATAGAATTATTTTAATTTTGGAGATGGCGACTAAAACAAGGTGAGAGGGTAAGACCTTCTACTTAAAACATGCATGGACACATAGGGTTAACCATGTTAATTTCCTTTTTGGCTCGAGAAAATTAATTTAGGGAAAGTCCATAACCATACCACGTAATCACTTTATTACCATGATTATCAATTTATGTGATTTATTGATATATTTATGCGTGTCATTTGATAAAATCACTAAAAGGAATAAATTCCTCAATTAATATTAAATCTAATTCCTTCCATTAAAATAGTAAGAACGAGAGTCCTTTTTCGATACCAGTTTGTTGGGCTAACCAAAGCCTACACGACAACGGGCATATTCAAGCTATGGAATCCAATTCCTGATTAATGGGTCAGGTTTAACTAAATTCTTTATCCCGGTTAGGCTAACTCATGTATAAGCAAATTTAGAGGAAATATTGGGGTAACCTAAAAGGCTTTAAGATTAAAAGATGTTAATCACCTAATGATCTGGTAATTACATATGATGTAATTGGTATTGCCTACATATTGAACTCAAATATGGCTTGTTAGGTAAACCTAAGATTATTCTTGAGGAATTTGGACATCGGTCCACTAGGAAAGCCTCCAACAGGCTTTCCCGAATCAATAGTAAAGGTTCTTGGTTTGAGAAAAATAGTGGAGTAATAATGCGTTTAATTAAAAACCTAATTATTTGCATTATATGTAAATATAAAGTTAGCTAATGTTCTCTATCTTTACATCTAGGTCATGTGCATCATGTCAACTACCCTAAACTTACGTAGCATTTTGGAGACCAACAAACTAACTAAGTCAAACTCTCTCGACTGGTATAGAAACTTGAGAATTGTTCTCAAGTTGAAAAAGTTGATCTACGTGCTAGATACTCCTATTCCACCACCACCAGCTCATGATGCTTAGGCTGATGAGTATGTTGTCCACGAGAAGCACAAGAAGGACAGTGACAAGGCATCTTGTATCATGCTAGCATCAATGACTCCTAAGCTACAAAAACAGCACGAGCATTTGGATGCTCAATCGGTGATTCTCCATTTTCGAGAGCTATTTCATGCCCGAGCTAGAATAGAGAGATATGAGATCTCAAAACAATTGTTCCGTTGCAAAATGGCTGAGGGTGCTTTTGTGGCCACTCATAGGTTAAAGACGTTGGGCTAAATTAAGAAGCTTAGGTCTTTTGGGTTCATGATGGACCATGAATTAAGTGTTAACTGAATTCTACAATCTTTGCCTAAGAGTTTTTCACACTTTGTGATTGACTATTAGATGAAAAAGATTAAGTCCACCATTCCTGAATTGATCAATCTTCTCAAGTCTACGGAGTCCTCGATAAAGAAGGACTCCAACTTTGTAACACCCCGCTACCTAGGCCCGCCAGGGCCGGGGATGTCGCCCCGTCCAAAGAACAATGGGTCTTTATAACTAGGTCACCCAAATAAAATAGCGGATTAAAATAATACTTTAACTCAAAAATTTATTATATCCCAAGAATAAATCCATGAATTCCTAAACACAAACCCATAAATAAAAATTATCCACTCTCAACTCCCCAAAGCAATACATAAGAATAAATGACAACATTCTCTTCCAAGGCAGATAACACTAGCTACTCATCCCCGCAGCAGGATCGACCTAAAATCATGGTAAAAAGAGTGATGCAACAGAAATCTCAATAAGCCCCGTGTGTGGGTTGGGCTAAAAAGACAAAACACTTTTCATGATGCATGCACTAGCAGTATATCAAAAGCTTGCCATGCCTTCTTTACAAATTTAACTCTCACTTTTTGGAAGATAGTAGTGAGAAGTCATGAAGCAAAATGCTCTTAAAATATTCCGTTTGGATAGATATGAATAATTAAAAGATATTGAGCTTCGAATAAAATTCCAATGACACTTTAAAATAGTTCCACGAAAATAGCTCATCAATTTAAGCAACCAAGTTAATCTGATAGGGCACAACGGTGGCTCTCACACTAGGTGAAGCACTTGACCCCTGACAGGTGGTGAAAGGGCACAGAGGTGGCTCTCACTCCTATGAAGCACTTGACCCCCAACACCTGGTGAAAGGGCACAGAGGTGGCTCTCACTTCTGTGAAGCACTTGACCCCCAACACCTGGTAGGTGTACATCCTACCGAGTGAGATACTCCTCCCTCTCTCACTCAATCCAAACCGGTTGTCCCACTTCCGGCCGTCGATTCTACCAGAACCCCGTCGCTAGCTGAGGACGGCTCAACCTTCTATACTGACTCCCTGATCGAAAAGAGTCAACCTCTCAGAGGTGGCCACCTGCC
The DNA here is from genome assembly GCA_026120185.1 of Voacanga thouarsii. Taxonomy (NCBI): domain Eukaryota; kingdom Viridiplantae; phylum Streptophyta; class Magnoliopsida; order Gentianales; family Apocynaceae; genus Voacanga; species Voacanga thouarsii. The sequence continues at coordinate 218,929 of JANUWF010001271.1, read as the reverse complement.
GAGAGATATCCCCAGACCAACAAAAGGCTAGTATAAAGGCCTAGCCCCCATTGAGTACTCAACGTTATTCAATCTTCACAATTCATAAGGCTCTAAGGTGGAACCTACAAAATTAGCTCAATACAGTTCCAAACAACATTTTTCAACTCGTACGAAAATTTTAGAAGGCATGGTTTTAAGTCAATAATTTATTCCACAAATTCATAGTGGAGGAGCCACATGCTTAAATAAGTCATGCTGTGATTTTCAAAAATTAGATGCATGCCCAAAAATTTATCTCTTGCATATTCAAAACAAATCAAAATGTTTGATGCTTGGCTCCTAAGTCATGCCTGACACATTTTAAAAATTTATAAATCTAGAAGTTTCTAAAATTAGACGTTTTCCAAATGTAGAAAGTTTCCAAAATAAGAAGGTTCCAAATATAGAGGTTTTCAAAATCAGCTACCATGCTAAAATTTCGTATTTGCAAAAGATACTCACCAACCTTACATTCAAACCAAGATAATAAAATAAAATCAATTTCATGAATGCAAGGGAACTTACCTTATCCTTAAGCTTATGGTATGAACTCTGGTAGGTTGGTCCCTACCCTTGACAATCTTCTAAATCTATCAAAGAGTTCATATAAATTAATTACAGCACTTTCTAGATCATCCCAAAAGAAAATCAAGTCCAAAATTGACTTTCACAAATAAAACAAACTCAACTCACTACTACCATGATCCTAGTGTCCCAAGCTTTAAAGCCAAATAATAAATAAAGAGGGTTTATAAACTAAGTTTAATTTCATATTTAAAATAATTAGTGTTTTGGAAAATACGTACTAATAAGTTGAAGGTTTAAATCTTGCTAAGAAAGATTTAGAGTTTATTTGATGAAGAGTCCTAGGTGGAATTAGGTAAAATAATGATTTATTAATAATTTAGTTGTTAGGAAATAAATGATAACTAAAATTAGTTGAAAATAAATTTAATGAGTCTTGCTTGAAAGATAATAAATAAAATTTTAATGGGTTTTGATTAAAAGATAATAATTAAATTTTTAGTAATAAATATTTTACTAATTATGATTATTTCCATAAAAGGCTTTATTTGATTTTATCATTCTATATATAATATCTATATATTTTATTTTCTAGCAAAAGCTATTATTTATTTGACTAAAATATCCTTATTATATATAATAATCGAAATTTACCCCTCCTAGGGTTTTTGGAAATTACTAGCAAAATCCCATTATGAAATATTTTATTCATGAAATAAAAATTAGCTTAGGGACATCTAGGTCATGATCATATTTCTATGGCTAACCACAATCATGAGCATATACAATCCTTCAATTCATCAAATCATCCAAATCTTGCATATAGACATAGATCTAAATTTATTAAGACATGACTTAACCTCTACTAGCATAAACATGATCATGGCTTCAATAATCTAATCATGCATATAAATCCTATTCACCAATGGTGACATAATCTCTAGCATACTTCATCACAAATACTACCTATGACATGCATCAAGCCTCAACTCATCATTCAATCCACCAATATAATCCTTCCATGCATAAATCCCATCTCCTTCACAATCATACATATACTCATGCTTCAATCAACAACATCACATACTCAATCCCATCGCCAATCATCTTCTCACAACATCATCCTAGAGACATGATTCTAAAATTTTAAAAAGAGGATTGAAGGTACTTACTTGATTGATGAATGACTTGAAGGAGTTTAGAGAAGATCTCAACTCCTAGATGGCTAATCTTGTTCAAGAAAGGTGGCGAAAGCATGGTCATGGAAGAAGAGTCCATTCGGCCAAGAGAGGGAATTTCGGTCCATGAGAGAGAGAGAGAGAGAGAGAGAGAGAGAGAAGAAGAAGAAGAAGAAGAAGAAGAAGAAGAAGAAGAAGAAGAAGAAGAAGAAGAAGAAGAAGAAGAAGAAGTCATTATTATGATTATTCATATAGGTTTTCATTAGAGATCAAGTTTGAAGAGGATGATGTTGAAAGAGTGAATTTACCTTGAAGATGTTCTTGTCCAGAAATTTCTACTTTGATCCAAAGTAGCAAGATGTTTGGAGGAGTTTGATGTTAATATTGGTGTTGATGGATTCACAGCAATGAGTAGACTCAATCTGGAGATTTTCCTGAGGGTTTGAGATGGTTTGGAGGGGTATTAGGTGTAGAGAAGAAGTAGGTGTTCTTGGTGTAGTGTGTGTGTGTGTGTGTGTGTGTGTGTGTGTTCTTGAGGTTGCTGAAAATCGCGAGAGAGAGAGAAAGGATTTACAGTTGCCGAATTTTATGTGAGAGAGGGGCTGGCCGATTTTCAGTAGAGTTTAGGGAGTTGTTTCTATGATTTGGAAGGGAAAAGGAAAGGTTAGTTGTTACAATCTTGGTAGAATATTTTTAGGAAGTGAATTTGGAAAGTAAATATCCTAAGAATATCTTGATTGCTTGGACAGCTTTGAAGTCTGCCATGGCTGATTGTTTGAGTAGAATTTCATGGGATTAATGCTGACTTATGGAGGCTTATGGTGGCCGAAAGTAGGGTGTACAATGATGAATAAGAAGTCTTGTCCATTGAGCAAAATATTATGGAAGGTTGCTAAATAAGATGGCTGAAATTTTGGAAACCAATCAAGCTAAATTGCAGGGATTTGTTTGAGAGATTTTTGGACAGCCATTGATGGAATTTCATGCAGAAGCTCCAGGGAAACAATGGAGCTCTGTTAATGGAGGTTTAAGAGAGGTTTCGACAGATTAGGGTTGGTGTTTTGGCTAGAAGAGAGATAGGAAACAAGCTGGACAAAAATCTGCACAGAAATTTCGCTGCACAGTGAATTTTCTGGTAGATTTTCGTCTGCCACTTCCAACCATTTTGTAGCGAGCTAGAAGGGGGGTTTTAGGGGTATTCAAGGCTGGTTTCCAGCCTTCTTCATGGAGGAAAAACATGGCTAAGGTGGTGCACAAAATCTGAAAGAAAACAGCTTAGTTTTGGGCTCTCAAAACTGATTACTGATTTTCGTACAGGATTTTTTTCTGTTTTGCTCCAGCTTGTGCAGTCCGAAATTGGCCCAGAATTTTCAGGTTTCAAACTGATCCTAAAGACCATTTTTTTGGCAGCATTTGGGAGGGAATGTTAGCTAGAAATTTCTCCCTTTTGAAGGTACAACAAGCTGGAAAATTCCAACTCATTCCATGAAGAAAGATGAACTAAGCTAGAGAAAAATTTCAGCAAGCTTATTAGAGGGATTTTTCCTCTTGGAATTCCTCACAACTCTTCCATATTTTTCAGACCATAGGAAGTCTTTATCAAGACATTTTGATCCTAAAAGGCCTCAGCACTTTACTGAATTTTCTGGAAAGGAAAAGGCTAGAACACCTTGATCAAACTAATGAGTTGAGCATTGAGAAAAATTAAAGAACAAGGAAGAATGAATTTCCCTTCAAGAATTTCGAGTAGAGTAAAGAGTGAAATGAGAATTCTCCTAACATGTCTGTCCTAGGACATTATCACCACCTTGTTCTAGGCTCTTAAGGCCGAAACTAATCCTCCCTAAGCAAAAATAAAATTTAATCTAGCTAAAGCTTCTTTGATGGAATTCGACCCCAAGACCTCAAAAATTAATTCCAAAGCTCTAACCACTACACCACAACAACTCTTGTTGCTATTTCTACTAGAAAAATTAATTTCTATTCAATCCATAGGCTATCTCCCTATTTTCACCCCGGGAAAAAATTACTATTTTGCCCCTCTCACACAATACTCACCAACAAAACTTCAAGACAATAAAACTCGAATCCAGAACACATAAAAATTCATATGAGAATATATTTAACCATGAAATAAAATATGATATGCATCCCAACCCCCTTACTCTAAGGTTGGTTTCGACTGGAGTTTCACAAACTTGGTCTTGATGGTAGAATCTTATTCTTCCAAGAAGAAAGTTCAAAGGAAGAAGAATAAGGCTCCCAATAAGCCTAAAGGTGGTGTGAAGAAGAAGGATGCTACCACTAAAGGCCCATACCATCACTGTCATAAAATAGGCCACTAGAGGCGCAATTGTAAAGCCTACTTGGAGATTGTCAAGGAAAAGAAGGAGAAGGAGAAGCTTGCAGGCACTTCTACTTCTACTCCTAGTATGTTTATGATTGAGATAAATACTGCCTTTAGAAATAAGATATGGGTATTGGATACCAGTTTTGGATCTCATTTGTATAATAACTTGCAGGGATTGAAGGAGAGTAGAAGGCTAGAGAAAAGCGACGTGGACCTATGTACTGCAAATGTAGCAAATGTTGATGCATTTGCTGTGGTGACATACGAGCTGAACCTACCTTTAGGATTAGTTTTAAAATTGAAAAACTATTATTTTCTACTAGTTTTAATGAAAAATACTATCTCAGTTACATGCTTAGACTTGTATGGATTTCATTTGATATTGAAAAATAAATTTTTTTCTTTTTCATTAAATGATATTCATTATGGTTTTGCAACTTTGGTTAATGGTTTATATGTTCTAGACATGGATAATACAATTCTCAATATGAATAATAAGCAACCAAAGATTGATAGCCAAAACACCTCTTACTTACGGTATTGCCATTTAGGCCATGTAAAAGAGAATCGTGTTTCTAAGTTACACAGGCTTGGTGACTTAGGGTCATTTGATTATGAATCATATGGCACTTGTGAGTCTTGTTTACTAGGTAAAATGGACAAAACCCCTTTTTCTGGAAAAGGAGAAAGGGATAAAGAATTATTAGAACTCATACATTCTGAAGTATGTGGCCTAATGTCTATACAAGAAAGTAGAGGTTATAACTATTTTATAACATTTATTGATGATTTTTCACGATATGAGTATTTGTATTTAATAAAATACAAATCTGAGGCTTTTGAAAAGTTCAAAGACTTCAAGAATGAAGTAAAGAAACAACTTGGCAAAAGTATTAAGATTTTAAGATCAAATCAAGGAGATGAATACTTAAACTAAGAGTTTCAGGGTTATCTTAGAGATAATGAGATATTATTTCAATGGACTCCACCATATATACCTCAACATAATGGTGTATCTGAGAAAAGGAATCGAACCCTTCTAGACATGGTACGAACTATGATGGCTTCTGTAGATTCGCTAAAATCATTTTAGAGGTACGCAATAGAGACTTATGTTTATATTTAAATAGAGTTCCATAAAAAAACTGTTGATACTACTCCGTTTGAGATATTCTTTGGCAAGAAACCAAAGTTATCTAACTTGAGAGTATGGGGTTGCCCTGCTTTTGATAAAAGGCCATAGTTAGACAAACTTAACAGTAAGTCTGACAAGTATTTATTTTTGGGATATCCGAAAGAATCTTTTGGGTATCACTTCTATCTCCCATTCGAAAAAAAAAGTGTTTATTTCAAAACATTCTGTCTTCTTAGAGAAAGAGCACATACTCAAAGGGGACAGTGGGAATAAAATTAAACTTAGTGAAGTTCAAGAAGAACAAACAAATAAGGATCAATCGTCTGATCTCACATTTATTGAGAGAATATATGAACCTTCTACTACACAAGATCCTCGTAGGTCAAGTAGGATACGTGTGGCACCTGAGAAATATAAATTTCTCATAAGTAACCACAATAATGTATTGGTCATAGATGAAAATGAACCTACTACAAACAAGGAAGTTCTGAACAATTCAAAATTTAACAAATGGGCCATGAAGTCAGAGATTGATTCCATGTATGATAACCAAGTGGACTTTGATTGATCCACCCAAAGGAATCAAACCTATTGGGTGCAAATGGATTTTTAAGAAGAAAATTGATATGGATGGTAGCGTAGTTACTGTTGGAAAGTATACCCTCAAAAACTATTTATTTTGTATAAACATATTGCAATAAAATATTTATTCATTCAATATAGTTTGTTTCTTATATTAATGCATATTTAAAGATCCAAGTATGACAAGGAATGGTCTATGTGTTGGGTCGTTGTTCATAGTAAGTTATAGACCATGAGTACTTATCATACAAGTAAAATTGAGTTCTTAGTCATTTGATGGAACTAGGCATTTAATCAAGGTAAGACTATTATGTCATGATTTTCAATGAGGAATGGTTTACCTTGAATCATTGAGTAGTTCACTCAGATCATTAAGATAACTGTATTTCGAATATGTAGAACTGGACATGTAGTAATGGTCTCTCTTAAAGTACTATAATTATAGAGATTAGCCTATTACTGCTACAGCGTGGACGGATACCTTCAGACTTGAGTATGAGTTGGTGGTCTGGCAAAGTTAGAGTTTTATACTTTGATGTATGTTGGGTGAGATTTCTTTTGTGAGACTAATATCCTTCTATGTTGGGTATATTTCTCTAGTTAGTTAAGACAGACTCATACAATAGAGTTTCTATGCTTCACTTAGTGAAGTTAAATCACCTTCTTGTAATTATCCAGGATAATCCAATGATCCAGGGCCCTAGGAACGTGACTCTAGAATGTGTGTTTTTGGGTAGCTTCCAATGATAAGCAATTATATTCGAGTGAGTCGTGGACTAGAGATCTAAGGATGGTAGATGTCTTTGAGATGGGAGATAGTACATTTATCATGTCTCATTGATGGGTGTTACATAAAGGGGTATTTTCATCATTTCACCTGTTAGTTAAAGACATTGCTTTAGTAATATTATTTTTGGCATCAATATTTCTATATGTTGATAAATAGAAATATTTAAAATGATAAAGAATGGCTATTTAATAGTAAGGGTATTTTAGTCATTTTAGTAGCAATGAATAATATGTCTCTTGGTCACCAGAGTAACTCAAGTTACCTTGGTATTGTTTAGACACAATATAGGCTTAATGGATAATTATTTAGAAGAAAAATAAATTATATTCTAAGAGTCCAATTAGAATTAAATAATTAGTCTTAGGTTTTGATAAGGCCCAGAAAAGATAATCAATTAATTAAGAAAATTGGGTTGAAATAAATTAATTAATTAGGTTGATATAAGTTGACATATATTAAGAGTCCAATTAGAATTAATTAATTAGTCTTGGGCATTTAATGAGGCCCAAAAAAGATAATTATTTAATTAAGAGGATTGTGCCAGTCATGCGCTATTTTTTTTAGCATAATTAGGCTTGGTGATTTTGGCCATTAGGGCTTTGGAAGCTGATAAGAATCTACCCAACCATCATGCCAAAGCTAAAGAAAGGGGATGGAGATTCAAAGCTCACTCCATGGTGTCAAGGAAGAATTTAAATTACGAAGGCTTTCAATGGAGGATTCAAGCTAAACAAGCTACTAAGCCAATGGTTATGAAGATAGTAAAGAAGTTGGTGCCAAAGGAAAGCTTGAAAGACCTTCAAGAAGAAAAATCAAGAATCAAGAAAGTTTTCAAGCGATGTAGGATCAAAGAAAGGCCTAGAAAATCAAAGCTTGAACAACAATTTGTGTGGAGGATCAAGTGTGCGTGCGAGAAAGCCTGAGGACAAGGAAAACGAACCGACTGTGAAGGACAGTGCAGACCTGGTGCCATGCCCAACAAGCTGACCAGGTGCAAGGCCCTCTCAACTCAGTGGCAAATTTTTGCAGAACCAACCAGGCACCAGGCCTATAATGGCGACACGACGCCAGGTCACTTCGGGCACATACCTGTTTTAATGATTTTCCTTGTTCTATGTTTCTTTTATTTTTAATTTAATTCCCACTATTTTTATTATTTAATAGAGATATTTTGGACCTTTTAAAGGTTTGAATTGCTGAGATTTCGTCTCACCTTAGTTAAGTTTAGTTGCCTATATGTATGGCATTATAACATTTAATATAACAACTTTGAATGTTGATAGAAATCAAAGAGTTTCCTTTAAGAGCTTTTGAGAGGAGATTCCTCTTGGGTAAATCCCACGAACATCAAGACCATTCTTAGGGCCTAGTTCTTCCCTATGTATTGAGTCTATAAACTCTTTTAGGATTAGATCAATGAGCTTACTAATTTGGCTCTTAGGTTATAGATAATCTAAGGTTCTTGTTGGAGGTAAAGTTAGTGGCCTAAATCATCTTCTTTAAAGTGTTCTTGGTTTGTTTTTGAATCAAGGGTCTTTGATTTTGTTTTGGATGACTTGATTCTCATTTCTAGTGTTCTAAGTTCTCTATTTTAGCTTAAGGTCCAAGTATTTGAATTGGGTATCTTGTTTCTTCACAAAATTCTCTATTTTAAACTCTTACATAGGTCTTGCATTTTGCCACAAAATTAGCCACAAAATTCATTGAGAAATCATCCCCAAGATCATATCAGAAGCCCTAACGCTGGCCGAAATATGTAGGAAAAAAACAAGCGTTGTGGAATATTTAATTTTTTTAGTGTGTTGCCTCTTCTTGTTTTCTCTTCCACGTTCCTTCTTTTCCTTCTGTCTAGTAGAGTGATTTTATCCAAGAAATGAGCTCTTACCAAGCTAACACCTAGAGCAATGTAGAGTTATACTCCAGGAGAAGCTTGGAGACGCTTAATGTATAGGAGTAAAAGATTGGCGGTAGTTCCAGTTGAACAGCAGATGCCTCCTTCTCCCCTTCCAATGAAAGAGATTCCAGTGTAACCCGGCCCTTCGTTGGTTAATTTGTGACCAATAAGGAAAAGTAAGTATTCTCTCCTAGATGTTGCTCGAAAAACTGAAAAATTTTGGCTGCGTTTTCCTTTGATAGTTTTTTGCGATTCCTTCAAGTGGTATCAGAGCCACAGTTTTCATCTAGGAGCATATACTAGGGTTAATATTGGAAAAATGTGGTCCTTTACTATTAAAAAATGAATCTTTTATGAATTCATTTGATCCCTCATACATTGGTTTCTTAAGTTCCTGTACGCCTCGCGGTGAGAGGCATCGGATCATGTATTCTAATAGTTTTCCATTATTTTTTTAGTTTTAAGTAGATTCGTTGTATGCCTCATGGTTAGAGGCATAGGCTCTTGTAAAGGCACGTTTTTTATGCTTGGTTTAGAATTTCATTGTATTCTTTTAACCTATAAATCTTGGGGATAAAAGAGCGTGATTGCTAGAAATTTTAAGAGGCAAAAAGTGGTTGAAAAGCTGAATTTTTTCAGAAATTGGTGAACTCTAAATGAATAGTTTGAGAATGAAAAAGTTTACCTTTAGTATCATGCTTATTTTAGTTAACTGTGCATGGGACTTCCCTGTAGAACGGAGTAGCTGAGAGAAGAAATAGAATTTTGATGGAAATGGTTAGAAGTATGATGAATCATGTGTCTCTTCCTATTTATTTTTGGGGGTATGCCTTAGAAACAGCGATCTATATTTTGAACTTAGTGCCTTCTAAATCAGGACCTAGGACACCCTATGAGATGCGGACTGAACGAAAGCCCAATCTGAACCATCTAATGATATAGGGTTGTCCAGCTAATATGCTGATAAGAGGAAGTAAGCTAGAACCAAGATCAGAGTTATGCTACTTCATTGGGTATCCAAAAGGAACGAGAGCTGGATATTTCTATCATCCTCAAGAGCATAAGGTACTTGTTAGTACTAATGCTATATAATTAGAGAATGAAAAAGTTACAACCACCATAGGTTCAAACAGAATACAATTAGAAGAGAAGTTGGCCACTGATTCAATTGCGGGTACTTCTAACTCCCCAATCAAGGAACCAAGAGAAACACTAATGAATATTCCTATACAAACTGAGTCTTGTCATAGTGGGAGGATTATAAGAGTTTCAGAAAGGTGGACTAGAGAGATCTATGATCTAGTCTCTATTTAATAGGAACAATATCCTACTAGAAACGAAGAGACTATTGTTGATGCAGATGCTGATAAATAGCAGCTAGCTATAAATGCCGAGATTGAGTTCATGTACTTCAATTAGGTCTGGGATCTTGTCACTACACCTATGGGATAAAACTTATTAGGTGTAAGTGGGTATACAAGAGGAAGAGTGGTGCAGATAGAATGGTTTAAACCTATAAAGTAAAGCTGGTTACTAAAGGTTATATTTAGAAAGAAGTGATCGATTATGAGGAAACCTTTTCACTAGTAGCCATGATGAAGTCTATCTGAATTCTATTAGCCATCGCATGTCACTTTGACTATGAGATACGATAGATGGATGTCAAGACGGCCTTCTTAAATGGCTATCTTAGTAAAGACATCTACATGTCCCAGCCAGAAGGTTTTGTTACTAGAGGTCAAGAACAAATAATTTGTAAGCTTAAGAAGTCCATTTATGGATTTAACCAAGCATCACAAGCATGGAATATACGTTTTGACAAAATCGTGAAAGCTTATAGTTTCATTCAAAACGTGAATGAACTATGTATGTATATGAAATCAGACAGTGGCAAAGTGATTTTCTTAGCACTTTATGTAGATAACATTCTACTCATTGGAAATGATGTAAGGACATGGTCGTCCGTTAAGATTTAGCTATCTAGTTAATTTAGCATGAAAGACATGGGAGAAGCTAGCTACATTCTAGGTATTAAGCTTCTTAGAAATTGTAGGCAAAGAATGTTAGGCTTATCCCAGTCCATTTACATTAACAAGAAATTGGTCAAGTACAAAATGGATCAATGTAAAAGGGCTATTATACCCTTTAGACATAAATTATCCTTATCTTCCAAACAGTGTCATTAGACAAAGGAAGACAAGTAGAAAATGAGCAGGATCCCTTATGCTTCGGCTGTGGGAAGTCTCATATATGCTATGCTTTGTACGAAGCCAGATATCTGCTTTGTAGTAAGCATAGTTAGTAGATATCAGTCAAGCCCAAAGGAAGCTCACTGGTATGCTGTAAAACATATACTCAAATATCTCAATGAAATGAGAGATTATATGCTTGTATATCGTGTTGATGATTTGGTTCCTACCAGTTACATAAACTCAGACTTCTAGATAGATAAAGATGAAAGAAAATCCACTAGTAGATATGTCTTCACTTTGTTTAGAGGAATAATTTTATGGGAAAGTATCAAGAAATTTTGCATTGCTGATTCTACTATGAAAGTTGAGTACAATGCTGCTTCAGAAGCTTCTAAAGAAGCTGTGTCACTCTGGAAGTTCTTCATAGAACTTGGAGTAATACCACACATGGATAGGCCTGTCACCATTTATTGTGACAACTCAAGAGCGGTGTCACAATACAAGGAACCTCAAAACCAAAGGAATGGCAAGCACATAGAGAGAAAATATCACCTCATCCAGGAGTTCATCTAAAAATGTGAGATTGTGGTCGATTAGATTTCCTCTATCAACAATCTGATGGATCCTTTTACCAAGCCTTTGACAGAAAAGGTGTTTCGCAGACATTTAAATGTCATAGGATAGGCACTTATGGACTTTCTTTATCTTTGTAGCGCAAGTGGGAGATTGTTGTAAAGTATACCCTCAAAGACTAAGTATTTTCTGTAAATATATTGCAATAAAATATTTATTCATTCAATTTAGTTTATTTCTTATATTATTGCACATTTAAAGGTCTAAGTATGACAAGTAATGGTCTATGTGTTGTGTCGTTTTTCAAAATAAGGTATAGATATGGGTACTTGTCATACAAGTAAAATTGAGTTCTTAGTCATTTGATGAAATTGGACATTTTATCAAGGTAAGACTATTATGCCATAATTTCCAATAAGGAATGTTTTACCTGGAGTCAGTGACTAGTCCACTCACATCATTGGTATAAGCATATTTCGAATACGTAGAACTGGACCTGTAGTAGTGATCTAGCTTAAAATACTATAATTATAGACACCAGACCATTATTGCTATAACATGGATGGATACCTTCATACTTGAGTATGAGTTGGTGGTCTGGCAAAGCTAAGGTTTTATACTTTGATATATGTTGGGTGAGATTTCTTTTGTGAGATCAATATCATTATATGTTGGGTATATTAGTCTAGTTAGTTAAGACAGACTCATGCAACATAGTTTCTATGCTTTTCTTACTGAAGTTAAATCACCCCCTTGTGATTGTCCAGGATAATTTAATGATCCATGGCTCTGGGAAAGTGACTCTGGAATGTATGCTTTTGGGTAGCTTCCTATAAAAAGCAAGTACATTTGAGTGAATCATGGATTATTGGATTAGAGTTCTAAGGATGGTAGATATCTTTGAGATGGGTGATAGTACGTTTATCCTATCTCATTGATGGGAGTTACATAGAGAGGTATTTTCGTTATTTCACTTGTAGGCCGGAGACATTGCTTTAGCAATATTATTCTTGGGGTCAATATTTTTATATGGTGATATATGGAAATATTTAAAATGATAAAATATAGCTATTTAATAGTAAGGACATTTTGGCCATTTTAGTAGCCATGAATAATATATCTCTTGGTCCCCAGAGTAGCTCAGGTTACCTTAGTGTTGTTTAGACACAATCTGGGCTTAATGGATAATTATTTAGAAGAGAAACAAAATTTATTCTAAGATTCCAATTAGAATTAATTAATTAGCCTTGATTTTTTATAAGGATCAGAGAAGATAACTAATTAATTAAGAGAATTAGGCTAGAATGAATTAATTAATTTGGTTTATATATGTTAACGTATATTAAGAGTCTAATTAGAATTAATTAATTAGTCTTGGGTATTTAATGATGCCCAGAAAAGATAATTAATTAATTAAGAGGATTGGGCCAGTCTTACATTGTTTTTTTAGTAGAACACCTAGCCCAATTAGGCTTGGTGATTTCGACCATTAGGGCTTTGAAAGCCCTAAGGCTGGCCAAAATATGTAGGGAAAAAAACAAGCACTGTGGAATAATTAATTTTTTGAGTGTGCCGCCTCCTCTTGTTTTCTCTTTCGCATTATTTCTCTTCCTTCTCTTTGGTAGAGTGATTTTATCCAAGAAAAGAGCTATCACCAAGCTAACGCCTAGAGCAAGGTTGTGTCATACTTTAGAAGATGAATAGAAGAACCTTGGAGATGCTTAATGCGTAAGAATAGAAGATTGGCAGTAGTTCCAGTTGAATAGCAGGCGCCTCATTCTCCTATTCCAACGTAAGAGGTTCCAGTGCAACCTGACCTCTCGTTGGTTAATCCAATAAGCAAATATAAGTACTCTCTCCTAGATTTGGCTCGAAAAACTGAAAATTTTCTACTGCTGTTCCTTTGATAGTTTCCCGTGATTCCTTCAAGTGGTATCAGAGCCATAATTTTCATCTAGGAGTATGTCCAAGGGTTAAAACTGAAAAAATGTGGTTCCTTTACTATTAAAAAATTAATCTTTTGTGAACTTATGTGATTCCTCATACATTGGTTCCTAGAGTTTATGTATGCCTTGCAATTAGAGGCATAGGATAATGTATTATAATGGTTTTCCCATTGTTTTTCTGGTTTTAAGTAGATTCGTTGTATGCTTTATGGTTAGAGACATTTGCACTTGCAAATGCATGTTTTTTATGCCTGGTTTAGTATTTCGTTGTATTCTTTTAACTTGTAAATCTTGGGGATTGAAGAACGTGATTGCTAGAATTTTTTAGGGACGAAAAGTGTCTAAAAAGCTAGATTTTTCCAGAAATCGGCGAACTCCAGAGCTGACCAGTTGCTAAGTGGGATGATTGGACTAGGCACTAGGTCCACTCTGCCCAACTAGAGTTTTTAGGGAAACAGATTGGTCCTAGCACCAAGTGGGCCAAATTGACCAAGCGCTAATTCCACTCTGCTCAGAGGCGGATGCACACAATTTTGTCTGAGAAAAATGAGGAGAAAAGGGAGGCCACTGCTGAAGTTTTGTACCTCAATTTTTCCTTGATGTAATAAAAAACCATTGTATGAGGTTAATTTTCTGTAATAGTTTTATTTATCTACGGATGAATAATTTGCATGAAAAATGAATAGTAATGAATGGAAGCACCTTAGGATTAAACAAGATCATTAAATTTTTAATTCATGATATTTAATCCATTGTTTGGACCTTTAAGAATAAATGAAAAGTTTGAGCATGAAAAAGTTTACTTTTGGTATTATGCTTATTTTGTTTTTGTGATCAAATGCAAGAGTTCTTGTGAGACCAAAGTCTCACTAGATAGGACGAGTTTTAATAAATCGTTTTAATCTTAGAAACTTTAAAAATAAAAGAGTTCATGGTTTGTCCTTGTGAAACCCCACCTAAAATCTACCCTAGAGTAAGTGGGATGGGATGCATATTATGTCATCATGTATAAAATATATCTTTTGAATGATTTTGCGTGCCTTAGAATTGTAGTTTATAAGTTATATGATTTATTTGTGCTTGTTAATTAGAAAGGGTAAAAGGGTAATTTTGCTTGAGATCAAAATAGGAAGATGTCTCGAGGTTTACATAAGAAGAATATTGGTTGAGAAAATAAGAACAAGAGTTAATATGGCTAACTGGTTAGAACTTTGTGATTTAATCTTTAAGGTCTTGAGTTCAAATCCCATCACTTAAGTTTTATTCATATTTATCTTAGTTATGTTTGAATTTTCGTTTTCCTTATATTCCATAAAGATAGGAATGTTGTCTTAAAGAAGACACAGTGGTAATGTCTTGACTAGCATGGAATTTCAAAAACCCCAGCCCTTGAAGAAGTCTGTGGAGGTTATTAACTAGAGAATTGCCTATGTTTTGAAGACTTCTTATTATTTTTCCTATGTATTTTATTTGAAATACTTTAACAGACATTCATTTTTGGAACTTGTTCATGTATTGCTTGGGTTACAATAAGTTTAATTTTGAATTATTTCTTTCATTTATTTTGTGTGTCCTAGTAATAAAGACCCCTTATCCGGTGAACGAGACGATATCTCCAGCCCTAATAGGGGCATAGGTTGTGGGGTGTTACAATCCTCATAGAAAATAATGTTGAACTTTAGGTTATTTAATAAATTTTTACTTGGTTATTAACTTAGAATAGTAAAATAAATTCATAGTTTATTCTCTCAAAGGATTTAATCCTTAACATAGAAAATAATATTGAATTTTAGATTTTTACTAAAGTTAATAAAATCATAAGATTATAGAAAATATTTTGGGGCTGAAAACTCTGTTTTGAATAAAAGATTAAGTGGGAGAGGGGCTTCAACAATCCCATGGCTTCCATCACAACTCTGATTAGAGATAGTGAATTTTCTCATGTCATTCTGAGCTTGACCCCCTATAGGATGGATTTCCACAATATCTAGAACTAATGGAAGAGTAAAATTAAAAGCCTAGGGTAATTGCTAGGATCGACCAACCTACGTTGGAAGTTTTTAGCATTAGGTTGCCCATAGGTGGTGTGAATTAGTCGCTATCCTATCGGTGGAATTTTTTCTAGACTATTACGTGTTTTAGGAAGTTTTGATTCGTGATGGTTATACACTTAACTTATGATGCTATTAATCTTCCTACTCTGTTAACTTTTCAGAAAGCCAAACTATTTATATTATTGATAATGGTTCAAACTAGTTATCTATTATCAAAGAAATAATATAAAGAATGTTTATTTTTATTTCTTACAAACTAAATGAATATTTTTTGCAATATTTCAAATTTGTCTAGTTTCAATCCATTGTCAATCATTCTCAAGGAGTTGGAACATTTACGGACTTAAGCAAGCTTCTAGCAGTTGGAGCATCCGTTTTGATGAAACAATCAAAGAATTTAGTTTCATTCAAAACAAGAATGA
The DNA here is from genome assembly GCA_026120185.1 of Voacanga thouarsii. Lineage (NCBI taxonomy): Eukaryota > Viridiplantae > Streptophyta > Magnoliopsida > Gentianales > Apocynaceae > Voacanga > Voacanga thouarsii. Next base: position 203,267 of record JANUWF010001271.1, on the reverse strand, counting down.
GCTTTGTGTGTACAAGATGGTTAGTGGGAGTGAAATCATTTTCTTATTGCTCTATGTAGATGACATATTACTAATAGGAAATGATGTACCTATTCTTCAATTAGTTAAAGTTTGGTTGTCCAAGAAATTCTCCATGAAAAACTGTAGAGAAGTAACCTATATTCTTGGAATAAGGATCTATAGAAAAAGGTTGCTAGGCCTTTCACAATCTACATACATAGACAAAGTGCTAAAGAGGTTTGCATGAATCAATCCAAAAAGGGATTCTTACCTATAATGCATGGAGCAAGCCTTTCAAAGTTAATGTCTCCTAAGACACAAGTTGAAAGGGATCACATAAGTAAGATTCCATATGCATCGGCAGTTTGATCTATCATGTACTGACATGTACGAGGCCCGATATATCCTGTGCTCTTAGTTTGATGAGAAAATACTAATCTAACCATGGTAAAGGTTATTGGGTAGTTGTAAAGAACATCCTTAAGTACTTGTGAAGGACTAAGTATGTGCTATTGGTATATGGAGAGGGTGATTTGAAAGTGAACGGGTATACTGATGCCAGTTTTTAATCTATCAAAGATGATTTCAAATCACAATCTGGCTATGTGTTTACATTGTGTGGAGGGGTAATAAGTTGGAAGAGTTTCAAACAAGAGACTATTTGACTCTACAACAGAAGCTGAGTACATAGCCGTTTCAAAAGCAGCTAAGAAAGCAGTTTGGATCAAGAAGTTTGTGATGGAACTGGGAGTAGTCCCTAGTGTTTTTTGTCTAATATCATTGTATTGTGACAACAACGGATCCATTACACAAGCAAAGGAACCACATTCTCACTAATGATCCAAACATGTATAATGATACTATCATCTTATATGAGAGATCACAAATAAGAATGATGTAAAGATAGAAAGAGTTCCCATGGATGAGAACATATCTAACCACTTACAAAAGCACTATCCTAGAAGAAACATGATATGCATGTTGAGTCATTTGGTATTAGATACATAAATGATTGGCTCTAGTGTAAGTAGGAGTTTGTTAGTATTGTGTCCTAGAGGTAATCACCTGTACTTTGTATACGACACATTTGTTTACAATACAAGGCATTATCTTTCAGTTTGTCTTCTTTAATTTCATGTAAAATAACTGTTAGATAAAGTCCCTAGTACAACACTGTGTTAAGAAAATTATGATAGAAATTATGATGTGAGATTTCTACCGTACTGTATTGTGTTAGTACTTAAATAATCCCTAGTTATAGTATTAATGTGATAGGACATCATTAATGCATTACGACTAGCACGTGTCAAACTTCCTAATCTGTTTAGGCCGTAGTTCTCACATCCGTGAGTATTGTGATACTCAAAGTTAACACGTAGATTCTTGTTAATTGAACAGTACATTGAAGTTCCAAGCTATGTGATAATCACATAGATAACTATTTAGTGTTAGTGATAGAATCTCGCTATAGAAAACGTGCAAGTATCCTTAGACTTGAGATCTCTAAGGTGCTTTGTTTGCTGAGCGTTGTACTTTGATTGCAATCATATTGGTTCCTAGTACATATTTAGTCTAGAATTAATATTTATTCTAGAGGGAGTTAGCACTAATTCCATATCTCCAAACCAAATGAGAATTGTATGGTGAAAGGAATTTATTGCACTGTAGTTTATTATTAAAGGGTTCATATCAAGCCACTTGACTTCCTGGACTCTTGGGTGTTCATGATTGTTGCTAGATACCACTGATGATCTACAAACTATGGGTTTATTAATTGATAAATTAATAAACCAATCCTATTTAGAATTAATAGGTTAATTCTAAATTATTAATGATTATTAATCCTAAAGACGTTTGGATTAATTCATATTCACTACCAATAGATTGGGAAACCTAATAGGTCACACACAATAGAGGAGTAAGTACTTAAGAGGCTATTTGATAACATTGTAAGGTTAATTGTGGGAAGAAAAAGTTATTGTTGTCCAATTATAATTAGTTATAATTTTGGGCCAAATTGTGATTGCTAAAACTTATGGTTTTCAATTGCAATTTGTAAATTCTAATTTGATTAGAATTCACAGAATTATGTACTCTATGGTTTTTACTCTGAAAAGAATGCCATCTTTATTCTTTTTCAAATACACAAGAAGAATGGTTTTTCTTGTGGTGATATAACGACACGTCTTCTTTCATTCTACTTCTCTCAGTGAACCCTAGCCGCCAAGAGTTTTTTGCTAGCATAGAAAATATTTGGTGTCTTGTGTAACCATTCTCATGTGGATTACTATTAGAGTCAGTCTCATGTTGAGATTGAAGAGGCGAGATAAACTGCTATTCATCTTGATGCTGTTTGATCGAAAGGATTGCTGGATCGCGCCTTCAGACATGAAAGAAATTTTTCTACAACAAAGACATCTGGAAAAAAGATATATTTTTCTATTTTTGATCCATATCAACACACACATGCTGTCCTCTTGTCTAGAATCCTTCTACTTTCTTTGTGTAATGCATATCTGATGCATGTAAGGATTTTAACATGTAATTTAATTCCCTAATTTCATTTATGTTTTAATTTGACTAACCCAATTCATGAGTGTGTAGTAATTGATTAACTTGTAAATTCTATAATCTCAATACCTTATTTTCTCTGTAGATCTAGCCCTCAGTGTATGACCCAATGATCTAAAGACGACATAGTAGATCTTGATTCTGAGATCAAGAGGACCTTAACAAAGATTCGAATAGTGGTTAGACAAAGGGTATAGGACTAGATGGAAGTTAACCAACCAAACAATAGCAGTAATTGTGATAATAATAGGAGGATTATGGATGATTTTGTTAAGCCTGCAATTTGGTGTACACGCTTGAGCATTATGAGACCTAGAATAGAAGCCAATGACTTTGAAATTAAGCCCAACATTATTCATATTATTCAAAACATGGTGTAATTTGATGGGCTACCTGAGGAAGATCCTAATGCCCACCTTGCGAGTTTTTTTAAAAATCTATGAGACATTTAAAATGAATGGTGTTTCTAAAGATGCTATCAAACTAAGACTTTTTCCTTTTTCCTTGAGAGATAGAGCAAAACCTTGGATAAAGTCTTTGCCACCTGGATCCATCACCACTTGGAATGTTTTGGCTAAAAAAGTTGTAGAAAAATATTCTCCCCTAGCTAGAACATCGAAGCTTAGGACAAATATTTTCACCTTCCAACAGTTGGAATCTGAAAATCTCTATGAGTGTTAGGAAAGGTTCAAGGAGGTGCTTAGGAAGTGTCCTCATTATGGGTTTGAGCGAGGTATGCAAATGCAAATCTTTCACAGTAGCTTAAGCTATTCTACAAGGTAATTAGTTGATGCATCTACAGGAGGTTTCATTAATTCTAAGACCCCGAAAGAGGTGTTTGATTTGATTGAAAATCTTGCAACAAACAACTATGCATGGGACAATTCAAGGTCAAAAGCTTGTGTTCATGGAGTACACAAAGTAGATACAATGGCAGCTTTAGAGGCTAAAGTGGAGGCATTTACACAAAAGATAGAAGAAATGCTAATGTCTCCTTCCCAAGGATAGGTAATGAATGTTAGTTATGATTTTTGTGGGGAATGACATCTAAATCATGAGTGCCAAAGCATGGGGTCACCAGGACAGTCCTTACAACAAGTTGCGTTTGTGGACAATAGAAGACAATGTAACAATCCTTATAGTGCCACTTACAATCCTAGTTGGAGGATCCATCTCAATTTTTCATGGAACAATCAAAACTAAACTAGGTAGACTTCTTCTAACTTTAGAGGAAATCAAAGGATTTAACCCCCCCTTACCTTACAATACACCACCACCTAAGACATCATTGGAGGACTTGGTTAACTAAATGGTAAATACTAGGAAACATGGTTTCAATGAATGGATGCAACCCCGAAGAATTTGGAGGCGTCCATATACAATCTCAAAAATTAAATTGGACAATTGGTCAAACTCCTTGGAGACTGTCAAACAGGATCTCTTCCAAGGAATACAGAGATAAATATATGTGATCAAGACCGTGGAAAAAGATGATTTTTACTGATTTGATTTTGGGACATCTCTTTAATTTTTTTGTGCTTTCATTTATTTTATGTCCTTTTAATTTTTAGAATAAAATTTCTTCATGATTTCATGGTTTTTATTAATTAATTACAATAATAAAAAAATAGTTGTTTTGCTCGGACAGAGCTGACCTAGCACCGAGCTAGAATTTTGCCCAGGCGCCAAGTCAGCACTACGAAAAATCACAGGAATAGACTGGACTTGGCGCCAAGCCAAGCACCCTGACCTGGAGCTAGGTCATATTGGTATTAAGGCCATTAATGGCTACTTTTGGCCATTTTTCAAACCACCTCTTCATCTCTCTCATTTTTTCTCTCAACTCATTGTCGAGTCTTACTTCAAAATACCACTGGATCATTTTCAATCCTTCCAAAACACCTTCCAAACACAAAATCATTGCTTTGTTCTTGAAGTTTTGGATTGAAATTAAGAAAATTTTTATTTTTTTCTTCACAAATCTCATTTTTCAACCCCTCCATTCGGTGTAGAATTTCTTCAATCTTTTTTGCATAGGATCATTTCCCATACATTAGAGATCATTGTGGTATGATTTTTCTACAATTTCTACGGTTTAATTTTTCTTATTGATTATTGGATATTTTCCCGTGTATTATTATCTGAAAATTCTTGTTTTTCTTCGTTTGTTAGATTCAATGGAGATTTTACATTCTTTGAATAGTAGATAGCATAGGCATATGATTGATAATGATATTTTGTTGATGCAATTCATGTCTTAAATCTTTTTGGTAGCTATTGAGCGTACCTCTCATGTGTGTAATTTTGAGCCTACAAAGGCATGTTCTTCATCTATTGAGAGATAATTGTTGTGCTAATTTATTTATATGTTTAACTTGACAATGTGATCATGAGCTTTACATTATGACATGAATGACATTGTTAATTTGATAATGGGTATTGATATTATGTTTGGGATTGGACAATGGCTATCTTCTTGCAAGTATTGTTGGGGGCATTGGGGTTGCATTAGTGAGGTGTTAAGTGGTATATTGAGGTGGTGGATGAATGGAGTAGGTGTTGTGATTGTGAGAAGGTTGAAAGTTGTGTTTGATTGTGTTGTTAGGAGTGATTTTGAGTGAGTTCTGTCCTTCTTCCTTTATCCTATCTTTATCTATCATCACATCTTTATCATGTCTGGGAGATCCAAGGGAATGGCACTTGGGGCCAAGAGAGTTAGAGCTTCATCTTCTCGTATACCATCTCTTGAGCCTCTACCTACCTAGCCTACCCAATTCTTTGATCCTACATGCCAGATATGGTACTAAAGTTATCAGCACAATAAAATCATAGTAAAAAAGATGTACAAGATGTCCTTCGACAATTCATTGCAACTTTCCACTATGCTTAGGAGATTGGGTTGGGAGCCTATTATCAGACTTGGGAGAACTTATTGTCCTATGAGAGTAAAAGAGTTTTATGTATATATGCAGGACAAGAAGAAGAACAATCTTGAGGTTATTTCTACTATGGTCAAGGGGGTCTCTATTAAGTTTGACAGGGCTAGATTAGCCAGGATCTTGGGTGTGCCTGATGATGGTCCATAGATAGCTGTGGATCATCATCATCAGAAGATTATTTCTGATTCTACTTGGGATATGGATGCTGTTAGGACTAGTTTATAGATGTGGAGGAAGGGACAAATAGGATAGTATCGCTATTACTCCAATAATAATCTTGAGGCTCAGCTATGTGCCCTAGTCTACATTTTCTCTTTCAATGTCTATCCTAAGGCTAGTGGATTCAATGAGTCTAGGGTCATTGGTTTCTACATCCTTAATAAGATGATGAGGAGTGTGCCTATTCTTCTTGCTCCTATTATTTTTTAGTCCATGAGGGAGGTTGTTTACTCTCGCATCTCAGCTAAAGCCCTAAAATTTTCCATACTCATTATGTGTATCTTACTGGACTTTGGAGTGAGTTGTGATGGAGAGATCATTATGTTTACTTTGTTGTTTTTGCAGCTCAGGAGTCATTGACACCAGCAAGATACAAGATGTCATGTCACTATCCACATTGTGCTTCTTGTGGATAGCATGCTCATCAGCATGAGCATCTTAAGTTGGTGGTGGCCGAATAGGAGCATCTAGCATGTACAACAACTTTTTTGACTTAAGAACGATTATCAAGTTTCTATACTAGTCGAGATGGTTCGATTCAATTAGTTTGTTGGTCTCCAAGATGTTACGTAAGTTTAGGTTGGTTGACATGATTCACGTGGCTTAGATTTAATGATAGAAAAAATTAGCTAACTGTATATGCACATGTAATGTAGATAATTAGGTCTTTAATTAATCGCATTATTATTCTACTATTTTACTCTAACTAATAGCCCCCACTATTGATTCGGGAAAGCCCGTTGGAAGCTTTCCTAGTGGACCGGTATCCAAATTCCTTAAGAATAACCTTGGATTTGTCCAACAAGCCACATTTAAGTTCAATGGTAGGTATCCAATAATAATTACATCATATGTAACTACTGGATCATTGGGTGTTAATATCTTTTAATCTTAAAGCCTTTTAGACTACCCCAATATTCCCTCTAAATTTTTTTATGCTTGAGTTAGCCCAACTGGGATAAAGAATTTAGTTAAACCCAACACATTAATCAAGAATTTAATTCCATAGCTTGAACATGCTCGATGTCGAGTAGGCTAGGGTTAGCGCAACAACCTGGTCTCGAAAAAGGACTCTCGTTCTTACTATATTAACGAAAGGAATTGGGTTTAATATTAATTGAGGGATTTAATCCATTTAGTGAATTCATCAAATGACATGCATAAATATATCAATAAATCACATAAATTGATAATCATGGTAAGTAAAGCGATTACGTGGTATGGTTATGGACTTTCCCTAAATTAATTTTCTCGAGCCAAAAGAAAATTAACATGGTTAACCCTATATGTTCATGCATGATTTAAGTAGAAGGTCTTGTCCTCTCGCCTTGTTTTGGTCGCTATCTCCAAAACTTAAAATAATTCTATTCCTATCTAACTCATGTAATCTAATTACATAAATTACCTAAATAGAAAAACCTCGAGTTACATTCGAGGGGAGTCAGATGAGAAGAGAATTACACAAGAATTTTAGAGAAGGCAGGACTCGTAGGTCCTATTTGATAAAACCCAAAATTGTAAAAATGCATGAACAAATATAATTTGGTTTTAGTCCATAACCATCCACCATGCCATTTATTATGCTTAAACAAAATTAAATATATAGTTTTTTTTTATTCCAAAATCTCTATTTTGGAAAAATAAAACAAATTTAGATTTAATTTCTAAAATCAAAATCTAGAAATTTAATTAGGATAAAGTCCAAGATCAATATTTTAAAAAATTTATTAATTGCTAAAATCATATTTTAAGAATTAAATAATAATATATAATCCAAAATTAATATTTTAGAAAATATATTAATTTTCAAAATATAATTTTATCCCAAACCATGGGTTTCGATTAAAAACTAATCATATATATATTTTTTACATATCTAAAATTACTATTTTAAATAATATATATTAATTTCCAAAACCAATTTTAGAAATTAATATTGGTTAGACCCAAAACATGAATCTTGGGAAGATTTGGGGTAGTTAGTGAAAAGGGAAAAAGAAAAAAACACTCGTGGGCCATGAAACAAAAACTAAACTAAATTGAAAGGATTATATATATATATATATGAAACCCACAAAAGAAAAAATCTCATTAGACATCCTCCCTATGATCACTTGAGGAAGACACACATGAGCCACAATGGCAATCGCGACTTGGGGAATTTTGTGCTTCAAGCCGCGGCTTGGCTACTAGTGAGCCGTGGCTTGGGGCAAAAAAAAAAACATTTGTTTTTCCGTTGTCTTCTTCATCTGCTAGAAACGATTTCTGGAAGAAACTTCAAGTCTTATGCAATACTATCAGAGAACTATTCTCTGATTGATTCCATTTTTTTTTTCATTTCTGTTTTATAAATTGATTAGACATTCTCAATAAAACTGATAGGGGCTAAAATCTCCATTATTTTCCTAGTTATTTGAGGATATTTTGAGATACTCTTGTTATAATAACTAGGTATATTTCTACCTATTTGACATTTTTCTTGTAAAAAGTATTTTTGATAAATTTGTGCAAATTCAAGTTGATTTCGAGTGAAAAGTGAAAATTCCATAACAGACCTGGCGCTAGGCCCAGCCAAGGGACCAGGCGCCATGTCCATTTTGGTCAAACAGCAAAAACAAAGCAAAATTAAGTCCAATAATAGATTGTAGCAGGCGCTAGGTGGCCCGACTGGACCCAACACCAGGTCCACTCTGCGCAGAGGTGGTTGGCACGAATTTGGTATTTTCCAAAGGATTTTGGTATTTTCTAAATTCTAGTTGAACTAGACTTCTCAATAAATGAATTTTGGTATTAAGGAGGCTTATAAATATAAGAAAAACACAAGAGAAATGTGTGATTTGAAGGATCCATGCTAGCTACTCTATCACTACTCAAAGGAGTATAGTTCAAAAAAGGTTTTCAAGAGAACAAGAAGGGTTTGTTTATGAGTTTTATCTTTTATCCTTTGTTTGCTTTTCTTTAACAATGATATGCTTAATGTTTTGATTGTAATTGGATATTATTTTGGAGATTATGATTTTGAGTTAATTGGAATTTTTTGATTAACCTATTGTTATCTTTAGTATTTGATTACTTGTTATAATTGGTTATTAATGTAGGTTCTTCTAATTGACTTGGGAAACGATATTAGGAGTTCATTGCATTGATTTCATATTTGTCAAATCCTAATGGACTTGGAAAATGAAGTTAAGATTAAAGGACTAAAATGATCAAAGATTAGTTGCTTTCTCCTTGAGCAAAATGTCATTAGCTAATTTCATGTTTATGAGGTATGAGTTTAATGCATCTTTTGGTTGCTTTGGTTTGATTGGGAAATCTGCTAAATTAATCAAAGGATAGTGATTCCATAGATTGGGGAAGAAGTGGAATCTACATAAGTAAGTTCATGACTTGAGAAACGATTGAATTTTACTTAAGTTCTTTTATGATGCTAAAACGACAGTTGATTGTGATGAATACTAATTGGTTCAATATTGTGTTTTCAAGATAATTGTCTAGTTACATAAAATTACATCGTTGAGTTATATCTAGTTATATCTTTATTTATTTTCTTTTTTAGTCTCTTCTTATTTTATTGGCTAAATAATAAAGATTTGGGTAAAGTGCGGTAGGAGACTAAGTTCTCATGGATTCAATACTAGCTATTCCCTATACTATACGATGGGTATACTTCCCCGTATATGTGGTTTTAGTGGTTAGCATTTTAATTAAAGTTTGTTTGATTGTTTAATTTGTTGGTAATATTTTCTACACTAAAAAACACACAATAAGTTTTTGACGCCATTACAGAGGATGAGCACTATCGAAAACACTCGAGTTTTGTTGATTTAGTCATTGTTGTATTTGTAAATATCAGTAACTTTGTGTTTCAGTAGTTTGTGAATATTTCTATTTTGTGTATTTTTCTTTTCTTTGTTTTTCTGATATTTTGTTTATTTTTATTTTTCTTTAAGTGCGAGATTAACATCATCATGGACAATTATTAATGGGCACAATGTCAAAGGAGCTATAATGATGATATGTCAGCAAGGTTGCAAGCTCGGATTAACGCTTTTAATGAGATGTCACTTGAAGTTTCAATCAAATCCTTTGTTGCCAGCACAAACACGTCCATTAGGTGGCATAAAAAAGTATCCCAACGAATAAACCATCAAAGAACACAACTAGCCAAGTTGGTTGAAGATGCCATAAAGGCCCATACGCTTGAACATCCCAAGTTGGTTTCAGGGAGGTAACTTTGCATTTGTAGATCATGCATCGAATAGTAAGGATTTCTTGATCTCATCTTTATGAACTCAATTACCAAGTTTTAAGGGGAATTTTCATTGTGACAAATCTTTTGAAGGGTTAAATGGTGATTTTAAGTTTGATGCATTCTTTAGATACCATGTGCACTCATATATCAAAAACAGTATTTGTGTACCTAAAGGAATGTTCGCAAATAAGGTTCATATGTTTTGCTTTGTTAAGAAAAATTATTTTCCAGAACCTTCTATTTTCAAAAACTTGTCTTGTTTCTACTTTCATCATGCCTACCTTTTTCAATGAGCTTTAATTTCTTTTCCAAAGGTTTGATGAGAAAGCATGATGAGTGAAAAGAGTTTGTATTTTTCTTTTAGGTTCGGTTTTTGTTTAAGTGGTTAAGTGTCTTTTATCCCCTAGTAATAAGGAAAATATTTTCCATCTTAAGTGTGGAGGAGTGAGTCGTGTCTTTATTTGCTTTCTTAGAATTTTTAGTTTGTTTTCTTTTATTTAGGTGTGTCGTTCTTTTATTATTAATTTTTTCTTTGTGCTTTTATTTGTATTTTCTTTTGTAGGTTGGAATAAAGTCCTCTCGGACAAGTTCTTCTCTCTATTTCCCGTTTTGATATCCATTGGCACTTTATTGCACTTGGGAAGTATTGCTTAAACTTTCTACCTCCTTTTATCATATTTGGTCCCTTCGGAGATACTTTCTTGTGTTTATTTTTTGCCAATAAGGACATTGTCCAATGTAAGTGTGAGGGAGAGGTTTGGTGATATTCTTTGTCCAAGATTTTGTTAATTATCTTGGTATTTCCTTGGTATCAAACAATTCTGTTGAACATTTTGAATTGAAAATTTTCACAAATTAGAAAGTTTGGAGATTTTAGAGCTAAATTGAGCATTATCTATAATGGAGTTGTGATTTTCTTTATAACTTTGGATATAGATTTGTCATTCGTTATGGTTAATTTTATTAAAAGGCAAACTTGTGTATTAATTTGGATTTTGCTAAGTCTTGAGAATTTAAGTTAAACTTGGTAATATTTAGTATTTGAGTTTTGTTTTATTCTTTGAGTTTGAATATGGATGATGTGATGAAATATGTAAGAGTGGTTGATATGATCTTGAGTGGGCTTTTTTTTGGTGTTGTGGGTGGTTTAGTTGATTATGATTTCAACTCATCCCATGGGACCAAAACAGTAAATTTCTTGAGACAAAAAAAAAGGGGGGGGGAGAAATTAAACTAACAACCTACCCTCTATCAAACCCTTAAAGAACTAGGCTTCAAAGACCCTCAGGAATAGTAGAAAGTTCTACTATAATCTCATCCCAATATCCTTGAAGCAGCAAAAGCAAACATGAACAAAAAAAATAGAGAAAATAGGCACACAAGTAATAGAATTCAAACAAACCATAGAAGAGCAAAGTAACTAAGACCTATTGAAAGAAAGCACATTGGATTATCCAAAAGATTTATAGTCTCATTCATAAGAAGTACTAAGCCTTAAGCATAGTCTTGAATGAGATGAACATTGAGGTTAGGGCCTCTCAAGACTCTCTCTTCAAATTTGAATGAAATGTGTGAATTGTATTGTCAAATCATTAAAAGTTGTATTTATACTACCTTAACCCTAGCTAAGTAATCCTTAAAGTTCTAATACAATCAGGGCCTTAATAGGTCTTTACAAAACATTTAAAATGGAGAAAAATCAGAGAAAATAAAAAAATGCGGGGCAGTAATCGGCTACCCAGGTTGGAGCCGGCACGGGCTAGGGATCTTAAGCCGGCGCCGGTTATGCGCTGTTTTGGGCCATCTTGTGCAGGTTGAATTCGGCACCAGTTTAGCTGCTTGGGCCGGCGCCGACTATCTACTGGAAGGCCAACTTTTGGTCAAATTTCGTCCGTCTTTGTTGCCGGCTTGAGTTCTTGTTGGGATCCTTCTTCGATAGTCATCAAAATGAGCTCTTAGCTACCTTCCTCAACCTTCCAACCCTCTTTCATCCTCAAGCATGGTTTAATGAGTAATTGAAATTCATCTTGAAGCTTCTTAGTCCTAGATCTTGTCATCAGTCCTTGTCCTTGCACGGTCACGCCTCCCCCTCCTTAATCTTGACCTCCATGATGAAGCGGAGTCTCATCAGTGGTTGACTCCTTCTTGTATTATGGACTTAAAGTTTACTTAACTTTGAGTTGTGAATAAGGAATGTGAGGAAATAGAAAAACAATGAGTGAAAAAAAACAATCATTGTTATGTGTGATGAAAAAACTGAGTTAAACATGAAGTTGAGAAAAAAAAATTCTTTCGAGAAAAAAAGAGAGAGAAAAAAAACTTTTGCTGAAAAGGGGGTTACTATGAAGAAAAGTAGCAAGTATTGTTCGGTGCATTCTCTTGAGACTATCCCGAAGGCAAAAAGGAAAAATGAAAAGAGAGAGCAAAGAAAATATATGTTGAAAAAATTAATGATGACTATAAGGGGGCTAATACGGTGCATGAAGAGAAATCCATTCACTTGAGACTATCAATTCCCTATGTCATTGAAAAATTGAGAAAAAAATATATATAAAGTGGAGTGTTTTCCTTATTTCACTAACTCGAGTTTTGTAAATTTAAATTTATAATGCCTGAATTGGTTATATTGACTTGACTTGTATGATTTATGTTATTTATGTTTTTGCTTAAGGAGTAGGATGATTTTCTTGTACTAAATATGAACTTATGTTTTTGAATGGACAGAACATGTTGTCTTCTTCAGCTACTATGGTCATTAGAGCTCCATTAACACACCTCAAAACATTCTTATCTTTACTCTATTCAAAACTTTTCAAACTTGAAAATTAAAGTCCAGATTTTCCTCCATTAAACACTCATATAGCTAGAGGATTAAACCAGAATTTTCTCTCCTATTATACAGCTTTTTTTGGCAAGCTACAAAGCTAAAACAATCCTTCATTCCATGATCAAACATAGCTAGTCTAGACATCCACCATTGAAGGATAAGAAACCTTCCAAAAGAAAACATCATTACCCAATCTTCTATCTCAAATATCGCTACATTTTCCTCTATTCATCCCAAATCACTCCAAAAACTCTCCAACCAACTAGGATTCAAGTTATACTCACGATAGGCCACTCCATAACACGAAATTCACCAAAGTTGATCTTCCACTCGAATCAAACGTACTTTTTGTTCAAGAACTAGAAGAACATCAAGAAGGTAAATTCGAACACCTTGGTCCTTCTTCACCTCTTCATCACCATTTCATTATCATCTCAACCTCTCTCTCTCTCTCTCTCAGCATAACCATTGGTGGCAATTCTTGAACAACTTCAATCAAGGAAGGACTCCTCAAGCACCCATGGATCTTCATTGGACAAAGCAATATCTTCAACTAACGATCATCAGAACAAGTATTTCTTTCATGACATTCTCCTTAAATTTTCAAACTTAAAGCTTTTAGATGATGAATTTGATGGGTTGATCAAATAGTGTTGGTTTGGAAATATGTATGCGGGTGAAGGGAATTATATTAAGACATGAACATTGAGGCTTAGGCGCTATTGTTTGGATTATGCATAGAGATCATTATATGTGTAAAACCCCACCTAAAGCCAACCCTGGAGTAAGAGGGTCGGGGGGATGCATATCATATTATTTTGCATGAATATATATATTTTTGAATGATTTTATATGCTTTAGAATTATGATTTATAGGTTAAAAGGCTTAGTTATGCTTATTGAGTAGGAAGGGTAAAATGGTAATTTTGCTTGAGGTCAAAATAGGAAGATAGCTTGAGGATTAAATAAGAAAAATATTTGGGTGAGAAAATAAGAATACGACTTAGTGTGGTTAAGTGGTTAGAGCTTTGTTAAATAATCTCTAAGGTCATGAGTTCAAATCCTATCACTTAAGTTTTGTTTATGATTATCTTAGTTAAGTTTGAAATTTTTGTTTTCTTACATTTCTTAAAGATATGAATGTTGTCCTCGGGGAGACATGAAGAAAATGTCTTAATCCTTTTATCATGTCCTAAAAGGAATTCTAGAGGAATTCTTGTCCTTTTATTACCTCTAGCTTGTCCTAACATATTTAGAAATTAAATTTGTTCAAAATTAATCAAAATTCATCTTTTAATTCCAGAAAATTTTGTGAGAATTTCATGGCTTTGAATTTTGAAAATTGATCTTGGAAGATGAAGGGTTGACCAAAAATAGGAGAGGAGTTAGGAAGGTTTCCCAAGGGAAATCAATCACCATGGTTGAACTTTCAAACTCGTCTTCATAGTGTTTATGTTCTTGATAAAGGAAACTTGGAAATTTTCCAGATTTTTGAGCAATCAATCTTCTGATAAAATCAGCCAAGTTCCTTGCTCATTTGCTGCCAGAAAAATGATCAATTCATATAGCTTGAAGACCGAAATTTCAGTGCCAATTCGGACAGCACAAAACTGCTCAAAACCAGAAAAAAATTCTGGGTAGTTTCGTTTCACAGCAACCAGAAAATGGAGCTGTTTTTCCTGTCTTCAATCCAGCAAAACTCCTTTGATTTTTTCTCCAGAAAGAAGGCTGAAAACCAGCCTTAAAAGACCCTCAAACACCCCTCAAATTTCTCTGCAAACCGAGCTAAAGAGTTGTAGAAATACTGCACAGAAAATTCAGAAAACCATTTGAACCTTAGAACACTTTGAAACCAGAAAAATTCCAGTTTTGTTTCTAAAAGCCTTGGCAGAAAAACCACCCTCAAACATCTATAAAATGCACCTTGTACAGCCATGAACTGAAGACCATTAACGTCTCCACTTACCTTGAACACTTGGACTCCAAAACCACACCTCAAATATCTCCTAAGATCACTCCATTCAAAGTACATTTGAACTTCAAAAATTTCCAGAATTTAGCTCCATGGAAGCACCCTTGTATTAAGCTACACAACCAGAAATTCCTCTGCCATTAAGCTCTGAATTTCAGCCAGCCTTAAAGCCTTATCAATCTTCACCCATTTCAGCAAAACAAACCATTCCAGCCGGCTCTATTGAAGTACAAAGAAACCTCCATCACTCAAACACCATTAACATATCCTAGACCTCAAACCACTCCTCAATTCCCTCCACTTGAATTTCAAACAAATCAGATTATTCTCTTCCTCTCTAAGCCAAAAACCAGAACTCCTAAACTCCCTAAACCACTTGGCCAACACTCTCCCAGATTTCGTGCACATTTTTTTTTTCTCAAACTCTCTCAATTTTCACCAAGAACACCAAGAACACACACTACATTTCTTCAAGCCAAAACCCACCCTAATCACCTCCAATCCCTCTCAAATACTCCAGATTACTCCTACATACTCCCTAGTGTTCATTTCTGGTATTTATAACATAAAATCTTGCAAACAAGAAATTGCATTCGGATACAAAATCAATTTTTTCTTGAAGGTCTTAAGAACATCATCAAGGTAACCAAGAACAACTTATTTGTTCATCTTCTTCCATTCAACCTTCAATGCACCATACTAATGTTCTCTCTCTCTCTCTCTCTCTCTCGGCCGAAATGGTTGATCAACAACCATGGTTGTTTTTTTTTTTTTTTTTGTTCTCTTGGACAATTCTAAACTCTCAATCGCGTGGACCTTCTTTAGTCTTCATCGAAGTAATCATTAATCAAATATTTCTCCTTAATCCTCCTTTTTAATTCTACATTCATGTCTCATAGATGTTGATAGGAAGAATAGAATATGAATGAGGGATTGAGTGTATGCATGTGAATGAAGGGATTGGGATTAGGACATGAGAATGGTTATACATGATTAAGCTATATGGATTTTCTTGAGAATTAATGTATGTTTATCATGTCTTAGGAGAATTATGGATGTTTAAAGCATGTTAGATATTATGACACCTATGGTGAATAGGATTTTTATGTTCTTATTTCCATTGAAGCCATGATTGGTGATTATGCCTAGTAGGGATTTGGCCATGTGATAGAATGTGTTGATTTAAGCCTATGTTCATGAATGGACTAGGTTATTGTTTGATGTTGGAGAATGTGTCTTGTTTAGCAATAGGAAAATCATGATTATTTTCTTGTTAATCCTAGGTTATTTTTAGTAACAAATTTTATTACCTTAATTAAAATTATTACTATATTTTTCTCTAATGATTTTGAAATTTCTAGGAAGTTTTGGAATTGAAATATTAAATGAAATATTGATATTTTATTAGTCAAATGAATAATATCTTTTATTAAAAATAATATGTGTGTGTGTGTGTGTGTAATAATAAATAAGATCTTTTATATAAATAATAATAATAAATAAAATATTAATGACCTTCTAGACCATAGTTTAAACTTTTACCTATATTATTTATATTAAAGTTTATTTGTTATCTATTAATAAAAAATTTAATACGATTCATTTATTATTAGTTACTAATTATTTATTATCTATTAAATATTAATTAATTATTTATTTATTTATAATAATACTATTTAAAAAGTTCCATTTATTAATATTATTTAAGACTTAGTATTATTCAATATTCAAACACTAGTTTATTTATTAATAATAATACTCAAGATTTATTATTTAAACCTATAACTTATTAGTAATTATTTTACAACCCCTAGTTATTTTAACTTATCAAGATAGATTTATTTTATAAAATTCTTTATCATCTAGCCTTAAAGCTTAGGACATTAAGGTCATGGTTGTAATTAGTTGAACTAGGGATTATTTATGTAAGGCAAGTATAGCTCTAGTATAACCTTATGCCTTGTGTTTACCCCAGGCAGGGTTAGGTCAGCCTTGGAGGATTTTTTAGTTCAAGCAAGCAAATGATCAGGTAAGCTCCTGCATGGAGTCATTTGAAGACTAAAATTACTGTGGCAAGTCAAATGTGATGTGTATGGACATTCATTTTGTAAAGGCAATTAAGGACTATTTTTCATTTTTATTTCAGTCAAGCAAATCATTTGAAAAATTAAACAAGTAGTTTCACACAAAATGCTAAACTCTTTCTAAAACCCAACTTTGACAATAATTTTAGAAACCCTTGATTGCTATTTTCAAGTAAATCAATGTATGATCAATTTTCTCCTGAGTGGGACAAGTAACGTTGAGTACTCAATAAGGGTAGACTATTAGGACTAGTCTTTGAAGGGTTAGGGTAAGTCTCTTAGTAGGTGGCCACCTCTGAGAGGTGCGTCCTTCCCGGATACAATGCCAGTCCGATAGGTCATGCTTGTCTGAATTAGCAAGTTTCAGTCATATGGATTGTGTGTTTCAAGAGTAGACAACCGGTAAGTTTGGGTGTAGAGATGGAAGAGTATCTCACCCGGTAGACCGTACACCTACCTTTTGTCAGCATGCTCATCATGTGGCATTCTAACCGTTATATGGTCATGAGGCCCAACGTGTGGTAACCCACGGCTACCTCTTCAAGTGGTTGTTTTTATTGTGCACATGTATGTTTTGAAAAGCAAAACACCACTCTTTATTTTAACATTTATTTAATGCTTGCCAGCACTTTCTTTTATGAAATTTTTACAACTTGCATACATGAATTGTTTTCCTAAAACACTCAAAGCACAAACGAGCTTATTGAGATTTTTATCTCACCACCCTTTTATGACATGTTTTCGGGGCGGTCCTGCTGTGGAGGTCATTAACTAGATTGTTGCTTATGATTTTGAAGACCCTTTATTATTTCCCTTATGTGATGTTTTGAGAGAATGTTGTAAACAATTTATTTTGGATTTGTTCATGTATTTTGGGATGTAATAAGTTCAATTTTAAAGTATTTCTTTTATTTTATTTTATGTGACCTAGTTATAAAGACGCCTTGTCCTATGGACGGGGCTACATCCCCGGCCCTATTGGGCCTAGGTAGTGGGGTGTTACAATATGTTTGTTATGATTGAAGGCTTTATGTCTAGTATGGATGTTTTGATGTATGATTGATATTATACCACCATTGTTTGATTATGCCTTCATGATGTTATTTTTTATCAATAAATCCCTAGATAATATTATTGTGGGTGGAATATTACCCTTGTTGTGATGTATATTATTACAAGCCTATTTTTGAAAAATCAGCATGCAATTTATTACATATATGTGTGTATGTATATATAAAATTTTTAGTACTAGTAATTCACTATGGTCTTTAAAAATTTTTGTTAGAACTACTTTTATTATTATTGTTGTTGTTGTTGTTGTTGTTGTTGTTGTTAGCATTATCCTTATTAATATAATTAGTATTATTATTTAATTTAATTTACTAATTTCGGTAAACAATAAGTATTTTTAGAACTAATAATTACTCAAAATATTATTATTTTATTTAAAAAAGCAATAATAATTTTTATTAAGCATTACTAAATATAAATAATAATATATAGAAATTAATACAATACCTTTTAAATTTATATTATTTGTAATAATAAATATTATTGGCAATTATTATCAAAATAATTTGTTTATTATTAATTTTATTTACTATATATTCTTAGAAATTAATTATTAATTATTATTATTATTATTATTAATTATTATTATTATTATTATTATTATTATTATTATTATTATTATTATTATTACTTACTTACTTACTTACTTACTTACTTACTTACTTACTTACTATCTATTATTTGTTAATAAATAGTTAATATTATAATTTATTATTTATAGCACCTATTTATTTTAACTTATCAAATTAATCTTAACATATACAATACTTTATCAACTAATGTTAAAGCTTGAGGCATTGTTGTCATAACTAGGTGTTGTTATAACTACTTGACCCTGAAAGAACGGGAAAGCGGGAAAACACAGGGCACGCAGCGGAAGAGAACATAAAAAAAATTTGGAAAAACAAGAATAGGGATTCCAAGGCAGGGCTGGCACCGGTTGCGCCCTATCCAAATCCCAAGGTTTTAAACTTTTTACTTCTCCTTCTGGTTCTCAAAGGTGGCTCGACCAGAACATGCACAACTGAGGTAGGTGCTAGTAGAAGCCTCTGGTGCAATTCATGCAAGTTGATAGGGCCTAAATTAGTCACATTTTTCTTAGTTATTTGAGGTTATTTTGTGAAATAACTAGTCATATTCCTTCCTATTTGATATTCCCTTTATAAAAATACTTTTCTGTAATTTTATGCAAAAATAAAGGAAAATTAGAGCTAATTGTGGGATTTTTCAGAGCAGAACCGGCAACAGCCCAGGAAGGGGAGCTAGTGTCGGTCTTTCACTGGAAAAACAATGAAGTGAAGAGAAATTGGAGTCAACAAAGGCTGCTACAATTGAAAGGAAAAGGAAGTAATTGGCTATGGCTCACGGCTAAGCAAGCCAACGGACAGCAAGAAAAGTCGGACAAAAAACAGCAACAACAACAAAGAATTGATTAAATTCGATGGAGCCCAGGTGCAAAACAAAAGTCAACAAAAATGGCTAAAACAAAGAAACAACAAAAGTAACAGAGAACAAGAAGTAGCAATTTTCAGTGAGTTTTGGTGATTTGCGGCTTAATTGAGCCAAAGCAAGGGAAATGGCTCAATTGAGCCGCTATGACAACAAAGAATGAGATAGAAATTCGGTGGCTTCAAACGGCTCAATTGGAAGCCAATTGCAGATTTCACAATTTCAACAATTCAACATCAATTACAAGCTTCAGGAGAAAATGACAAATGCCAAATCAAGAATCCAATTAAAATCCAAATCAAATTAGAAGTCCAAATTGATTCTCAATTGATCAAAAGTCAAGGCGGTGGACTTCTATTCCTTAGTATTTTAGTTAGGATTTTATTTTATTTCTAAACCTTGTTGGTTTTGGATTATTTTAGGTAATTTCTTCTTCTTTACTTAGGACTCTTTTAGAAATTTTGTGAGCCTATAAATAAAGGCCAATTTACCCTAGAAAATGGGAGGTGCACAATATAGGGACTTAGATTTATTTTAAAGTGCATTACCAATATTTTCTCGAGATGAATAATTCAAGAAGGATTGTACAAGAGGGTCTATGAACGGAGAAAAAGAAGGCTTGTCTATGAGTATCTATTTCTCTCCTTTGTTTTCTTTTTCTTGGACAATGATATGTTAATTGTTTGATTGTAATTTAATATTTTTTTAGATATTCACGATATTTAGAGGTATTTGATCTTTTGATTAATTGATTATTCTTCTTGGTATTTAATTACTTGGATTGGTTATGAGATTGAGTGATTGTTTCTTTCTATTGGCTTGCTTGGGAAAGGGGTTGATGGTGGTTTCAATTCATTGGTTTCATATTTGTTGTCTCTTAACTTGCTTGAAAAATGGGTTAATTGCTAAGAACTGGTAATTAAAGGTTGATTGATGTTTGCCAGAATATGGATTCATTGGTTAGTTTCATGTTTTAAGTTTGCCAGAATATGGAGATTTAATCAAGAATTGCGTTTAATGCATTTTTTAGGTGAATTAGTTGAGACAGAATATGTGATGCTAATTTGTCTAGAAGATAGTGATTTCATGGATTGAAAAAGAAGTGACTCTATCTTAATCCTTCATGATGCCAAGGGAATAATTAGTTAGGATAATGATTGGATACTTTAAGATCATGATTGTCTAAACAATGGTTTGAGTTACATACTTCTCCATCCTTAACATGTATATATTTTTATTTTATTTTATTTTCCTTTTTATTTAGTTTTCACTTTATCGAGTCGGTTAAACAATGAAAGAAATGTGATTAATGTATACTTGTTCCTTAAGGATCGACACTCGTTTGAGCCTTATGCATGGTTAATGATGAGTACGCTTGCTCATATGTGTAATTTGGGGTTAACATTTTAATTTAAACTTGATTGGGAATGTGCTTATTTTTATGTGATATGATTTTTATACTCAAATCCAAACGCATCACAAGCCTCATACTCCACATTTGCATGTATGTGAACGCCGAACTCTCGGTCTTCCAGTATATGACCTGCCTAACTACCGTTTGGTGAACAACTAACATGCTAGGGAATTCTTTTGGAGAGATAGAGAGACGCCTGGCCTTTCACAGAGAAGAAGCCATCTCTTAAATTGTGTGTTCTGTAATAATGACGTTATTTTCAATCCTCCTGTTTAACATAAATAAAACCCTAGGTTAAACTGGACTGGGCCATTAGACTCTTAGTTTAACCTTTTGGGCTTAATTAATTATTCTAGTTAGAACTAACTTAATGGTCCAACAAATAATTAATTTTTTCAGCCCAAATAAACTAGTCCAATTAAATAGGCCTAAATCAGTTTAGTCCCAGGTTAATCCCTAATTATTCAAAATGGGGCAAAACCCTGAATGATTAATTAACCCACTAAACTAATTTAATTAATTCTCTCTCTCCATGGACCTTTATTTTATTCTAGCCCAATAATTAAATCAGGCTACTTAAATAAAATAAATTTCGTTTAATTCAAGATCAATTCCTTAACCCGTATTTAATTAGGACTCACGGTCTATATTAGGGACCAAAAGACACACCGCCTTGGCTACTAAAATGACCAAAATACTCTTGCCATATAAATAGCTATATTTTGAATTTTAATTATTTCCTAATATCACCATAAGAAAATATTGACCTCAAGGACAATGCTGCGTTAACAAAGTCTCCGACCTACAGGTGTAATGACTAAAATATTCCTCTATACATCACCGTACATTTAGAGTGGAAGAACTGTAGTAACACCTCTCTAAATGACATCTACCATCCTTAGGCCTCTAGTTCAATGATCCATGACTTCCTAACTAGTCACACATACCCAACATGCAAGTATATTAGTTATACGATAGAACTTCAACTATAGCGTATCAAAGCATATGCTTCCAGCGTCGTTAGACCACCAACTCATACTCAAGTCGTAGAGTACTAGTCCATGCTGTAGCGGTAGTAATTTAGGTTTCTACCATATAGTACTTTTAGAAGCCACTACTACAGGTTCTGTTCTACGTATTCGAAATACGTTTATGTTTTGAAGTGAGTGGGCTACTCACTGGCTAAAGGTAAGCCATTTCCCATTTAGAATTCACAATATAATAACCTAAACATGATGAGATTCCCATTCTAATCAATCAGTTAAGAACAAAAATTTTGTGTTAAGTAACCCGTGATCCATACCTTACTGTGAAAGACCTCCATTCACATGGACCACTTACCTAAACACAATGGGTCTTTTCCAAACGTAATTGTATACAAATAAAATTGTAAATTCACAAACGATTTCTAAAAATAAATTCTTTTATTAAAACATTCAATTTTTTATATCAGAAACCTAATCTAAGAGGGCATACATCCCAACAATCTCCCACTTGTACTTTAAGACTAAGTAAGTCCGTAGGTGCCCACCCCTATAGCGTCTAAGTATCTCTTAAAGACTCTCCTAGCCAAAGGCTTGGTGAATGGATCTGCTGGATTGTTCTCGGAGGCAATTTGTTCTACCACGACTTCCCGTCTCTGGATGAAATCCCGGATCAGGTGGTACTACATCTCGATGTGCTTCCCCTTCTTATAGTTCCAAGGTTCTTTGGATTGCGATACTACTTCAGTGTTGTCGCAATACATTACAATCGGCATGTCCATGTGTGGCACGACTTCAAGTTCTGAAAGGAGCTTCTGGAGCCAGACTGCTTCCTTGGATGCCTCCGAAGCTACCACATACTCAGCTTCCATGGTTGAGTCAGCAATGTAAGATTGCTTGATACTCCTCCAAGAAATAGCTCCTCTAGACAAGATGAAGATATATCTACTAGTGGATTTTCTCTTATTCTTATCCGCCTAGAAGTTTGAGTCTATGTATCCTGTAGGAACCAAGTCATCAGCCCTGTAAAATAGCATATAATCTCTTGTTCCCTTGAGGTACTTGAGTATATGTTTTACAGCTTGCCAATGAACCTCCACAGAGTTTGACTGGTATCTTCTAACCAAGCCTACGGCAAAGCAGATATTTGGCCTAGTACACAGCATGGCGTACATGAGACTTCCCACAGCCAAAGCGTAGGGAATCCTACTCATTCTGTCATTTTCTTCTTGAGACTTAGGACAGTCCCTTGAAGAAAGTGACAACCCATCTCTGCAAGGAATTAGAGCTCCCTTGCATGAGTCCATACTGTACCTGGCCAGCATTTTGTCATTGTATGCCGCTTGGGATAATCCTAACATTTTCTACTTCCTATTTCTAAGAAGTCTAATCCTAAGAATGTAGCTGGCTTCTCCCAAGTCCTTCATACTGAATTGACTAGATAGCCAAACCTTTGTAGATGATAATGATCTTACATCATTTCCAATTAGTAGAATGTCATCCATATACAAGACAAGAAAAATCACATTAATGCCTTCATGTTTCTTGTACACGCATGGTTCATCCACATTTTGAATAAAATTATAAGACTTTACAGTTTTATTAAAACAAATGTCTCATGCTCTCGATGCTTGCTTAAGTTCATAAATAGACTTCTTAAGCTTACAAACCATATGCTCTTGGCCTTTAGCAACAAAGCCTTCCTGTTGGGATATATAGATGTCTTCACTAAATTGGCCATTTAAAAATGCCATCTTGACATCCATTTGTCATATCTCGTAGTCACAATGACATGTGATGACAAAGAGGATACGGATGGACTTAAGCATGGCTACCGGGGAAAAGTTTTCTCATAATCGATTCCCTCTTTTTGAGTATTTCATTTCGCCACAAGCCTAGCTTTGAAGGTTTTCACCTTCCCATCTACTCCCCTCTTTCTCTTATATACCCACTTATACCCTATGGGTTTTATCCCTTCTGGTGAAGCTACAAGAACCCAAACCTAATTTAGATACATAGACTCAATCTCGGCTTTCAATGCTTCATGCCACAGATTTGCATTGGCATCAGTTGTGAAACCCCAGTCAAAACCAAACCTTAGAGTAAGGGGGTTGGGATGCATATCATGCTTTATTTCATGATTAAATACATTTTCATAAGATTTGATGTGCTTTGGATTTGAGTTTTATTGTTTTGAAGTCTTGTTGGTGAGTATTGTGTGAGAGGGGCAAAATGGTAATTTTTGCCCGAGGTGAAAATAGGGAGATAGCTTGTGGGAGGAATAGGAATTAATTTTCTAGTAAAAATAGCAACAAGAGTGGTTGTGGTTTAGTGGTCAGAGCCTTAGAATTAATTCTTGAGGTCTTGGGTTCGAATTTCATCATAGAAGCTTTAGTTTGATTAAAATTTTATTTTTGCTTAGGGAGGATTAGTTTCGGCCTTAAGGGCCTACGGCAAGGTGGTGATAATGACCTAGGAGAGACATGTTAGGAGAATTCTTATTTCACTCCTTTGCTCTACTCGAAATTCTTAAAGGGAATTCATTCTCCCTTGATCTTTAGTTTTTCTTAATTTTCAACTCCTTAGTTTGATCAATGTGTTCTATCCTTTTTCTTTCCAGAAAATTCATTAAAGTGCTGAGGTCTTTTAGGATCAAAATGTCCTAGTAAAAGGCTTCTCATGGTCTAGAAAATGTGGATGAATTGTGGGAAATTCCAAGAGGAAAATCCCTCTAGTAAGCTTGCTGAAATTTCACTCTATAGCTAGTTCACCTTCCTTCTTGGAATGAGCTGGAATTTTCCAGCTTGTGTACCTTCAAAATGTCGATCTTCTTAGCTAACATTCCCTTCCAAATGTTTCCAGAAAAATGGCCTTAAGTTCAGTTTGAAACATGAATTATTTCTGCCATTTTCGGACTGCTCAAGAGCTGTGCAAAACCAGTGAAAATCTTGAGCAAGATCGCTACTTTGAGAGTCCAAAATCAAGCTGTTTTCTTCCAGATTTTGTGCAGAACCTTAGCCATGTTTTTCCTCCATGAAGAAGGCTGGAAACCAGCCTTGAATATCCCTGAAACCCCCCTTCCAGCTCGCTACAAATCGTCTGGAAGTGGCAGACGAAATTCTGCCCAGAAAATTCTGTGCAGTGAAATTCTGGGCAGCAAAAATGTCCAGCTTTGTTTCCTGTTTTTCTTCCAGCCAAAACACCAGCCCTAATCTGTCAGAACCTCCCTTAAACCAACATTAACAGAGCTCCAATGGTTCCCCTGAGCTTCTGGACGAAAGGCAGCAATGGCTGTCCGAAAATCTCTCCAACAAATCCCTGCAATTTAGCTTGATTAGTTTCCAAAATTTCAGCCATCTTGTTTAGCAACTTTCCATAAAATCTTACACCATTGACCAGACATCTTCTTCACCATTGTACCCCTTAGTTTCGGCCATCATATGCCTCATTGAACCAGCTTTAATTCCTCAGAAAAGCTGCACATTCAGTCGGCCATAGGAGACTTTAAAGCTGTCCAAAAAAATCAAGATATTCTTAGATTATCTAGTTTCCAAATTCTCTTCCTAAAAATATTCTTCAAGGATTGTAACAACTAACCTTTCTTTTCCCTTCCAAATCAGAGAAACAACTCCCTAAACCCTATAGAATTTTGGCAGCCCTAATTCCACAGAAATTCGGCAGCTCTCCCAACCGCCCTCTCTCAATTTTCTCCAGCCACCAAGAACACACACACTACACCAAGAACACCTACTACCTTCTTTTACCTAATATACCTTCAAACCACTTCAAACCCTCACGAAAATCTCCAGATTTGATCTACTCTTTGCTGTGAATCCATCAACACCATTATTAACATCAAACTCCACAAATCATCTTGCTACTTTGGATTAAAACCAGAAATTTTTGTGAAGGTCAAGAACATCTTCAAGGTAAATTTACTCTATCAACTTCATCTTCTTCAAACTTGATCTCCAATGAGAACTTATGTGAATGAACATACTAATGATCTCTTCTTCTTCTTCTTCTCTCTCTCTCTCTCTCTCTCTCTCGGCCCGAAATTCCCTCTCTTGGCCGAATGGTCTCTTTTTCCATGACCATGCTTTCGCCACCTCTCTTGGACAAGATTAGCCATCTAGGAGTTGAGATCTACTCTAAACTCTTTCAAAGCATTCATCAACCAAGTAAGTACCTTCAATCCTTTTTTTAAACTCTAGAATCATGTCTCTAGGATGATGTTGTTAAAAGGTGAATAGTGGTAGGATTTGAGTATATATTTATTGTTGAGATTGAAGCATGAGCAATTGTATGATTGTGAAGATGGGATTTATGCATGAAAGGTTTATCTTGGTTGATTGTATGTTGATTTGAGGTTTGATGTATGTCATAGGTAGTATTTGTGATAAAGTATGCTAGAGATTATGTCACCTTTGGTGAATAGGAGTTATATGCATGACTAGAATATTGAAGCCATGATCATGTTTATGCTAGTAAAGGTTAAATCATGTCTTAATAAATTTAGATCTATGCCTATATGCAAGATTTGGATGATTTAATGAATTGAAGGATTGTGTATATTCTTGATTGAGGATGGCCATAGAAATTTGATCATGATCTAGTTGTCCATAAAACTAATTTTCACTTTATGCATAAAATACTCAATAAAATAATATTGCTAGTATTTTCGAAAAACCCTTAGGAAGGGTAGATTTGGAATTATTATATATAAAAGGATATTTTAGTCAAATAAATGATACTTTTGCTAGAAAATAAATAAAATAAATATTATTTAAAATAAAGAGATCAATTAAAGCTTTATGAGAATGATTCATAATTAGTAAAATATTTACTAAATCAAAACCCTTAAGGATTTACTTATTATTTTCCAAGAAAGGCTTATTAAATTTAATCTCAACTAGTTTTAGCTATCAATTATTTTCTAACAACTAAACTATCATTAAATCACTATTTTACCTAGTACCATCTATGACTCTTGATCAAATAAACTCTAAATCTTTCCTAACAAGGACTAAACTTTCAACCTATTAGAATTTATTTCCCAAACCATTAATTATTTTAAATAACAAATTAAACTTAGCTTATAAACCTAATTAGTTATTATTTTATCTTAAAGCTTGGGACACTAGGATCATGGTAGTAGTGAATTGAATTGATTTAAAATTGAGGAAGTGGTTTGTATCTTGAAATTGATTAAGATTTGTATTTACCCATGTGGGGTTAGGTCAGCTGTTCGAGACCTTGTTGTGTGTGAGCAGGAATCTGGTAAGCTCCTGCATAAAACCTATCGATGTGAAAATGTTTTCCTTATGGAAATTTTATTTGTGTGACCTAGTTATAAAGACCCCTTATCCTTTGGACGGGGCGACATCCCCGGCCCTGGCGGGCCTAGGCTTCGGGGTGTTACATCAGCAATAGCCTCCTCGTATGTAGTGGGATCTTGTTCCTAATGATCGGAGACCAACTCAAAAGCTTCTCCAATCCATCTCTCTAGAACCCTAGACACTCTCCCACTACGACGAGGCTCCATATGTATAGGCTCTTGAGGCTGTGCCTCTTCTTGTTCCACAATCGGGTTAGAAGAAGTTGCTACCAAAGATAACTTCTCCTCCAATTCCAACCTAGTTGAAACTTTCGTGGAAGTACTTTGATCATCCTCTAAGTATCTAGCATTGGTACTAACTAGTAACCACCCTTTGTCCCTTTTGGATACCCAACAAAATAGCATAATTCTGATCTTGGTTCCAACTTGTCTCCCTTGACCAATACTTAAGCTGGACAACCCCATATCCTGAGATGATTTAGACTTCGCTTACGCTCAGTCCACATCTCATAGGGAGTCCTAGGTACTACATTGTAAGGCACCATGTTTAGAATATATGCCGTTGTTTCCAAGGCATATCCCCAAAAAGACACTAGAAGAGTAGCATGAGACATCATGCTTCAGACCATTTCCATCAATGTCCTGTTCCTTCTCTCAACTACTCCGTTCTGCTGGGGTGTCCCCAGCGTAGAGAGTTAGGATACTATCCCATGATGTACCATGCAGTCCTTGAATTCACCAAAAAGGTACTCTCCACCACGATCTGATCGTAAGGTCATGATCAATTTACCTGTCCGACGCTCCACTTCAACCTTAAACTCTTTGAACTTATCAAAAGAGTTAGACTTGCGTCTCATCAGGTAAACGTAACCAAATCTTGTATAATCATCCATGAAAATGATGAAGTACTCAAAATCTCCTCTAGCTGGTGTTGATAGGGGACCAAACACATCAGTGTGAACAAGACTCAATACATCATTGGCTCTATCCGTGTAACACCCCACTACCTGGCCCAACAGAGCCGGGGATATTACCCCGTCTAAAGGACATGTGGTCTTTATAACTTGGTCACACCAACGCAAATAAAAATAATACTATAAAAATTGAACTTATTACAACTTAAAAATTCAGGAAAAAATCCAAAATAAATTTTTCATTATCATCTCTCAAAGCAACACATAGAATAAATAACACAAAGTCTTCAAAGCAAGCAACAATCTAGCTACTCATCTCCACAGCAAGATCGACCTGAAAACATGGCATAAAGGGTGATGAGATAAAAATTTCAGTAAGCCCGTGTGTGCTTTAAGTGTTCAGGTAAAACAGTTCATGTATGCAAGTTGTAAAAATTGTATAGAAGAAAATGCTGGTAAGCAATAAATAAGGATTAAAAATAAAGAGTGGCGTTTTGCATTTCAAACCATACATGTACACAATAAATACAACCACTCAAATGGGTAGCCATAGGTTACCACACGTTGGGCCCCATGACCATATAACGATCAAAATGCTACACTTTGTGCATACTGACAAAAAGGTACGTGATCGGCCTACCGGGTAAGATACTTCTCCTTCTCTACACTCAAACATACTGGTTGTCCATTCTGGAAACACACAATCCACTTAACTGAAACTTGCTAGCTCAGACCGGCTTGACTAAGTAGTACTGTCAGTTCTCTAAGTTGAGTTCATCTTCTAGAGATGGCCTCCTGCCAGAAGACTCACTCTTGCTCTTCAAAACTAGTAGTACTAGCCTACTCTTATTGAGTACTCAACGTTGATTGTCCTACTTGAGAGAAAACGGATAAAATATTGCTTTACTTAGAAATAGCAATTAAGGGTTTCTAAAATTCGTGTCAAAGTGGGTTTTTAGAAAGAGTTTAGGGTTTGTGCAAAACTACTTGTTTGGTTTTCAAATGATTTGTTTGACTGAACAAGAAAGGAAACAGTCCTTAATTACCTTTACAAAATGAGTGTCCATACACTTTGCGTTTGGCTTGCCATAGTAACCTTTTGTCATCAAATAAGTTTATGCAGGAGCTTACTTGATCCTTCACTTGCAAATTCACAAATCTTCCAAAGCTAACCTAACCCCACCTGGGGTAAACACAAGTCATATGGTTATACTCAAGCTATATTCGCTTCCATAAATAATCCTAGTTCAACTTATTACAATCATGACCCTAATGTGCGAAGCTTTAAGGCTAGATGATAAAGGGTTTTATAAAATAAGTTGAGCTTGATAAGTGAAAATAACTAGGGGTTGTAAAATAATTACTAATATGTTATATGTTCAAACACAAATCTTGAGTGTTGTTATTAATGAATAAACCAGGGTTTAATTGATGAAGAATCCTAAGTCGTAGATGATATTATTAAAATAAATAATAAATTATTACTAATCTCTTAATTAATAATTAATAGATAAAAAATAATAAATAAATTTTATTAAATTTTGATCAATAGATAATAAATAAATTTCAATAGTATTTATGAATATATGGCCTACAAGATTAATATTTTACCTATTATTATTATTATTTATATAAAAAAGCTTTATTTATTATTATTATTATATATAAATATTTATGTATATTATCTTTAATAAAAGATATAATTTATTTTGCTAAAATATTACTATTCCATTTAATATTCCAATTCCAACTTCCTAGGGTTTCTGAAATCTTTGGAGGAAATCATAATATTAAAATTGGCCAATTAAAATAGCTTAGGATCAACAAAGTCATGATCATAATTTTCCTATTGCTAACAAGAATCATGAACATAAACTCCAACATCAATCAACAAACTATTCTATTCATGAATAAAGGCTTAAATCCATACCTACTATCATATGGCCAAATCTCTACTAAGCATAATCATATTCATGGCTTCAATGAAAACAGGAACATAATACCCTATTCACCAAAGGTGATATAATATCTAGCATGCTTAAACATTCATGCTCACATAAGACACGAAGAACATGCATCAATCCACAACAAATTTCATAAAACTTAACCATGGCCAAACATTCTCATGCTCCAATCTCAATTCCTTCATACATAAGCATATACTCAAACCCCAATCATATTCTATCCCTTTCCATCAGCATATAAGAGACATGACTTAAGAATTAAAGAGAATGTTAAAGAGAAATATTTGATTGATGACTATCTCGATAAAGATTCAAGGAGATCCACATGCTTAGGAGGCTTGAATCGTCCAAGAAAGAAGAAGAAAAACAGCCATGGTTGTAGCAACCATTTCGGCCGAGAGTGAGTGAGTGAGAGAGAGAGAGAGAGAGAGAGAGAGTATTAGTATGACATGTTAAAGATTGAAGGGAAGAAGATGAACAAAAGTTGTTCTTGGTTACCTTGATGGTGTTATTGAGACTTTAAGAAAAATTCTGGTTTTTTATCCGATTGCAAATTTTTGTTTTTGAGATTTGATGTTATAAAATCCAAAAATGGACCCTAGGGAGTGAGTATCCATGATCTGGAGTTTTTGGAAGGGATTGAAGGTGTTTAGAGTGGTCTTAGGCTTGAAAAAAGGTAGTGTGTGTTCTTGGTGTTCTTGGAGAAATGGAGAGAATTGGAGAGAAAGTGTTGGATGAAATGCTGAAGGTGTTGACTGAATGATTGAGGGATTTCTATGATTTGATTTTCAAATTAGGGAGAAGAGGAAAATCTGGTTGTTTGAAATTCAAATGGAGTAATTTATAGAGTGTTTTATGGTAGAAGATATGGTAATGTTGTTTGATTGATGGAAGTTCTTTGGAGCTACTATGGCCGACTGGTTTTGCTGTGGTTTTGTTGAAATGAATGAGGGTTGAAGGAGCTACAAGGTTGGACAAAATGTTGAGTTCAATGGTAGGAGAATTTCTAGTTTTTGAAGCTTAATCCAAGGGAGTTTTCATAGAGCAATTGATGGAATTTTTTAACTTCAATTGAAAGCTTAATTGGAGTAATTGAAGGAAGAATTTGAGGAGTGGCTATAGAATCCAGTCGTGTAGGTCAGTGGAGGAGGGTAATGGAGTCATGGTTGACTAAGGTTAACTTCACAGAAGTTTGAGGTGGTTTTTGGACAAGGCTTGAAGAGAGAGCAAGGTTGAAATTTTTCTGGTTTGAGATTCGAATTGCTTGCTGGAATTTGTTGTGCAATTTTTCTGCAATGTTCCAGCTATTTTGTAGAGGGTTTGGGAAGGTATTGGAGGGGTCCTTTAAGGCTGGTTTCTATCCTTCTTTATGGAGGAAAGGCATAGGTAATCTACTGGTCTGAAGGGTAGAAGAAACAGCTTTGTTTTTTGCCTGCTAAGCATCGAAGCTGTCCAAAATTTTTTTTTTCTGGTTTGCACAGCTTTGTGCAATCCGGTTTTTGGCAAAGAATTTCAGTCTTCAAGCTAAATAAGTTGGTCATTTTTCTGGCAGCACTTGAGTAAGAAAGATGGTTGAAATTTCCAAAGGCTAGACTGTCCAAGAACCTAGAAAATGTTCAGATTGCTTCAATGAAGAAGATGAACACTATGGAGTGGAGTTTGAAGGTTCAACCACGGAGATTAATTCTTTTGGGAACCTTCCTTAACTCCTTCCCTATTTTCAGTCAAAACTCTATCCTCTAAGAGCTATTTTCGAAATTCCAAGACCAAAAATCCTTGCTGAAATTTGTTGGAATTAAAACATAGATTTGGATAAATTGAACAAACTTAATTGGTAAGGAATTTTAGGTAAGTTAGGAAATAAAAGGACATAAATACCTTAAGAATTCTTTTAGGGCATAAGAATAGGATTAGGACATTCCCTTCATGTCTCCGCTAGGACAACACTCCTATTTCTACTTATGGAATACAAGGGCAAAAAAAAAAAATAAAAATAAAAATTCAACCTAAAAAAATAATCATGATAAAACATAAATGATAGGATTTGAACTCAAGACCTTAGAGATTAATTCTAAAGCTTTAACCACTAAATCAC
The DNA here is from genome assembly GCA_026120185.1 of Voacanga thouarsii. Taxonomy (NCBI): domain Eukaryota; kingdom Viridiplantae; phylum Streptophyta; class Magnoliopsida; order Gentianales; family Apocynaceae; genus Voacanga; species Voacanga thouarsii. The sequence continues at coordinate 171,172 of JANUWF010001271.1, read as the reverse complement.
AATAACTCTTGTTCTTATTTTCTCTCCCAAATATTCTTCCTATTTAATCCTCAAGCTATCTTCCTATTTTGACCTCAAGAAAAATTACCATTTTACCCATCCTACTCAATAAGCACAACTAAGCCTTCTAGACTATAAATCAGAATTCTAAATCACATAAAATCATTCAAAAATATATTTATATTCGTGCAAGAAAATATGATATGCATCCCAACCCCTTTACTCTAGGGTTGGCTTTAGGTGGGGTTTCACATCCTCCCTTCCTTAGGAGAATTTCGTCCTCTTATCCATTTAAATGTCATGCCCCGTGCCTGCGGACCCGGCAGCGCGACTATAGGCCTGACAGTACCCATAACCAAATATTTGGTCGTCGTCCTCGCTGGGCCAAAATGGATATCCCAACTTGATAATGGGTACTTAGGCCCATCCTTATATACCATACACACTTCTCATCCCAATTCCATGTGGGATTGGGGTATCACATTCACCCCTCCCCTTTAGGCCCAAGCGTCCTCGCTGGGCCCATATTTTAGGGGCCAAACCCAGGACTAACCAAGTGGCATAAGATTGTAGAGGTGGCTCCCACCGCGCACAGTATAGCACTTAGTTCCCATACCGGGGACTGGTTACCTTCTCTAATACCAAATGTCAAGCCCCGTGCCCGCGGACGCGGGAGCGTGACTATGGGCTTCGTAACACCTACGGTCAACTACTTGGCCGCCGTCCTCGCTGGGCCAAAATGGATATCCCAAGTTGACAATAGGTACTTAGGCCCATCCTTATATACCATACACATTTCTCATCACAATCCCATGTGGGATTGAGGTATCACAATCCGCCTTAGGGGCAAAGGACCTTTTGGTCATCTTTCCCATCAGGCAGGACTCAAACTGAGGCCAATTTTCCAATCTCAATAGCCCAAGGGCCCATCATGGATCAACCTCTGAATCCTGGTTGAGTTGATATGCCCCAACCTTAGATGCCAAAGATAAGAGTCATTGACATTGGTCTTTCTCTTCCTTGTTAAAAGTTCAGATCGAGCATTATTTAATTGATTATTAATAGGGTTTAAGAAAAATAGATTCCCATACATATGCCCAGTACATAAAATTTCTCCATCTCTTCTGATAGAAATACCAGAATGGAAAGATACAGAATATCCTTGATTTATTAGTTTCACAACCAAATTTAAATTTTGTCTAAATCCAGGTACATATAAAATATCTTTCAAAACCACTATTCTCTTACAATCAAATATAAGATCTAGCTCTCCCACTGCAAGGGCCTAAACTTGTGCTCCATTTTCCACACGTAGTCCATGATCACCCGTCTGGAGTCTTCTAATCTTTCTAAACCCCTGCAAGGACTTACAGATGTGATCAGTGGCTCCTGAATCAACAATCCAAGTGGAAGCTGATCCAACCATTGATATAAACTCTAGATAGAAAACATTACCTGTGGGATTTTTCTTGGCTTGAAGATTTGGACACTCCTTTTTCCAGTGTCCCTTCAATCCACACTTGAAGCACTTGCCCTTGGATTTGACTTTAGGCTGGGTTATGGGCTGGACCGCTGCGTTCCCCTTCTTCTTCTTAAACTTTCTGGGCTTGGGCCCAATTCTAGAAGATGAAGCCTTAGCAATCATAGCCTTAGATTGTGGCTTTATAACCTTCTTCGCCATCTGGAGCTCATTCACCAACTCAGTCAAGCCCATGTTCAATTTGTTCATGTTATAGTTCAACTTGAACTAAGTAAAGGAACCCGGTAGAGATTCGAGAACCATGTTCACTTGGCTCTCGGGGTCAATGACAGCCCCTAAGATTTCTACCTCCTTGAAAGTAGCAAACATCTTGAGCATATGCTCTCTGACTGATGCTCCCTCAGCCATCTTAGTGTTAATGATGGTTCAAAGAGCCTCCTGCCTTGCGGGCCGGCTCTTATCCGCGAACATTGTGGCTAATGATTAGGTTGTGTCATACGTAGTGGTCATGTGCTCATGTTTGGATTGGAGCATATTAGACACAGAGGCCAACATGTAACAACGAGCTATCTCGTTGGCCTTCATCCATGCCTTCTCAGCCTCACGCTCCTCAGCGGTGGAACCCTCCCCGATAACAAGGTAAGTTTCGTAAATGACATACTTATACTCTTCTGTTGTGAGTGTTATGTCCAGGTTCCTTTTCTAGTCCACATAGTTTGGTCCCATTAGCTTATTCTCTCGGAGAATAATGGCCAATGGACTAAAAGAACCTCCCACAATTTCTAAAAAATCAAAAAATAAAAGAAAAAAGATTCAGTTTGTGAAAACAAAACAAATATGTGCACTTTATCCTTATTATCAAAACTAATAATAATCAATTTGGCTCTTAGGAAAACTGACATAACTTCTTGGGAAGATTAATAGTTTCCCAAGCTATGTGTGTTAACCACCACAAATTAATTTCCCTTCTAGGTAATGTTCTAGAAGATAACTCTATCGAGGGGATGTCCATTTTCTCTCATTTCCTATGGACATACCTTGCACTATGACCTCCAATGAGGGGCTGGCCGATCATAGTATGTGCCTCGAGTTATTAATTACATCCCTCCATTAGATTTAGATCCTTATGGTATCCCCATCCTATACGGGTCCACTCCCAGGGTGACGAGAGGGGACCCACGATCTCTAATAAGGATTGTGATGGAAGCCGTGGGGCCGTTGGAACCCCTCTCCCACTTAGTCTTTTAAAACAAGGGTTTTCTGAAAAATATCCTTTTGAAAATTTTCATTATGTTTTTCCCTTAACTCAAAAATAAAATGTCTAAGTCAATAAAAATCTCTATGTCAAGGCTTATATCCTTTGAGAGTTTTTCCTATGGACTAATTTTACTTATGTTAAAAACTTAATAATTTAAAAAAATTTCCAACTAAAACTTTCTAGAGACTTTGGTCTCAAGTTTATTTGAAAAAACAATTTTTCTTGTGCCAAACTAAAACAAAATGGCTTTCTATTTTAACCTTACAAAAATATCTAAATCCAATATATTTTCTAAGTCAAGGATTAAATCCTTTGAGAAAATATCTAAATATTAATATTTGTTCAAGATAAAATAACCATTTAATTTGTAGACAAATATTTTCCTTGTCAAAAACATTCCCAAAGACTTTGGTTTTTGAGAAAACGTGCACATAGGTACCAAAAATAAATAGCATTCTAAAAAACAGTAAACGTTTTCATGCTCTTCTATTTTTCAAACTAAGTTCCCAGATAATAGAATTAAACATATTAATTAATTAATTAATTAATTGTCTTGTTTAATTCTAAAATTCCTTACTAACATTTTTCATGCAAAAATATTCCTTGAATATTAACTATTGCAAAATATTAACTTCACCTGGTATGGACCCCAAAACCAAAAGAAATTGAACGAAAAATAACAAGGAAAAATTTTAAAAAAATTTCCTTGGTCCACTGCACCCACCGCGCAGAACCAAGACCCACGAGAAAACAATGTGCACCGGCCTTCCAGACCCTAGCCGGCGCTGGTTCGGCTTTGCCAGATATCTTCTGTAGTTTTTTTTTTTTTTTTTTTGCGAATTTCCTTTGTTTTTCTGCACAACTTCTAGTTTCGATAGCTCTCCGATTTCAAACCGAATACAATGAAATCAACCAAAACCAACAATTGCTTATACCCATAAATATTGGGCTTACATGATTTACTAAGAAAAATAGTAAATTACAGATTCCTATACCTCCACCCGCGAGGTTTAACAGAGAATCTATCCATACCATAAACAACGAAGGATCACAATTTTAATCACATATATTTTTGGGTATCTCAAGCTCGTATCGTATACAGCGCAGCGGAAAAGAAAACGAGATACCTTCCCAAGACCCGTCTATGTGTGGAAAACAAGACATAAAGAGAGTAAAGGTAACAGTTTTTACCTTTGGATGATCATCCGGAGAAAAAAAAATTTCTTCTTCAAGTTGAGGCGCGATCCAACAATCCTCGTTATCAATCTCCACGTAAGTTGTACGGCTAACCACTATAATCACAGTGTGTGATTATCTATAACAGTAATCCACACAAAGGAATACTCAAGCACTAATTTTTCTATGCTAGCAGAAAAAAAATGGCGGCCAGGGCTTCTCAAGAACAATCGAGAGAGAGAGAGAGAGAGAGAGAGAGAGAGAGAGAAGAGAATGTTCGTGGCTGTTGTTTTTGTGTGTTTAGTAATCCAAACCTCAGCTAGGGTTTCGATTATATCATATATATATATATATATATATATATATAATCGAAATATCCTGCTAAAACTAAGAATTCTAATCCAATTAGAATTCCTTAATTGTAATTTGAAACATTAAGTTCTCACAAGTACAACTTAGACCATAAGTTATAACTAATTATAATTTGTTCACAACAACTTCACTTTCTCTCAATTAACCCCACTATGTTATCAAATAACTTATTGAGCATATAATCCTCTATTGTGTGTGACCTATTAGTTTCCCAGTCAATTGGTAGCAAAAATGAAATAATCCAAATGTCTTCGAGATTAATAATCCATAATTAATTAGAATTAATCCTATTAATTCTAATCAGGATTGGTTTATTAATTCATCAATTAATAAACCCATATTCCCAGACCATGAGCGGTATCTAGTAACACATCATGACTACCCAAGAGTCTAAGAAGTCAAGTGGCTTGACATGAACCATTTAATAACAAACTTCAATACAATTAACTCTTTTCACCATATAATATCTCATTCGATTTGGAGTACGGAATAAGTGCCCACTCCCTCCAGAAATAATTCTGGCCCAAATACAATAGTACTTGTACCAGGAATCCACTATTCTAGATGTGTATCAATTGGAACTATTTTCAATACACAATCGCCTTGGCCAAGGACTTTCGAGTAGTAATTCCTACAAGTGATCGTGAGATATTCCCCCCAATTATTAGGAGTGGTGAATCCTTTATTGACCCACTCAACTACTTTCGTTTACCTAACAATGTACCTTATATCCATCCCATAGGCTGCCCTCAATCGAGCTCCGGAGATTGAAATCAAAGTACAATGCCCAGCAAACAAAGTACCTTGGAGATCTCAAGTCTAAGGAAACTTGGATGATTGCTCTATTGAGATTATATCATTGGCACCAAATAGTTATCCATATGATTATCTCATAGCTAGGTCATCCAATGAACTTGTTCTATCAACAAGCTCCATGTGTTAACTTTGAGTATCTCAATGCTCATGGATATGAAAACCACCGCCTGGTCAAATCAGGAAGTCTAACACATGCTAGTCTTAACGCATTAATGATGTCCTGTTTCATTAATACTATGACTAGGAACTATTTAAGTACTGATACCATACAGTGTAGTAGGAATCTCATATCATAATCTCTATCATGATTTCCTTAACACTGTGTTGTACTAGAGACTTTATCGAACAGTTATAGCACTAAAAAGTAAACAAAAGAAACTGTAAGATAAATAATGCCTTTTACTAAAATTAAATGTGTCGTATACAGTGTACAACAGATTTCCTCTATGGCTCTGGTCTGGTTTCAAAAAAAAAAAAAAGAACTTCCAAAAACTAATTTTGGACGTTCGCGAAATAGAACAGAACCGGCACTGATTTGAAGGCCAGAGCCGGAACCAGTTGTAGTCGGAAGTGGCGGCGATTTTCAAAAAAAATTTCCAAAAACAATTTCTGGAGCTACAATCTTTTGCAGAATCTTAGTGAGAACAATTCTCAACAGAATTTTCTATTTTGAAGCTCAAAACAACAACTAATTTGTTAGTTTAGAGAATACAAAACAGAAAATCAAAGACACAAGTTGAAATGGAGGGCAACTTCCATGTTTAAGAAAACGTTTTTCTGCAGAAAATCTTCAGTGAATAAAGAAATCACCTTTCGAAATATGCTATAACATTCACACAATCACACTGTACTACAGAACTAACCCACAAAGCTCGAAACAATTTTGACTCAAGTGAAAATAATTTTCACAGTGAATACAGACAAACACGAATGCATGAAATCAGTTTTTCATACCAAAAGAATGTCGGTATACCACACATAGCAAGGATCTAATACCACTGTTGGGTATCTCAGGCTCGTATCGTACACAGCGTAGCGGAAAATAAAACGAGATACCTTCCCAGGACCCTTCTATGTGTGGAATACAAGACATAAAGAGAGTAAAGGTAACAGCTTTTACCTTTGGGTGATCGTCCAAAGAAGAAAAAATTTCTTCTTCAAGTTAATGCGGGATCCAACAATCCTCGTGATCAACCTCCACGTGAGTTGAACCTCTAACCACTATAATCACAGTGTATGATTATCTCTAATAGCAATCCACATATAGGAATAGTCAAGAACCAAATTTTCTGTGCTGGCATAAAAAGATGGCGGCTAGGGCTTCTCAAGAACAATTGAGAGAGAGAGAGAGAGAGAGAGAGAGAGAGAGAGAGAGAGAGAGAGAGAAGAGAGAATGTTTGTGGCTATTGTTTTTGTGTGTTTATTAATCCAAACCTCAGAAGGGTTTCGATTATGTCATATATATATAACCAAAATGTCCAGCTAAAACTGAGAATTCTAATCCAATTAGAATTCCCTAATTGTAATTGGAAACATCAAGTTCTCACAATTACAACTTGGACCACAAATTATAACTAATTATAATTTGTCCACAACAACTTATCTTTGTAATACCCCGCCCAAAACCACCTTTAACTATGGGAAAAAAGTCATGCACTGCAAAGCATATTGCATTTCTTGTCTTGGCCAAAAAAGAATCTAGCTATCCTAGAGAAATTTTAGTATTTTTACTCCAAGGAAATAAGTCTCTATATTTATTTCCTAAATTGAAGGACATTGATGTGAATAAAGTTCACCTTTAATTTTCAGCTTGTGTTCCTAAGGATTTTCGAAAAAAACCCTAGCTAGTAATTAAAATATTAGCTTGATTTTAGCTAGATAGATGTTGCCATGGATAGGTGGAATTAATGAATCCTTTTCCTAGTAGGAAATCTTGTTGATTTTAATCCTAGAATGTTAGCTAAAAATCTGGGAAAAAATTCCAGCAAATGCCGCCACGTCGTGGAGGACTTTTAGCTCAATCCAAACTCTTCTAGGACTAGAGGAAATCTTATCCAAATCCTTGATAAAAACCAGATTTTATTTTAATCCAAATTCAACTAGGATTTTCTTCCTTTTCCTAGCTGAATTTCGGCAGCTTTGTATCAACCTAAGCTGTTTGAAATTCCAGCCCTTCTTAGCTACAATCCAACTCTGTAAATCCTAGCTCAACACACCTAAATATTCCTCATCAATTCAGGGTACCTTAGCTGCACAAAACCAGAATTTTATTCACACAAAATCATTGAAATTCGTTCAGCTTGTACACAGAAAATTCGGTCAGCTTTGTACAGGAATTTCGGCCAGCCTTGAACTCCTACTCCAACCGAAATTCTGCACACATAATCCACTGAAAAACCCCAGCTGATCAAGCTATTTTCAGCACCCAAAACCCTCAATTTTCCTCTGGAAATTTCTGTAGAATTACAGCAGCCAAAACAGTCCAAAACTTGTTACTCTTGCACAGAATTTTCGTACCCTTTGCACAGGATTTTTCAGTCATCAACATCCACACAAACTCTTCCTTGTTTGGCCCAAAATTCTGTACACATTCAGTCTTCTTTTGAGCAGTATTTCGGCCAGCATAGAGGAGCAAATTGCAAAATATTTTCGTCCGCTACACCCTCCCAAATTCGGCCAGCATCAAAGGGCACAACAAGCTGAAATTTAGCCCTTGCTGTCTAAGAAACCTAAAGCCATTAGGAGTCTTTCTAAACATCACCATCTAACCCTAAGCCAATCTTCTCCAACTTTAAATCCTAGCAACCATCTACCCTCTCCATTCTACACAAAAATTCCAGCAAATTCTCTCTGCAAATTTTCGAAAACTCAAGAGCTATTCCAAGCAAAAATCGAACACACCCTAAGGTAAGCAAAAATCCTCTCAACCTCTTGATGCCGTTTTCTCTAATGATTCTTTTCTCTTTCTTCTACCTTTAAATCACTCCCTATAGAGGCTGATTTCCTCTTCTTCCTTAATTTTTGGTCAAGAGGAGCAAAGGAGGTAGCTTCTCTCTTCTTCTCAAGCGAACTCGGGACGATCACCATAGGAGCATCGAGACCTTATTACCCGGTAGTTGCAAGGTAAGGGAATACCCTCCCTTGATGGCAAAAGTAAAGTTTAATGGTGTATATTAGCGAGATAAATATGTGGTCGTAGTATATGATCTTTGGGGATTGAATAGTTTACTTGGAATTAAATAGGGGATTGCGAATTGTTGTGAAAATAAATGGGATTAGAGCATGTTTGAATTAATTGAGACCCTGATTATGAGATTATATGGTTTAGATCAGGTGGATAATTGAGGAAAGCTAGCTGTGAATTTATCACGTTTATCTGAGGCATATCAAGTAAGTCCTTGCATAAACTCTTTTATTAAATGTTGTGATGGTAAGTCCTTTTATAAACTATTTTGTTAATGGTTGTGATGGCAAGTCCATGTTGTGAAGCTTTGTAAAGATATTGTTAAACTATGTTTACTTGGGTTGTAAACGTGGATAATTATTCCTTAAACGGTTTTGTCAAACTAACGGTTTTATCACGAAAACTATTCTTTTCCATAAATTTTTAGAAATCTCTTTTAAAGAAAACCACGTTTTACAAAGCCAAGGTTTGGAAATATTTTGAATCAGGAATTGACGGATATGTTCGTTGAGTACTCGATAAGGGTAGGCTAACAATACTAGTGTTGGAGGGCTAGCGTAAGTCTTCTGGAAGGAGGCCACCTTCAGAAGATAAACTCTACTCGAAAAGGCGACAGTGTTGGTTGGTCAGGCTAGTTCGAGCTAGCGTGTGTACCTGGTATGGTATCACTTATATTCTCGGCGTGGACACCCGGATGGTTTTGTTGGGTGTAGAGATGGAGGAGTATCTCACCCGGTAGGCTGTACACTCACCTTGATTAGAACGCCCAACGTGTGGTAATATGGTCCGGACAAGTTGCTCAAAGTGTGGTGCCTTGGCCAATTTGTTCTCATGGAGCCTAACGTGTGGTGACATGACTTATATCCGAGTGGAGGATTTATTTTGTACAAAGTGTGACAATGAGAAAAACCCACTCCTTGTGAAAAGAGATTGTTTATGACTTGCCAAATTATTTCTACAAATGTTTTACACTTTGCATACACGAACTATTTAAAAAAACCATGTGCACACACAGGACTTACTGAGATTTATTCTCACACTGTTTTACATCATGTTTTCAGGTGATAGACCGTGCTGAGTCAGTGGGGCATGTAATAGTTGAAGATTTTGCTATTTTCTCTATTCGTTCTAGGAGACATTTGTTGTTTATGCTTCTAAATAATATTTTGTTTTATTCCGTTTTGCTCCAGGTTGCGCCTGATGTGATAAGAGTATTTCTTTATTTATCAAAGTTGATCCTCTTGGAGATTGCCTTTTATATTTTATACCTCGTTCTAAAGACCCCTTGTCCTACGGTACGGGGCGACATCCCCGCCCTTTTAGGGTACGTAGTCGTGGGGTGTTACAAGTGGTATCAGAGACATGGTTTAGGCAATTACTTGACTTTTGGGGTTCTATTTTCTTAAGTATTCTGACTTGGTGCTAATTTTTATCTTTTGTTTATAGGATGGTCAAAAGAGTTGTATCGGCTGTCAGAGACTAGCCCGCTGGCTGCGGGAATCCACCTGCCCCACTACCCGTAGCTGATCCACCCGCATTTGATTCAGAGAGAGAGCGTGAGCCGTCAGTGCTAGGCGACTCGATGGTTGAGACGGAGATAGAGGTCGAGGAGTGTCTAGGGAAAGATGTGGGAGATGAGGAGATAACGGAGTTGAGTGAGGGAGAGGTAGATGAGCTAGGGAATGAGGGAGATGATGAGAACGAGGGAGAGATGGTTGGGGTAGAAAGAGAGGACGGGGAGGTAATGGAGGCTGTCCCGGGAGAGAGAGACAGTAGGCAGTTAGCTCTAGGAGGAGTAGATAAGGGAAAGAGGAAGCTAGAAGGGAGTCCTAAGGGGTGTGGACTCCGATATGGACTGGGTGTAGATGCTATGCTAAGTAGAAAGGGGTTGGTTGATCCATCTGACTTAGGGAGTGAGAGGCCTGCGCCTAAGGGTATAGTTAGATTTGCATTGGATGAGTTCTATGAGACGGCCATGAGAGCAAAAAGATGCCGAGAGGGTGAGTCAGGGCAGCCAAGTGGGAGCGTTAGTTTCGCGAGGAACTACATAGGGAGACCTGATAGTTCCGTGGGGTGGCTGGTGGAACCGACCTCTGACGACTCCGATACCTCTGTTGAAATTAGGGAGAGTTGAACATAGAAGACCAGTAGCTTTTACTCTTTCTTTCTTTGGAATTTACATACTTTTGTTTGTTTATCTTTTTCTTAAGGGAGCATGTGGCTCATAGGGTCTATTTATCATTTTAAATAAAAAGGGTATCGTATGAGATGACCCCTTCTTTTCTGCAAAGAATGGTTTATATGACAAGTACGAGTTTCGTTTATTACTTGATTTATCTCTGCACGTTATCATCACATTTTCTTTTAGATGAGTACATTACTATCAACTGATCATGCACCTAAGCATATTCTTTTCCCCCTTGATAACTAACTGACCCTGAGTGAATGTGATTAAGATAGCACCAAGACGCCGAACAGTTGTGCATAGCAAAACGGTACAGGGAAGTGCATCCTCCACCCCGGAGTTTGAATAGATGCGTCGTTCCACCCCCGACGTGGAAGAGCACCTGCCAGGAGAGCAGGAGATAGCTTCGGAGAGGTCACGGGATGTGACCATGGGTCAGGCTTTTGACAAGATGGCCTCGATCCTACAAAACTTGACCGAAAAAGTGGATAAGGTGGCTAGAAAACTACCGCGGGGAGAGGATGAGGCTTTGGAGCGTTTCCTGGAGTTCCAGCCTCCCACATTCCAGGGGGAGGTGGAACAGGATGAGAAAGCCGAGCAATTGATTGAGCAGATGGAGGACATTTTCGCTACTTTGCAATACTCGGAAGAGAGGATGGTGAAGTTCGCTGCTTTTCGGCTGAGAGGACCGTCTCGAGCACGGTGGCAGCGGGTACGGGGTGATTGGGACAAGGAGGAGCAGGAGTGGACCTGGGATGATTTTACGGAGGCTTTCCGGGCCGAGTACATTCCTTGATGGGTGGCTGAGAAGAGGGAGGATGAATTCCAGACCCTCAGGCAGGGAGGCATGACCTTGGCCCAATATGCAGCTCGATTCATGCAGTTGTCCAAGTACTGTAAGTGCTTAGTAGACACGGAGCAGATGCGCACCCGGCAATTTGTGAAAGAGCTAAGGCCAGATTTGAGGAAGGCGTTGGTTCCATCACTGCCAACGTCGTACACTATCGCTGTGGACGCAGCTTCTCGGATGGAGAACGAAGATCGGCACCGACCGGTAAGCCGACCCTTCCAACTGAGTCGTCCACCTATGAGGCCTTCAGGCAATAAGCGACCTGCAAGTTCTATGCCGTGGGGAAATCGGGGTAAGCAGCCTCGAGTGCCTATAGCCGGATCAATGCAAGTCAGCCTGAACTGCCGACTGTGTGGGAAGCGAGGCCACACCGAGAGAAATTGCTGGGGTAGCGGGGGTGTGAGAAGGTGTTTCAACTGCGGAGACCCAGGACATCTGAGGAACGTCAGCCCCAAACCTTTAAGGACTGAGCAGACCGCGCCGACCCAGCCAATGGGAGGCAATAGAGGTGCCGCGACTGGACCAGCCAGAGCGGGAGGCCTGAAGCCCCAGGTGAAGGCTACAGTTTTTGCCCTGAGCCGAGAGGAAGTCGAAGCGGACGCCGCCGTGATCGAAGGTAACCTTTCTATCCAAGGTTATCTTATTAATGTTCTGATAGATCCAGGATCTACACACTCTTATGTAAGTAAAGTATATGCTTCACGTCTGGGCTGGGAAGGAAATGAGCTACCTTATACCCTAGTAGTTAGTTCTCCCTTGGGAAAGATGGTGGAAGCAGGCAAGAAAATGGGAAGTTGTGGAGTTGAGGTTGGGAAGGAGATTCTGGAGGCCGACCTTATAATCCTGGCCATGGACGGTTATGACTTGATCTTGGGCATGGACTGGTTGTCAAAGCACGGAGCTCGTGTGGACTACAAGATTAAGACGATGCAGTTTGTGAGACCTGGACGGGATGTAATTGAATTCAATGGCAAGCGAACGAAGGAACTGAAATTTCTTATTGCTGGAGCTAAAGCCCAGAACTTGCTCAAGAAAGGATGTGCGGGATACTTGGCGTATCTCCTAAACAAACCAAAGGACCAGTGTACCTTGGAAAGTACGGAGGTAGTGAAAGACTTTTTGGATGTGTTCCCTACGAAGCTCACTTCCCTACCCCCTGAACGGGAAGTTGAATTCACTGTGGATCTAATTCCCGGAGTAGAAACAGTATCCAGAACCCCCTACCGGATGGCACCGACAGAGTTGAAGGAGTTAAAGGAGCAATTGGAGGAATTGCTAAGGCAAGGCTACATTCGGCCGAGTACGTCACCATGGGGAGCCCCGGTGTTGTTTGTCAAGAAGAAAGATGGAACCCTGAGGCTATGTATCGATTATCGGGGACTGAACAATCTAACGATCAAGAATAAATACCCTCTACCCTTGATCGATGAGTTGTTTGATCAACTGCAAGGCGCTGCTTGTTTTTCGAAATTGTTCCTATGGCAAGGATACTATCAGGAGAGGATCAAAGAATAAGACATTCCTAAGAGTGCATTCAACATGCGGTATGGCGACTACGAATTTGTAGTAATGCCGTTCGGTGTAACCAACGCACCGGCAGTATTCATGAATTTGATGCATCGCATTTTTCAACCATACTTGGACAAATTCGTGGTTATATTCATCGATGACATTTTGATCTACTCCAAAAATCCGGAAGACCACGCGGGGCACTTAAGGTTGGTCCTAGAGAAGCTAAGGGAATTCAAACTTTACGCTAAGTTCAGTAAGTGTGAGTTTTGGCTGAGCTCAGTGTCTTTCCTTGGTCACGTGATATCCAAGGAGGGGATCAAAGTGGACCCTGCTAAGGTAGAAGCCGTAGCTAATTGGAAACAACCGGAGAACATTACTGAGAAACGATGTTTTCTTGGGTTGGCCAGGTACTATCGACGTTTCATTAAAAATTTCTCTACTTTAGCTTCACCGATGACACGACTGTTGAAGAAGGATGTCGTTTTTGCTTGGAGTGAGAAGTGCGAGAAGAGCTTCCAAGAACTTAAGAGGAGGTTGATTTTAGCACCCGTACTGAGCCTGCCCGAGGCTGATAAGCCCTATGCACTCTATACAGATGCATCCAAGGAAGGACTAAGAGCTGTGCTGATGCAGGAAGGGAAGGTCATAGCCTATAAATCTAGGAAGCTAAAGCCGCACGAAGTTAATTATCCCACGCATGACCTAGAGCTAGCAGCTATAGTGTTCGCCTTGAAGAAATGGCGACATTACTTGTATGGTGCACAATACGAGGTTTTTAAGGACCATAAGAGTTTGAAGTACATCTTCACGCAAAAGGACTTGAATCTCCGACAGCGTAGGTGGATGGAGTTCTTGGAAGAATATAAGTGCCCTATTAACTTTCATCCGGGTCAAGCGAATGTGGTAGCAGACGCTCTAAGTTGAAAGGTGAAAATGGCACACTTGAGAATACTGGAGGTGTCGGCAGTCCAGGATATCCTGGAGAAAGAGGCGCAAGTGTAAGAGAGGAAGATCTGCGTGAGCAACCTGACCCTGAAACCCGATCTGGACCAAGAAATTGTATCAGGTCAGCAGGGCAGCACAGGATTTCAAACTTTCTGGGAGAAAGAGATCGCAAGAGGAGGAAGCGATTTCCGGACCGACGAGAAGGGAGTATTATACTTTCGGGACCGGATTTGTGTACCGGACATCCAAGACTTAAGGAAGAGGATACTGGACAAAGCGCACAAGAGCAAATACACTATACACCCTGGGGAGGTAAAGATGTACCAAGACTTGAAGAGGAAATATTAGTGGGCTGGAACGAAGAGGGATGTAGTTCAGCATGTGTCAACCTGCCTGACATGCTAGAAGGTTAAGATGGAGCATAAGAAGTCTGTAGGTTTACTGCAACCGTTACCGATTCCCGAATGGAAATGGGAAGAGGTGACCATAGACTTTGTGACTGGCCTTTCGATGACCAAGTCACACAAAGATGCGATCTGGGTGGTAGTGGACCGATTGACCAAGACAGCACACTTCATACCAGTAAACGTAAGGGACTCGATGGGAAAGTTGGCTCAGACATATACCCGAGAAATTGTAAGGTTGCATGGTGTACCGTCGAGCATCGTGTCGGATAGGGACCCTAGATTCACTTCAAGGTTCTGGGGTAAGTTCCAGGAGTCCTTGGGCACGGCCCTGAAATTCAGCACCTCTGCTCATCCGCAAACAGACGGTCAATCCGAAAGAGTCATTCAGATACTGGAAGACATTCTCCGGGCATGTATCTTGGACTTTGGAGATAAGTGGATTGAGTCTTTACCGCATGTGGAGTTAGCATATAACAACAGCTATCAGGCGTCGATCGGAATGGCGCCGTACGAAGCATTGTATGGGCGAAAATGCCAAGTAGTGATATATTGGGGATGGACAGAAGAAGGGAACGTTAAAAAGACCGGTGAAGTATGCATTCAGGAGATGACAAACAAGATTAAGTTAATCCGGGAAAGGCTAAGGGCAGCGCAAAGCAGACAGAAAAGTTATATAGACACTAGGAGGAGGGAATCGGAGTTCCAAGTAGGTGACCGTACATTCTTGAAGTTGACTCCTAGTAGAGGAATCCTGAAACATCCAAGGGGAGGGAAGTTGAGTCCTAGGAATTTGGGACCATTCCCGATATTGGAGAAAATTGGACCGGTTGCCTACTGATTGGATCTACCTGATGGTCTAACCGGGATGCATGACGTATTCCATGTCTCTCAATTGAAAAGGTACAACCTCGATTCGAGTCATGTACTCAATGAGGAATCGTTGGAGTTGCAACCCAATCTGAGTTATGTGGAGAGACCCATCAAGATCTTGGAGCGGAGTATTAAGACGCTCCGAAACAAGCAGATACCCATGGTGAAGATACTTTAGGATCATCATGGAGCACATGATGCAACGTGGGAAACGGAGGAATGGTTAAGACGGAAGTATCCAGGTATGCTCGAAGGGTATGAAATCTGAATTTCGGAACGAAATTCTCGTAAGGGGGAGGGGATGTAATACCCCGCCCAAAACCAACTTTGACTATGGGAAAAAAGTCATTCATTGCATAGCATCTTGCATTTTATGTGGTAGCTAGAATAATTTTTATTTGCATGGATGCATGTGAATTTTTCCGTTGCTCTTGCATTTTAATTAATTAATGTGAAATAGTTGTGTTGTTAAAGATTTGGATAAGGGAGGTTTGGTCGAAGATTTGGAAGGATGAGTATTGAGGTGGTAAGAACTTCTTGTAGAAAAATTAGTATTGGAGTTGTTTTGGAATAGCGGGGAGGTTGGTGATTACCTTTGGTGACCCGAGTTCGAATCCTACCTTTTGTGAAGTTATTTTCTCCTCTTGAAATTCTTTTCCTTAAACCATTTCTTGTCTTGGCTGAAAAAGAATCTAGCTATCCTAGAGAAATTTTAGTATTTTTACTCCAAGGAAATAAGTCTCTATATTTATTTCCTAAATTCAAGGACTTTGATTTGAATAAAGTTCACCTTTAATTTTCAGCTTATGTTCCTCAGGATTTTTGAAAAAAACCCTAGCTAGTAATTAAAATATTAGCTTGATTTTAGCTAGATAGATGTTGCCATGGATAGGTGGAATTAATGAGTCCTTTCCCTAGTAGGAAATCTTGTTGATTTTAATCCTAGAATGTTAGCTAAAAATCTGGAAAAAAATTCCAGCAAATGCCGCCACTTCGTGGAGGACTTTTAGCTCAATCCAAACTCTTCTAGGACTAGAGGAAATCCTATCCAAATCCTTGACAAAAACCAGATTTTATTTTAATCCAAATTCAACTAGGATTTTCTTCCTTTTCCTAGCTGAATTTCGGCAGCTTTGTATCAACCTAAGCTGTCCGAAATTCCAGCCCTTCTTAGCTGCAATCCAACTCTGTAAATTCTAGCTCAACACACCTAAATATTCCTCATCAATTCAGGGTACCTTAGCTGCATAAAACCAGAATTTTATTCACACAAAATCACTGAAATTCGTTCAGCTTGTACACAGAAAATTCGGTCAGTTTTGTGCAGGAATTTCGGCCAGCCTTGAACTCCTACTCCAATCGAAATTCTGCACACATGATCCACTGAAAAACCCCAGCTGATCAAGCTATTTTGAGCACCCAAAACCCTCAATTTTCCTCTGGAAATTTTTGTAGAATTACAGCAGCCAAAACAGTCCAAAGCTTGTTACTCTTGCACAGAATTTTCGCACCCTTTGCACAGGATTTTTTAGTTATCAACATCTACACAAACTCTTCCTTGTTTGGACCAAAATTCTGTACACATTCAGCCTTCTTTTGAGCAGTATTTCGGCCAGCATAGAGGAGCAAATTGTAGAATATTTTCCTCCACTACACCCTCCCAAATTCGGCCAGCATCAAAGGGCACAACAAGCTGAAATTTCGCCCTTGCTGTCCAAGAAACCTAAAGCCATTAGGAGTCTTTCTAAATATCACCATCTAACTCTAAGCCAAACTTCTCCAACTTTAAATCCTAGCAACCGTCTACCCTCTCCATTCTACAAAAAAATTCCAGCAAATTCTCTCTGCAAATTTTCGAAAACTCAAGAGTTATTCCAAGCAAAAATCGAACACACCCTAAGGTAAGCAAAAATCCTCTCAACCTCTTGATACCGTTTTCTCTAATGATTCTTTTCTCTTTCTTTTACCCTTAAATCACGTCCTATAGAGGCTGATTTCCTCTTCTTCCTTAATTTTTGGTCAAGAGGAGCAAAGGAGGTAGCTTCTCTCTTCCTCTCAAGCGAACTCGGGACGATCACCATAGGAGCATCGAGACCGCATTACCCGGTAGTTGCAAGGTAAGGGAATACCCTCCCTTGATGCCAAAAGTAAAATTTAATGGTGTTTATTAGCGAGATAAATATGTGGTCGTAGTATATGATCTTTGGGGATTGAATAGTTTACTTGGAGTTAAATAGGCGATTGCGAATTGTTGTGAAAATAAATGGGATTAGAAGATGTTTGAATTAATTGAGACCCTGATTATGAGATTATATGGTTTAGATCAGGTGGATAATTGAGGAAAGATAGATGTGAATTTATCACGTTTATCTGAGGCATATCAAGTAAGTCATTTCATAAACACTTTTATTAAATGTTGTGATGGTAAGTCCTTTTATAAACTGTTTTGTTAAAGGTTGTGATGGCAAGTCCATGTTGTGAAGCTTTGTAAAGCTATTGTTAAACTATGTTTGCTTAGGTTGTAAACGTGGATAATTATTCCTTAAACGGTTTTGTCAAACTAACGGTTTTATTAAGAAAACTATTCTTTTCCATAAATTTTTAGAAATCCCTTTTAAAGAAAACCACGTTTTACAAAGCCAAGGTTTGGAAATATTTTGAATCAGGAATTGACGGATATGTTCGTTGAGTACTCAATAAGGGTAGGCTAACAATACTAGTCTTGGAGGGCTAGCGTAAGTCTTCTGGCAAGAGGCCACCTCCAAAAGATAAACTCTGCTCGAAAAGGCATGTTGGTTGGTCAGGCCAATCCGAGCTAGCATGTGTACCTGGTATGGTATCACTTATATTCCCGGCGTGGACACCTGGATGGTTTTGTTAGGTGTAGAGATGGAGGAGTATCTCACCCGGTGGGCTGTACACTCACCATGATCAGAACGCCCAACGTGTGGTAATCTGATCCGGACAAGGTGCACAAAGTGTGGTGCCTTGGCCAATTTGTTCTCATGGAGCCCAACATGTGGTGACATGACTTTTATCTGAGTGGAGGATTTATTTTGTACAAAATGTGACAATGAGAAAAACCCATTCCTTGCGAAAAGAGATTGTTTATGACTAGCCAAATTATTTCTACAAATGTTTTACACTTTGCAAACACGAACTATTTAAAAAAACCATGTGCACACACAGGACTTACTGAGATTTATTCTCACACTGTTTTACATCATGTTTTCAGGGGATAGACCGTGCTGAGTCAGCGGGGCATGTAATAGTTGAAGCTTTTTCTATTTTCTCTTTCCGTTCTAGTAGATATTTGTTGCTTATGCTTCAAAATAATATTTTGTTTTATTCCGTTTTGCTCCAGGTTGAGCCTGATGTAATAAGAGTATTTTTTTATTTATCTATGTTGATCCTTTTGGAGATTGCCTTTATATTTTATACCTCGTTCTAAAGACCCCTTGTCCTACGGGACGAGGTGACATCCTCGCCCTTTTAGGGTAGGTAGTTGTGGGGTGTTACAATCTTTCTCTCAATTAACCCCACTACGCTATCAAATAACAACTTGAGTATATTATCCTCTATTGTGTGTCACCTATTAGGTTTCCCAGAGAAAATTGGTAGCGAACATGAATTAATCCAAACGTCTTTGAGATTAATAATCTAAAATTAATTAGAATTAATCCTATTAATACTAATCCGGATTGGTTTATTAATTCATCAATTAATAAACCCATATTACCAGACCATGAGCGGTATCTAGCAACACATCATGACAACCCAAGAATCCAGGAAGTCAAGTGGCTTGACAAAAACCCTTCAATAAAAAACATCAACGCAATTAACTCTTTTGACCATATAATATCTCATTCGGTTTGGAGTAGGTAATTAGAGCCAACTCCCTCTAGAAATAATTCTGGCCCAAATATAATAGCACTTCTACTAGGAATCCACTACTCTGGATGTGTATCAATTGGAACTATTTCTAATACGCAATCACCTTGGCCAAGGACTTTCGAGTAGTTATTCCTACAAGTGGTCGTGAGATATTCGCCATGACTATTAGGAGTGGTGAATCCTTTATTGACCCACTCAACTACATTCATTTACCTCACAATGTACCTAATATCCATCCCATAGGATGCCCTCGATCGAGCTCCAGAGATTGAAATCAAAGTACAATGCTCAGCAAAAAAAAGTACTAATACCACTATCTCATTAATACTATGAATAGGGACTATTTAAGTACTAATACCATACAGTGTAGTAGGAATCTCATATCATGATCTCTATCATAATTTCCTTAACACAGTGTTGTACCATGAACTTTATCGAACATGTATAGTACTTAAAAGTGAACAAAAGAAACTGTAATATTAATAATGCCTTTTACTAAAATTAAATGTGTCGTATACAATGTACAATAGATTTCCTCTATGGCCCAGGTCTGGTTTCAAAAAAAAAAAAAACTTCCAAAAACTAATTTTGGATGTTCGCGAAACAGAACAGAACCAGCACCGATTTGAAGGCCAGAGCTGGAACCAGATGTAGTCGGAAGTGGCGGCGATTTTCAGAAAAATTTTCCAGAAACAAATTCTGGAGCTATAATCTTTTGCAGA
Source organism: Voacanga thouarsii (assembly GCA_026120185.1). NCBI lineage: Eukaryota > Viridiplantae > Streptophyta > Magnoliopsida > Gentianales > Apocynaceae > Voacanga > Voacanga thouarsii. The sequence continues at coordinate 151,501 of JANUWF010001271.1, read as the reverse complement.
ATCTTAGTGAGAACAATTCTCAACAGAATTTTCTATTTTGAAACTCAAAACAACAACCAATTTGTTAGTTTAGAGAATACAAAATAGAAAATCAAAGACACAAGTTGAAACGGAGGGCAACTTCCATGTTTAAGAAAACGTTTTTCTGCAGAAAATTCTCAGTGAATAAAGAAAGCACCTTTCGAAATATGCTATAACATTTACACAATCATACTGTACTACAGAACTAACCTACAAAGCTCAAAACGATTTCGACTCAAGTGAAAATAATTTTCACAGTGAATACCGAAAACACGAATGCATGAAAACAGTTTTTCGTACCAAAACATTGTCCGTATAACACACATAGCAAGGATCTAATACCACTATTGGGTATCTCAGGCTCGTATCGTACACAGCGTAGCGGAAAATAAAACAAGAGACCTTCCTATGGCCCTTCTATGTGTGGAATACAAGACATAAAGAGAGTAAAGGTAACAGCATTTACCTTTGGGTGATCGTCCGAAGAGAAAAAAATTTCTTCTGCAATTTATGGCGGGATCTAACCATCGTCGTGATCAACCTCCACGTGAGTTGAACGTCTAACCACTATAATCACGGTGTGTGATTATCTCTAACAGTAATCCACGTAGAGGAATACTAAAGCACCAAATTTTCTGTGCTAGCAGAAAAAGATGGCGGCTAGGGCTTCTCAAGAACAATCGGGAGAGAGAGAGAGAAAAGAGAGAATGTTTGTGCCTATTGTTTTTGTGTGTTTATTAATCCAAACCTCAGCAAGGGTTTCGATTATATCATATATATAACCAAAATATCCTGCTAAAACTGAGAATTCTAATCCAATTAGAATTCGCTAATTGTAATTGGAAACATCTAGTTCTCGCAATTACAACTTGGACCACAAATTATAACTAATTATAATTTGTCCACAATAACTTATCTTTCTCTCAATTAACCCCACTATGCTATCAAATAACATTTTGAGTATATAATCCTCTATTATGTGTCACCTATTAGGTTTCCCAGAGAAAATTGGTAGCGAACATGAATTAATCCAAACGTCTTTGAGATTAATAATCCATAATTAATTAGAATTAATCCTATTAATTCTAATTAGGATTAGTTTATTAATTCATCAATTAATAAACCCCTATTAGTAGACCATGAGCGGTATCTAGCAACACATCATGACCACCCAAGAGTCTAAGAAGTCTAGTGGCTTGACATGAAGCATTCAATAACAAACTTCAGTGCAATTAACTCTTTTCACCATAAAATATCTCATTCGGTTTGGAGTAGGGAATTAGTGCCAACTCCCTCTAGAAATTATTTTGGCCCAAATACAAAAGCACTTCTTCCAGGAAACCACTACTCTAGATGTGTATCAATTGGAACTATTTCCAATACACAATCGCCTTGGCCAAGGACTTTGGAGTAGTAATTCCTACAAGTGGTCCCGACTATTAGGAGTGGTGAATCCTTTATTAACCCACTCAACTACTTTCAATTACCTAACAATGTACCTAAAATCCATAAAATATCCATCCCATAGGCTGCCCTCGATTGAGCTCTGGAGATTAAAATCAAAGTATAATGCTCAGCAAACAAAGTACCTTGGAGATCTCAAGTGAAATGATAGTTGGACGTTTGCTATATTGAGATTATATTACTGGCACTAAATAGTTATCCATGTGATTATCTCATAGCTAGGTCATCCAATGAACTTGTTCCATCAACAAGCTCCATGTGTTAACTTTGAGTATCTCAATACTCATGGATATGAAACCCACCGCCTGGTCAAATCAGGAAGTCTAACACATGCTAGTCTTAACGCATTAATGATGTCCTGTCTCATTAATACTATGACTAGGAACTATTTAAGTACTAATACCATACAGTGCAGTGGGAATCTCATATCATAATCTCTATCATGATTTCCTGAACACTGTGTTGTACTAGAGACTTTATTGAATAGTTATAACACTAAAAAGTAAACAAAAGAAACTGTAAGATAAATAATGCTTTTTATAAAAATAAAATATGTCGTATACAATGTACAACGGGTTGCCTATAGGGCTCTGGTCTAGGTTTAAAAAAAAAATCTTCCGAAAACTATTTTGAGACGTTCGCGAAACAGAACAGAACCGGCACCGGTTTGAAGGCCCGAGCCGAAACCAGTTGTAGTCAGAAGTGGCGGCGATTTTCAGAAAAATTTTCCAGAAACAATTTATGGTGCCCTAAGCTTTTGCAGAATCTTAGTGAGAACAATTCTCAACAGAATTTTCTATTTTGAAGCTCAAAACAACATCCAATTTATTAGTTTCGACAATACAAAATAGAAAATCAAAGACACAAGTTGAAACGGAGGGCAACTTCCATGTTTAAGAAAACGTTTTTCTGCAGAAAATTTTCAGTGAATAAAGAAAGCACCTTTCGAAATATGCTATAACATTTACACAATCATACTGTACTACAGAACTAACCCACAAAGCTCGAAACAATTTTGACTCAAGTGAAAATAGTTTTCACAGCGAATACAGACAAACACGAATGCATGAAAACAGTTTTTCGTGCCAAAACAATGTCGGTATACCACACGTAGCAAGGATCTAATACCACTGTTGGGTATCTCAGGCTCGTATCGTACACAGTGCAGTGGAAAATAAAACGAGATACCTTCCCAGGACCCTTCTATGTGTGGAATACAAGAGATAAAGAGAGTAAATGTAACAGCTTTTACCTTTGTGTGATCATCCAAAGAAGAAAAAATTTCTTCTTCAAGTTAAGACGGGATCCAAAAATCCTCGTGATCAACCTCCACGTGAGTTGAACGTCTAACCACTATAATCACAATGTATGATTATCTCTAACAGTAATCCACATACGAGGAATACTCAAGCACCAAATTTTCTGCGCTAGCAGAAAAAGATAGCGGCTAGGTCTTCTCAAGAACAATCGAGAGAGAGAGAGAGAGAGAGCAGAGAGAGAGAGAAGAGGGAATGTTTGTGGCTATTATTTTTGGGTGTTTATTTATCCAAACCTCAGCTAGGGTATCGATTATATCATTATACAACCAAAATATCCCGCTAAAATTGGGAATTCTAATCCAATTAGAATTCCCTAATTCTAATTGGAAACATCAAGTTCTCGCAATTACAACTTGGACCACAAATTATAACTAATTATAATTTATCCACAACAACTTATCTTTCTCTCAAATAACCCCACTATGTTATCAAATAACATTTTGAGCATATAATCCTCTATTGTGTGTCACCTATTAGGTTTCCCAGAGAAAATTGGTGGTGAACTTGAATTAATCCAAACGTCTTTGAGATTAATAATCCATAATTAATCAAAATTAATCATATTAATTCTAATCAGGAATAGTTTATTAATTCATCAATTAATAAACCCATATTACCAGACCATGAGCGGTATCTAGCAACACACCATGACCACCAAAGAATCTAAGAAGTCAAGTGGCTTGACATGAACCATTCAAAAACAAACTTCAGTGCAATTAACCCTTTTCACCATAAAATATCTCATTCGGTTTGGAGTAGGGAATTAGTGCCAACTCCCTCTAGAAATTATTCTGGCCCAAATACAAATGCACTTCTTCCAGGAAAACCACTACTCTAGATGTGTATCAATAAGAACTATTTCCAATACACAATCGCCTTGGCCAAGGACTTTCGAGTAGTAATTCTAATAAGTGGTCGTGAGATATTCGTCCCGACTATTAGGAGTGGTGAACCCTTTATTGACCCACTCAACTACTTTCGTTTTCCTAACAATGTACCTAATATCCATCCCATAGGCTGCCCCCGATTGAGCTCCGGAGATTGAAATCAAAGTATACTACTCAGCAAATAAAGTACGTTGGAGATCTCAACTCAAAGGATACTTGGACGTTTGCTATATTGAGATTATATTACTGGCACTAAATAGTTATCCTTGTGATAATCTCATAGCTAGGTCATCCAATGAACTTGTTCCATCAACAAGCTCCATGTGTTAACTTTAAGTATCTCAATAGCCATGGATATGAAACCCACCGCCTGGTCAAATCAGGAAGTCTAACACATGCTAGTCTTAACGCATTAATGATGTCCTGTCTCAATAATACTATGACTAGGAACTATTTAAGTACTAATACCATACAGTGTAGTGGGAATCTCATATCATAATCTCTATCATGATTTCCTTAACACTGTGTTGTACTAGAGACTTTATCGAACAGTTATAGCACTAAAAAGTAAACAAAAGAAACTGTAAGATAAATATTGCTTTTTATTAAAATAAAATATGTCGTATACAATGTACAACTGAATGCCTATAGGGCTCTAGTCTGGTTTTAAAAAAAATCCTCCATTTTGAGCATATAATCCTCTATTGTGTGTCACCTATTAGGTTTCCCAGAGAAAATTGGTGGCGAACATGAATTAATCCAAACTTCTTTGAGATTAATAATCCATAATTAATTAGAATTAATCCTATTATTTCTAATTAGGATTAGTTTATTAATTCATCAATTAATAAACCCATATTATCAGACCATGAGCGGTAACTAGCAACACATCATGACCACCCAAGAGTCTAAGAAGGCAAGTGGCTTGACGTGAATCCTTCAATTACAAACATCAGTGCAATTAACTCTTTTCACCATATAATATCTCGTTTGGTTTGGAGTAGGGAATTAGTGCCAACTCACTCTAGAAATAATTCTGGCCCAAATACAAACGCACTTCTGCCAGGAATCTACTACTCTATATGTGTATCAATTGGAACTATTTTCGATACACAATCGCCTTGGACAAGGACTTTCGAGTAGTAATTCCTACAAGTGGTCGTGAGATATTCGTCCCGACTATTACGAGTGGTGAACCCTTTATTGACCCACTCAACTACTTTCGTTTTCCTAACAATGTACCTAATATCCATCCCATAGGCTGCCCTCGTTTGAGCTCCGGAGATTGAAATCAAAGTACAAAGCTCAGCAAACAAAGTACGTTGGAGATCTTAAGTCAAAGGATACTTGGACGTTTGCTATATTGGGATTATATTACTGGCACTAAATAGTTATGCATGTAATTATCTAATAGCTAGGTCATACAATGAACTTGTTCCATCAACAAGCTCCATGTGTTAACTTTGGGTATCTCAATACTCATGTATATGAAACCCACCACCTGGTCAAATCAGGAAGTCTAACACGTGTTAGTTTTAACGCATTAATGATGTCATGTCTCATTAATACTATGACTAAGAACTATTTAAGTACTAATACCATACAATGTAGTAGGCATCTCATATCATAATCTCTATCATGATTTCCTTAACACTGTGATGTATTAGAGACTTTATCGAACAATTATAGCACTAAAAAGTAAACAAAAGAAACTGTAAGATAAATAAAGCCTTTTACTAAAATTTAATGTGTCGTATACAATGTACAACTGATTTCCTCTAGGCCTCTGGTCTGGTTTCAAAAAAAAAAAAAACTTCCAAAAACTATTTTTGGACCTTCGCGAAACAGAACAGAACCGGCACCTGTTTGAAGGCCAGAGCCGGAACCAGTTGTAGTCAGAAGTGGCGGCGATTTTCAGAAAAATTTTCCAAAAACAATTTCTGGTGCCCTAATCTTCTGCAGAATCTTAGTGAGAACAATTCTCAACAGAATTTTCTATTTTGATGCTCAAAACAACAACCAATTTGTTAGTTCAGAGAATACAAAATAGAAAATCAAAGACACAAGTTGAAACGGAGGGCAACTTCCATGTTTAAGAAAACGTTTTTCTGCAGAAAATTCTCAGTGAATAAAGAAAGCACCTTTCGAAATATGCTATAACATTTACATAATCATGCTGTACTACCGAACAAACCCACAAGGCTCGAAACGATTTCGACTTAAGTTAAAATAATTTTCACAGCGAATACAGACAAATACGAATGCATGAAAATAGTTTTACGTGCCAAAACATTGTCCATATACCACGCATAGCAAGGATCTGATACCACTGTTGGGTATCTCAGGCTTGTATCGTACACAGCGCAGTGGAAAATAAAACGAGATACCTTCCCAGGACCCTTCTATGTGTGGAATACAAGACATAAAGAGAGTAAAGGTAACAGCATTTACCTTTGGGTGATTGTCCAAAGAACAAAAAAATTTCTTCTTCAAGTTAAGGCGGTTTCCAACAATCCTCGTGATCAACCTCCACGTGAGTTGAACGTCTAACCACTATAATCACAGTGTGTGATTATCTCTAACAGTAATCCACATAGAGGAATACTCAAGCACCAAATTTTATGTGCTAGCAGAAAAAGATGGCGGCTAGGGCTTCTCAAGAACAATCGAGAGAGAGAGAGAGAGAGAGAGAGAGAGAGAGAGAGAGAGAGAGAGAGAGAGAGAGAGAGAGATAGAATGTTTTTGGCTATTATTTTTGTGTGTTTATTAATCCTAACCACAAAAGGGTTTCGATTATATCATATATATAACCAAAATGTCCCGCTAAAACTGAGATTTCAAATCCAATTAGAATTCCCTAATTGTATTTGGAAACATCATGCTCTCGCAATTACAACTTGGACCACAAATTATAACTAATTATAATTTGTCCACAACAACTTATCTTTTTCTCAATTAACCGCACTATGCTATCAAATAACATCTTGAGCATATAATCCTCTATAGTGTGTCACCTATTTGGTTTCCAAGAGAAAATTAGTAGCGAACATAAATTAATCTAAACGTCTTTGAGATTAATAGTCCATAATTAATTAGATTTTATTTTATTAATTCTAATTCAGATCGGTTTATTAATTCATCAATTAATAAACCCATATTACCAGAGCATGAGCGGTATCTAGCAACATATCATGACCACCCAAGAGTCCAATAAGTCAAGTGGTTTGACCTAAACCCATCAATAACAAACTTTAATACAATTAACACTTTTCACCATATAATATCTCATTCGGTTTGGAGTAGGGAATTAGTGCCAACTCCCTCTAGAAATAATTCTGGCCCTAAAACAATAACACTTCCACTAGGAATCCACTACTCTAGATGTGTATCAATTGAAACTATTTCCAATACACAATCGCCTTGGCCAAGGACTTTCGACTAGTAATTCCTACAAGTGGTCGTGAGATATTCGTCCCGACTACTAGGAGTGGTGAAACCTTTATTGACCCACTTAACTACTTTCGTTTACCTAACAATGTACCTAATATCCATCCCATAGGCTGCCCTCGATTGAGCTCCGGAGATTGAAATCAAAGTAGAATGCTCAGTAAATAATGTACCTTGGAGATCTCAAGTCAAAGGATACTTGGACGTTTGCTATATTGAGATTATATTACTGGCACTAAATAGTTATCAATGTGATTATCTCATAGCTAGGACATCCAATGAACTTGTTCTATCGACAAGCTCCATTTGTTAACTTTGAGTATCTCAATACTCATGGATATGAAACCCACCGCCAGGTCAAATCAGGAAGTCTAACACATGCTAGTCTTAACGCATTAATGATGTCCTGTGTCATTAATACTATTACTAGGAACTATTTAAGTACTAATACCATACAGTGTAGTAGGAATCTCATATCATAATCTCTATCATGATTTCCTTAACACTGTGTTGTACTAGAGACTTTATCGAACAATTATAGCACCAAAAAGTAAACAAAAGAAACTGTAAGATAAATAAAGCCTTTTAATAAAATTAAATGTGTCGTATACAATGTACAACTGATTGCCTCTAGGCCTCTGGTCTAGTTTCAAAATAAAAAAAAACTTCCAAAAACTATTTTTGGACTTTCGCGAAACAGAACAGAACCGGCACCGGTTTGTAGGCTAGAGCCGAAACCAGTTGTAGTCGGAAGTGGCGGCGATTTTCAGAAAAAATTGCCAGAAACAATTTCTGGTGCCCTAATCTTCTGCAGAATCTTAGTGAGAACAATTTGTTGGGATTCGTGGACTCCTAAACGCGGAAAACATCTACGAATCCCTCCCGAGGACCCAAGTAAACGATTAAGAAGATGTAAACGATTAAGAGTTACCTCTCGGTTGCCGTAATCGAAATCCTTCGATTCCGGTTGCGCCGTTGTACGTTCGACCCGAACAATCACCGTACGCCGCAAGTATGCGAACGTCCTCTACGGATACACACCGCGAACTCACTCGATACCCTGGGAGTGCTAGCGCCTAGGGTTTGAGAGGTTTTTTTCTTTCTCTCGGTAGAGAATGGCACGAATGTTCTCAACCGGAAAAATTGGACTATCGAAAGACGGCTAGGGTTTTCTTAAAAACCCTCGAACCTCTTAGAGTCCAACCCTAATCATATCTTATCATATTCTAATTTAAATTCAAATTAAATTAAAACCGATATGATAAGATTCTCGCCATTATCTCGGTAATTTAACTAATTATTTTACCGAGTCGATTCTTATAATCTGGATATCATCCGTATTCATCGAACTCTGGTCACCGTAAAAATAACCTAACAAGTTCGCTTATTGTGTGACCCTATAGGTTCATTTAACACCGGTAGCGTGCCTAAATCGTATTTAAATGGCCCACAAGTTATAAGCGGTTTCTAGCAAAACATTATAACTATCCAGGTTAAATGAAGATCGGTGATCTCTTTGAACCAAACCATAATTTTATATTTAGTCCCTTTGTCACACGATATCCAGCATTAAGCATAAGGCACGGAGCATGTCATCCTTATTAAGCTTAATCAATTATTTCTTGATTTCATAGTAGATCTGTTCAAACAAATGATATCAATATCTTAGATTGATATATTTGAGCACTGCCATGCATTTTTAACAGCCTAACTTATCAAGGGGCCCATGGATATCTCTCCCATAATTGAGAGGGACAAATTCCTTCACAATCAATCATATTCCTCTCCTTGATTTATTTTATATCCAACAAGTAGTCTAATTTATTATCTAGTTAAAGACAACTTTAGACAATGTCAAAATATAGAATTTATCAAGTAAGAAACTATGATGAATTTAGGTCGAAGGACTTTCAATATTATTATGGCTAGAAAGTACTTATGACATATTCCATGAAGTACTCTCACAAATGGGTCATGTCCAATACAATGTTCTCTAACATTTATTTATGTCTTGACTCGATATCACAAATATCCATGGCCGTAGAAACATAGCCATCAAGTCACAAACATACTAATCTTAATTTATTATTATTCCAATAATAATAATCGATCGTGGACGCTTTAGAATAGTCATTGTATTCATTGTAGGGTTTTACTATCAAGTCACGTACTTGATGACCAACAAAACAAAATTCACTATTCATGGAAAGGAAAGCCTCATATTATTATATAAAACATAATGACAATTGTATAAGTACAAATTGACTCTAGGGCATATCCCCAACACAATTCTCAACAGAATTTTCTATTTTGAAGCTCAAAACAACAACTAATTTGTTAGTTTAGAGAACACAAAACAGAAAATCAAAGACACAAGTTGAAACGGAGGGCAACTTCCATGTTTAAGAAAACGTTTTTCTGCAGAAAATTTTATGTGAATAAAGAAAGCACCTTTCGAAATATGCTATAACATTTACATAATCATACTGTACTATAGAACTAACCCACAAAGCCCGAAACGATTTCGACTCAAGTTAAAATAATTTTCACAGTGAATACAGACAAACACGAATGCATGAAAATAGTTTTACGTGCCAAAACATTGTCCGTATACCACGCATAGCAAGGATCTGATACCACTATTAGGTATCTCAGGCTCGTACCGTACACAGCGCAGTGGAAAATAAAACGAGATACCTTCCCAGGACCCTTCTATGTGTGGAATACAAGACATAAAGGGAGTAAAGGTAACAGCATTTACCTTTGGGTGATCGTCCAAAGAACAAAAAAAATTCTTCTTCAAGTTAAGGCGGTATCCAACAATCCTCGTGATCAACCTCCACGTGAGTTGAACGTCTAACCACTATTATCACAGTGTGTGATTATCTCTAACAGTAATCCACATAAAGGAATACTCAAGCACCAAATTTTCTGTACTAGCAGAAAAAGATGGCGGCTAGGGCTTCTCAAGAACAATCGAGAGAGAGAGAGATAGAGAGAGAGAGAGAAAGAGAGAAGAGAGAATGTTTGTGGCTATTATTTTTGTGTGTTTATTAATCCTAACCTCAAAAGGGTTTCGATTATATCATATATATATAACCAAATTGTCCCGCTAAAACTGAGATTTCTAATCCAATTAGAATTCCCTAATTGTAATTGGAAACATTATGTTCTCGCAATTACAACTTGGACCACAATTTATAACTAATTATAATTTATCCACAACAACTTATCTTTCTTTCAATTAACCCCACTATGCTATCAAATAACATCTTGAGCAAATAATCCTCTATTGTGTGTCACCTATTAGGTTTCCCGGAGAAAATTGGTAGCGAACATGAATTAATGTAAACGTCTTTGAGATTAATAGTCCTTAATTAATTAGATTTAATCCTATTAATTCTAATCCAGATTGGTTTATTAATTCATCAATTAATAAACCCATATTACCAGACCATGAGCGGTATCTAGCAACATATCATGACCACCCAAGAGTCCAAGAAGTCAAGTGGTTTGACATAAACCCTTCAATAACAAACTTTAATACAATTAACTCTTTTCACCATATAATATCTCATTCGGTTTGGAGTAGGGAATTATAGCCAACTCCCTCTAGAAATAATTCTGGCCCCAAAATAATAACACTTCTACTAGGAATCCACTACTCTAGATGTGTATCAATTGGAACTATTTTCAATACACAATTGCCTTGGCCAAGGAGTTTCGACTAGTAATTCCTACAAGTGGTCGTGAGATATTCGCCCCGACTACTAGGAGTGGTGAATCCTTTATTGACATACTCAACTACTTTCGTTAACCTCACAATATACCTAATATGTGAAACCCCAATCGAAACCAACCTTAGAGTAAGGGTTTTGGGATGCCTATCATATTTTATTTCATGGTTAAATATATTCTCATATGAATTTTTATGTGTTCTGGATTCCAGTTTTATTGTCTTGAAGTCTTGTTGGTGAGTATTGTGTGAGAGGGGCAAAATGGTAATTTTTGCCCGGGGTGAAAATAGGGAGATAGCTTGTGGATTGAATAGAAATTAATTTTCTACTAGAAATAGCAATAAGAGTTGTTGTGGTTTAGTGGTTGGAGCTTTTGAATTAATTCTTGAGGTCTTGGGTTCAAAGTCCATTATAGAAGCTTTAACTTGATTAAATTTTATTTTTGCTTGAGAAGGAATGGTTTCGGCCTTAAGGGCCTAGATCAATGTGGTGATGATGTCCTAGGAGAGACATGTTAGGAGTATTCTCATTCAACTCCTTTGCCTACTCGAAATTCCCAAAGGGAATTCTTGTTCCCTTGATCTTCAGTTTTCCTTAGTTTCAACTCATTAGTTTGATCAAGATGTTCTAGCCTTTTTCTTTCTAGAAAATTCAGTAGAGTGTTGAGACCTTTTAGAATCAAAATGTCTTGGTGAAAGACTTCTTATGGTCTGAAAAATATGGAAGAGTTGTGAGGAATTCCAAGAGGAAAAATCCCTCTAGTAAGCTTGCTGAAATTTTCCTCTAACTTAGTTCATCTTTCTTCATGGAATGAGCTGGAATTTTCTAGCTTGTTGTACCTTCAAAAAGGCAAAATTTCTAGCTAAAATTCCCTCCCAAAAGCTTCCAGAAAAATGGTCTTTAGGATCAGTTTGAAACCTGAAAATTCTAGGCCAATTTCTGACTGCACAAGCTGGAGCAAAACAGAAAAAAATCCTGCACGAAAATCAGATTTGAGAGCCCAAAACTAAGCTGTTTTCTTCCAGATTTTGTGCAGCACCTTAGCCATGTTTTTCCTCCATGAAGAAGGCTGGAAACCAGCCTTGAATACCCCTGAAACCCCCCTTCCAGCTCGCTGTAAAATGGTTGGAAGTGGCAGACAAAAATCTGCCAGAAAATTCACTGTGCAGCGAAATTTCTGTGCAGATTTTTGTCCAGCTTGTTTCCTATTTCTCTTGTAGCCGAAACACCAACCCTAATCTGTCAAAAACTTCCTTAAACCTCCATCAACAGAGCTCCATTGATCCCCTTAAAATTCTGAACGAAATTCCATCAATGGCTGTCCGAAAATCTCTCCAACAAATCCCTGCAATTTAGTTTGATTGATTTCCAAAATTTCAGCCTTCTTGTTTAGCAACCTTCCATAAAATCTTACTCAATTGGCCAGACCTCTTCTTCACCATTAAGCACCCTACTTTCGGCTACCATAAGCTTCCACAAGCCAGCATTAATCCCACAAAATTCTGCTCAAACAGTCAGCCATGGCAGACTCCAAGCTGTCTAAATAATTAAGATATTCTTAGGATATTTACTTTCCAAATTCACTCCCTAAAAATATTCTTCAAAGATTGTAACAACTAACCTTTCCTTTTCCCTTCCAAATTAGCGAATCAACCTCCCAAACCCTACAGAAATTCGTCCAGCCCCATCTCTCACAGAAAATTCGGCAGTTTCCCCTTCTCTCTCTCTCTCTCTCTCTCTCTCTCTCTCTCTCGCGCACGCGCGATTTTCAGCAACCATTAAGAACACACACACTACACCAAGAACACCTACTTCTTCTCTACACCTAATACTCCTCCAAACCATCTCAAATCCACTCAAAAACTTCCAGATTTGATCTACACATTGCTATGAATCCATCAACACCATTATTAACATCAAACTCCTCCAAACATCTTGCTACTTCGGATCAAAACCAGAAATTTCTGTTAAGGTCAAGAACACCATCAAGGTAAATTTATTCTAGCAACTTCATCTTCTCTAACCTTGATCTCTAATGAGAACCTATGCGAATAAACATACTAATGATTTCTTTTTCTCTTTCTCTCTCTCTCTCTCTCTCTCTCTCTCTCTCCCTCTCTTGATCGAATGACTTTTTCTCCCATGAACATGCTTTCGCCATCTCCCAAGGACAAAGTTAGACATCTAGGAGTTGAGCTAAACTCCTTCAAGGCATTCATCAACCAAGTAAGTACCTTCAATCTTCCTTTTTAAACTCTAGATTCATGTCTCTAGGATGATGATGATAGTAGGTGGATGGCGATAGGATTTAAGTATATATATATATATATATATATATATATATTGTTGAGATTGAGGCATGAATATATGTATGATTGTGAAGGAGATGGGATTTATGCATGGAAGAATTATCTTGGATGATTATATGATGATTTGAGGTTGATGCATGTCATAGGTAGTATTTGTGATGAAGTATGCTAGAGATTATATCACCTTTGGTGAATGGGATTTATATTCATGTTGGATTATTGAAGCCATGATCATTTTATGCTAGTAGGGGTTAGATCATGTTTTGATAAATTGAGATTTATGCTTGTATGTATGATTTGGATGATTTGATGAATTGAAGGGCTGTATATGTTCATGATTGTGGTTAGCTATAGGAATATGATCATGATCTACTTGTCCCTAAGCTAAATTTTATTTCATTAATAAAATATTTAATAATATGATTTTTCTAGTAAAATTTTGAAAACCATGGGAAAATGTGTATTTGGTCTTTTATATAAAATAGTGATATTTTAGTCAAATAAATAATAGTTTTTGCTAGAAAAATAAAATATATAGATATTATAATATCAGATAAGGCCTTTTGTGAAAATAATCATAATAGGTAAAATATTTATTATTAAAATTTAATTTATTATCTTTTAATCAAACCTATTAAAATTTATTTATTATTTTTCAAGCAAGACTCATTAAATTTATTTTCAACAAATTTTAGCTATCAATTATTTTCTACCAGCTAAATTATTAATAAATCATTATTTTACCTAATACCACCTTGGACCCTTTTTCAAATAAACCATAATTTATTTTTAGCAAGATTTAAACCTTCAACTTTTTGTACCTATTTCCCAAACTTTAGTTATTTTAATATCAAATTAGATTTATTTTATAAACCCTTTTTATTTATTATTGAGCCTTAAAGCTTGGGACACTAGGGATATGATTGTAGTAAGTTGAGTTGGTTTTATTTGAGAAAGTGAGTCTTTGGCTTGAGTTTGATTGTGGTTTGTATTTACCCCATGCGAGTTAGGTCAGCTATTGGAGACCTTTGTTGTGAGCAAGGATCAGGTAAGCTCCTGCATAAAACCTATTTGATGCGAAATGTTTTCCCTTATGGAAAGCTAAATGTGGAGTGTTTTGGGTACTCGTTTATGTAAAGGCAATTGAGGTTGAATCCTTTCTTATTTCAAACATTTGAATTATTTAAAAACCAATGAGCAATTTTACTCAAACTCAAAACTCTTTCTAAAACTGATTTTGACAAAGGCTTTGGAAACCCTTAATTGCCATTTTCATGTGAAACTGTGTTTTGCTCATTTCCCCCCAAGTGGGATATGTTACGTTGTGTACTCAATAAGGGTAGGCTAGTAGTACTAGTTTTGAAGAGCAAGAGTGAGTCTTCTGGCAGGAGACCACCTCCAGAAGATAAGCTCAACTTAGAGAAACGTCAGTACTACTTAGTCAGGCCGGTCTAAGCTAGCAGTTGTTTTATTTCAGTCAAATGACTGTGTTTTGCCAGAATGGACACCCGGTTGTTGTTTGGGTATAGAGAATGAGGAGTATCTTGCCCGGTAGGCCGATCACCTACCTTTTGTCAGTCTGTACAAAGTGTCGGCATTCTGACCGATTATGGGGCCCAACGTGTGGTAACCCATAATCCTTTCTTTTGAGTAGTTGATCTTATAAATTATGTATGGCTAGATAAGCCAAAACGCCACTCTCGCTTTTGACTAATGTTTGATGCTTGCCAATATTTCTCTTATAAAGGTTTTGCACTTTGTATCCACGAACTGTTTTCACTAAACACCCAAAGCACACATGGACTTACTGAGATTTCTGTCTCATCACCTTTTTATCATGATTTCAGGTGGATCCTGCTGTGGGGTCGAGTAGCTAGTAATATCTGTCTTGGGAGAGAATGTGTCTTTTGATTTTATGTATTGCTTTGGGGAGACGAGAGTGGATAATTTTATTTATGGATTTGTTTCCTTTTGGGAATTCGTGGATTTATTCTTGGGTTGCAATAAATCTTATGTTGAAGTATTATTTTTATTATTTTTTTCCGCAACTTTATTTGTGTGATCTTTTTATAAAGACCCCTTATCCTTTGGATGGGGCGACATCTCCGGCCCTGGCGGGCCTAGGTAGCGGGGTGTTACATAATATCCATCCCATAGGCTGCCCTCAATCCAGCTCCGAAGATTGAAATCAAAGTACAATGCTCAGCAAACAAAGTACTAATACCACTGTCTCATCAATACTATGACTAAGGACTATTAAGTACTAAGACCATCCAGTGGGGTAGGAATCCCATATCATGATCTCTATCATAATTTCCTTAACACAGTGTTGTACTATGGACTTTATCGAACATGTATAGTACTTAAAAGTAAACAAAAGAAGCTGTAAGATAAATAATGCCTTTTCCTAAAATTAAATGTGTCGTATACAATGTACAACTGATTTCCTCTAGGGCTCTGGTCTGGTTTAAAAAAAAAAACTTCCAAAAACTATTTTTGGACCTTCACGAAATAGAACAGAATCGGCACTAGTTTGAAGGCCAGAGCCGGAACCAGTTGTAGTCGGAAGTGGCGGCGATTTTCAGAAAAATTTTCCAGAAACAATTTCTGGTGCCCTAATCTTCTGCAGAGTCTTAGTGAGAACAATTCTCAACAGAATTTTCTATTTTGAAGCTTAAAACAACACCAATTTGTTAGTTTAGAGAATACAAAACAGAAAATCAAAGACACAAGTTGAAACGGAGGGCAACATCCATGTTTAAGAAACGTTTTTCTGCAGAAAATTTTCAGTGAATAAAGAAAGCACCTTTCGAAATATGCTATAACATTTACACAATCATATTGTACTACAGAACTAACCCACAAAGCTCGAAACGATTTCGACCCAAGTGAAAATAATTTTCGCAGCGAATACAGACAAACACGAATGCATGAAAACAGTTTTTCGTGCCAAAACATTGTCCGTATACCACACAAAGCAAGGATATAATACCACTGTTGGGTATCTCAGGCTCGTATCGTACACAGCGCAGTGAAAAATAAAACGAGATACCTTCCCAGGACCCTTCTATGTGTGGAATACAAGACATAAAGAGAGTAAAGGTAACAACATTTACCATTGGATGATCTTCCAAAGAACAAAAAATTTCTTCTTCAAGTTAAGGCGGGATCCAACAATCCTCGTGATCAACCTCCACGTGAGTTGAACGTCTAACCACTATAATCACAGTGTGTGATTATCTCTATCAGTAATCCACATAGAGGAATACTCAAGCACCAAATTTTCTGTGCTAGCAGAAAAAGATGGCGACTAGGGCTTCTCAAGAACAATAGAGAGAGAGAGAGAGAGAGAGAGAGAGAGAGAGAGAGAGAGAGAGAGAGAGAGAGAGAGAGAGAATGTTTGTGGCTATTGTTTTTGGGCGTTTATTAATCCAAACCTCAGCAAGGGTTTCAATTATATCATATATACAACCAAAATATCCAGCTAAAATTGAGAATTCTAATCCAATTAGAATTCCCTATTTGTAATTGGAAACATCAAGTTCTCGCAATTACAACTTGGACCAGAAATTATAACTAATTATAATTTGTCTACAACAACTTATCTTTCTCTCAATTAACCCCACTATGCAATCAAATAACATCTTGAGCATATAATCCTCTATTGTGTGTCACCTATTAGGTTTCCCAGAGAAAATTGGTAGCGAACATGAATTAATCCAAACGTCTTTGAGATTAATAATCCATAATTAATTAGAATTAATCCTATTAATTATAATCCGTATTGGTTTATTAATTCATCAATTAATAAACCCATATTACCAGACCATGAGCGGTATCTAGCGATACATCATGACCACCTAAGAGTCCAGGAAGTCAAGTGGCTTGACATAAACCCTTCAATAACAAACTTCAATGCAATTAGCTCTTTTCACCATATAATTGATGGCAAAACGCAGAACAGGAAGCCATGGATGGGAAAAAACAGAGATAAAAAAAAATTAAATGCGAGCCATAAAGGCCATGCGGAAGCGTGAAGATCATACCTTTGCGTTCCTTAACCCTCCTAGGTTGCGTAGGAACAAATTGAACGGCTGGAATCGCCTCGCTTTGCACAGTTGAAGGAGCTTCCGGTTGAACACCCGCTAGCCTTCGACTTCGTCTTGTTTGCATTAACGTTTAGCTCTCCAGCTCTCGGGATATTCCTCAGCCTAACTTCTAGTCGGTGAACACTATGGTGAAGAGGAAGGGTCTCAATTCTCCTTGGTTCGTTCGCTATTGATTAGCAAAGAACAAGAGAAAAACAAGAAGAAGAAGAAGAGACTTTGAGAGAGAGAGAGAGACTCACGTGAGAGTCTCCTTAGCCATGGAAAATTAGGGTTTATTTCCTTTTCAAAGAGTTGTTTATATTTAGCCAAAATTAGGTCTCTCAATCTCTGATAAACATATCCCCGGGATTTCAAAATACCCGGATGTTATCCTGAGAAACAGTTTGGCCTAACCTTAAACTCCTCTTAACCGTATCTGGAAAAAACCCTAAGGTCCAAGCTATTGGGCCAGATAAATATTTATTATTTTTCTTGGACCCAAAAAGCCCAAAATAATAAATATTAATTATTTATTTTTTGGGCTTACATAAGTAACCCAATAAATAATTAATGAGCCCAAATGAACCATAATAATTAATCTTTAATTATTTATTTCTTGGGCCTACATAAATAACCCAATAAATAATTAAACATTAATTATTTCCCCTAGTTTAAGCACAGGTTAATTTCTTAATTATTCATACTGGACCTAGGCCCTGAATAATTAATTAACCAAATAAACTAGATAATTAATTTCTCTCAACTTCTATTTTGTTTATTTATTTATTTATTTTATTCCAGTCCAATAATAAATTAGACTTCCTGAATAAAATAAAATAAAACAAAATAAAATAAAATCCTCTTCAACTGAGACCAATTCTTCAACCCAAAAATAGTTAGGACTTACGAGCTATCCCGAGGACCAAAAAGACACATCGCCTTGGCTACTAAAATGACCAAAATACCCCTGCTATATAAATACCTGTATTTTGCATTTTAAATATTTCCTAATATCACCATAAGGAAATATTGACCCCAAGGACAATGCTGCATTCGCAAAGTCTCCGTCCTACAGGTGAAATGACTAAAATACCCCTCTACACATCGCCGTACATTTAGAGATGAAGAAGTGTACTAACACCCCTCTAAATGACATCTACCATCCTTAGGCTTCTAGTCCAATGATCCACGACTTCTTGGAGTGTTTCCGCTTTCTAAGGGAGCTACCCTAAAGCAAACATCCAAGTCATGTTTCCCAGGGCCCTGGATAATTTAGACCATTCGGACAACCACAAGGGGCGATATAGTGCAGAAACTATCTTGTATAAGTCTATCTTAACTAACTAGTCACACATACCCAACATGCAAGTATATTGGTCCTATGATAGAACCTCAACTACAGCAAATCAAAGTATATGCTTCCAGCTTCGCTAGACCACCAACTCATACTCAAGTCGTAGAGTACTAGTCCACGCTGTAACGGTAGTAGTCTAGGTTTCTACCATATAGTACTTTGAGAAACCACTACTACAGGTCCTGTTCTACGTATAAGAAATACGCTTATGTCATGAAGTGAGTGGACTACCCACTGGCTAAAGGT
Source organism: Voacanga thouarsii (assembly GCA_026120185.1). Lineage (NCBI taxonomy): Eukaryota > Viridiplantae > Streptophyta > Magnoliopsida > Gentianales > Apocynaceae > Voacanga > Voacanga thouarsii. The sequence continues at coordinate 132,629 of JANUWF010001271.1, read as the reverse complement.
AAGCCATTCTCCATTTGGAATTCATTACATAATAACCTAAATATGATGAGGTTCCCAGTCTCATCAATAGGTTAAGAACAAATGTTTATGTGTTAAATAACCCGTGATCCATACCTTACTGTGAAAGACCACCATTCACATGGATCACTTATTTAGACACAATGGGTCTGTTCCAAACGAAAATCGTGCACAAACAAAAAGTAAATTCACAAACAATTTCTAAAAATAAATTCTTTTATTAAATAATTCGATTTTACATCAAAAACCTAGTCTAAGAGGGCATACAATCCAACAATAATATCTTAGTCGGTTTGGAGTAGGGAATTAGAGCCAACTCCCTCTAGAAATAATTCTGGCCCAAATACAATAGCACTACTTCCAGGAATCTACTACTCTAGATGTGTATCAATTGGAACTATTTCCAATACACAATCGCCGTGGCCAAGGACTTTCGAGTAGTAATTCCTACAAGTGGTCGTGAGATATTCGCCCCGACTATTAGGAGTGGTGAATCCTTTATTGACCCAGTCAACTACTTTTGTTTACCTCACAATGTACCTATTATCCATCCCATAGGCTGCCCTCGATCGAGCTCCGGAGATTGAAATCAAAGTACAATGCTCAGCAAACAAAGTACTAATACCACTGTCTCATTAATACTATGACTAGCGACTATTTAAGTACTAATACAATACAGTGTAGTAGGAATCTTATATCATGATCTCTATCATAATTTCCTAAACACAGTGTTGTACTATGGACTTTATCGAACGTGTATAGTACTTAAAAGTAAACAAAAGAAACTGTAAGAAAAATAATGCATTTTCCAGAAACAATTTCTGGTGCCCTAATCTTCTGCAGAATCTTAGTGAGAACAATTCTCAACAGAATTTTCTATTTTGAAGCTTAAAACAACAACCAATTTGTGAGTTTAGAGAATACAAAACAGAAAATCAAAGACAAAAGTTGAAACGGAGGGCAACTTCCATGTTTAAGAAAACGTTTTCTGCAGAAAATTTTCAGTGAATAAAGAAAGCACCTTTCGAAATATGCTATAACATTTACACAATCAGACTGTACTACAGAAATAACCCACAAAGCTCGAAATGATTTCGAGTCAAGTGAACATAATTTTCACAGCGAATACAGACAAGCACACGAAAACAGTTTTTCGTGCCAAAACATTGTCCGTATACCACACATAGAAAGGATATAATACCACTGTTGGGTATCTTAGGCTCGTATCGTACACAGCACAGTGGAAAATAAAACGAGATACCTTCCCAGGACCCTTCTATGTGTAGAATACAAGACATAAAGAGAGTAAAGGTAACAGCATTCACCTTCGGGTGATCGTCCAAAGAACAAAAAATTCTTCTTCAAGTTAAGGCGGAATCCAACAATCCTCGTGATCAACCTCCACGTGAGTTGAACGTCTAACCACTGTAATCACTGTATGTGATTATCTCTAACAGTAATCCACATAGAGGAATACTCTAGCACCAAATTTTCTGTGCTAGCAGAAAAAGATGGCAGCTAGGGATTCTCAAGAACAATGGAGAGAGATAGAGAGAGAGAGAGAGAGATAGAGAGAGAAAAGAGAGAATGTTTGGGGCTATTGTTTTGGGGTGTTTAATAATCCAAACCTCAGCAAGGGTTTCGATTATATGATATATACAACCAAAATATCTTGCTAAAATTAAGAATTCTAATCCAATTAGAATTCCCTATTTGTAATTGGAAACATCAAGTTCTCGCAATTACAACTTGGACCACAAATTATAACTAATTATAATTTGTCCACAACAACTTATCTTTCTCTCAATTAACCCCACTATGTTATCAAATAACATCTTGAGCATATAATCCTCCATTGTGTGTCACCTATTAGGTTTCCCAGAGAAAATTGTTAGCGAACATGAATTTATCCAATCGTCTTTGAGATTAATAATCCATAATTAATTAAAATTAATCCTATTAATTCTAATCCGGATTGGTTTATTAATTCATCAGTTAATAAACCCATATTACCAGACCATGAGCGGTATCTAGCGATACATCATGACCACCCAAGAGTCTAGGAAGTCAAGTGGCTTGACATAAACCCTTCAATAACAAACTTCAATGCAATTAACTATTTTCACCATATAATATCTCAGTCGGTTTGGAGTTGGGAATTAGAGCCAACTCCCTCTGGAAATAATCCTGACCCAATTACAATAGCACTTCTACCAGGAATCCACTACTCTAGATGTGTATCAATTGAACTAGTTCCAATACACAATCGCCTTAGCTAAGGACTTTCGAGTAGTAATTCCTACAAGTGGTCCTAAGATATTCGCCCCGACTATTAGGAGTGGTGAATCCATTATTGACCCACTCAACTACTTTCATTTACCTCACAATGTACGTAATATCCATCCCATTGGCTGCCCTCGATTGATCTCCGGGGATCGAAATCAATGTACAATGCTTAGCAAACAGAGTACCTTGCAGATCTCAAGTCTAAGGATACTTGGACGTTTGCTATATTGAAATTATATTACTGGCACTAAATAGTTATCCATGTGATTTTCTCATAGCTAGGTCATCCAATGAACTTGTTCCGTCAACAAGCTCTATGTGTTAACTTTGAGTATCTCAATACTCATGGATATGAAACCCACCGCCTGGTCAAATTAGGTAGTCTGTCTCATGCTAGTCTAAACGCATTAATGATGTCCTGTCTCATTAATACTATGACTAGGAACTATTTAAGTACCATTACCATACAATGTAGTAGGAATCATATATCATAATCTCTATTATGATTTTCCTAACATAGAGTTGTACTAGGGACTTTATCGAACAGTTATAGCACTTAAAAGTAAATAAAATAAATTGTAAGATAAATAATGCCATTTATTAAATTAAAATCTGTCGTATACAATGTACAACTGATTACCTAATGGGCTCTGGTCTGGTTTTTTTTAAAAAAAATCTTCCGAAAACAATTTTTAGACGTTCGCGAAACAGAACAGAACCGACAACGGTTTGAAGGCCAGAGCCGGAACCAGTTGTAGTCGGAAGTGGCGGCGATTTTCAGAAAAATTTTCCAGAAACAATTTCTGGTGCCCTAATCTTCTGCAGAATCATAGTGAGAACAATTCTCAACAGAATTTTCTATTTTGAAGCTTAAAACAACAACCAGTTTATTAGTTTAGAGAATACTAAACAGAAAATCAAAGACAAAAGTTGAAATGGAGGGCAACTTCCATGTTTAAGAAAACATTTTTCTGCAGAAAATTTTCAATGAATAAAGAAAGCACCTTTCAAAATATGTTATAACATTTACACAATCATACTGTACTACAGAACTAACCAACAAAGCTCGAAACGATTTCGGCTCAAGTGAAAATAATTTTCACAGTGAATACAGACGAACACGATGGCCAAGGACTTTCGAGTAATAATTCCAACAAGATGCCATGAGATATTCATCCTGACTATTAGGAGTGGTGAATCCATTATTGACCCACTCAACTACTTTTGTTTACCTCACAGTGTACCTAATATCCATCCCATAGGCTGCCCTCGATCGATCTCCGGAGATTGAAATCAAAGTACAGTGCTCAGCAAACAAAGTACCTTGGAGATCTCAAGTCTAAAGATACTTGGACGTTTGCTATATTGAGATGATATTACTGGCACTAAATAGTTATCCATGTGATTATCTCATAGCTAGGTCATCCAATGAACTTGTTCCATCAACAAGCTCCATGTGTTAACTTTGAGTATCTCATTAGTCATGGATATGAAACCCACCGCCTGTACAAATTAGGAAGTCTATCACATGCTAGTCTTAATGCATTAATTATGTCCTGTCTCCTTAATACTATGACTAGGAACTATTTAAGTACTAATATCATACATTGTAGTAGGAATCTCATATCATAATCTCTATCGTGATTTCCTTAACACAGTGTTGTACTAGGGACTTTATCCAACAGTGATAGCACTTAAAAGTAAACAAAAGGAACTGTAAAATAAATAATGCATTTTATTAAAATAAAATATGTCGTATACAATGTAGAACTGATTACCTATTGGGCTCTGGTCTAGTTTTTAAAAAAAATCTTCCAAAAACTATTTTTAAACGTTCGTGAAACAGAACAGAACCGGCAGCATTTTGAAGGCCAGAGCCGGAACCAGTTGTAGTCGGAAGTGGCGGCGATTTTTAGAAAAATTTTCCAGAAACAATTTCGGGTGCCCTAATCTTCTGCAGAATCTTAGTGAGAACAATTCTCAATATAATTTTCAATTTTGAAGCTCAAAACAACAACTAATTTGTTGGTTTAGAGAATACAAAATAGAAAATCAAAGACACAAGTTCAAACGTAGGGCAACTTCCATGTTTAAGAAAAAGTTTTTCTGCAGAAAATTTTCAGAGATTAAAGAAAGAACCTTTCGAAATATGCTATAACATTTACACAATCATACTGTACTACAGAACTAACCCACAAAGCTCGAAACGATTACGACTCAAATGAAAATAATTTTCACAGCGAATACAGACGAACACGAATGCGTGAAAACAGTTTATCGTGCCAAAACATTGTCCGTATACCACACATAGCAAGGATCTAATACCACTGTTTGGTATCTCAGGCTTGTATCGGACACACGGCAGTGGAAAATAAAACGAGATACCGTCCAAGGATTGTACTGTGTGTGGAATACAAGATAGAAAGAGAGAAAAAGTAATAACATTTACCTTCGGGTGATCATCCAAAGAACGAAATAATTCTTCTTCAAGTTAAGGCGGGATCCCACAATCCTCGTGATCAACCTCCACGTGAGTTGAACGTCTAACCACTATAATCACATTGTGTGATTATCTCTCACAATAATCCACATAGAGGAATACTCAACCACCAAAATTTCTGTGCTAGCAGAAAAAGATGGCGGCTAGGGCTTCTCAAGAACAATCGAGAGAGAGAGAGAAAGAGAGAGAGAGAGAGAAGAGAGAAGAGAGAATGTTTGTGGCTATTGTCTTTGTGTGTTTATTAATCCAAACCTCAGCAAGGGTTTCGATTATATCATATATATAACCAAAATGTCCTGCTAAAACTGAGAATTCTAGTCAAATTAGAATTCCCTAATTGTAATTGGAAACATCAAGTTCTCGCAATTACAACTTAGACCACAAATTATAACTAATTATAATTTGTCCACAACAACTTATCTTTCTCTCAATTAACCCCACTATGCTATCAAATAACATCTTCAGCATATAATCCTCTATTGTGGCTCACCTATTAGGTTTCCCAGAGAAAATTGGTAGCGGACATGAATTAATCCAAACGTCTTTGAGATTAATAATCCATAATTAATTAGAATTAATCCTATTAATTCTAATCTGGATTGGTTTATTAACTCATCAATTAATAAACCCATATTACTCGACCATGAGCGGTATCTAGCAACACATCATGACCACCCAAGAGTCTTGGAAGTCAAGTGGCTTGACATAAACCCTTCAATAACAAACTTCAATGCAATTGACTCTTTTCACCATATAATATCTCAGTCGGTTTGGAGTTGGGAATTAGAGCCAACTCCCTCTAGAAATAATCCTGGCCCAATTACAATAGCACTTCTACCAGGAATCCACTACTCTAGATGTGTATCAATTGGAACTAGTTCCAATACACAATCGTCTTGGCTAAGGACTTTCGACTAGTAATTCCTACAAGTGGTCGTGAGATATTCGTCCCGACTATTAGGAGTGGTGAATCCTTTATTGACCCACTCAACTACTTTCGTTTACCTCACAATGTACCTAATATCCATCCCATAGGCTGCCCTCGATCGATCTCCGGAGATTGAAATCAAAGTACAATGCTCAGCAAACAAAGTACCTTAGAGATCTCAAGTCTAAGGATACTTGGACGTTTGCTATATTGAGATTATATTACTGGCACTAAACAGTTATCCATGTGATTATCTCATAGCTAGGTCATCCAATGAACTTGTTTCATCAACAAGCTCCAGGTGTTAACTTTGAGTATCTCAGTACTCATGGATATAAAACCCACCGCCTGGTCAAATCAGGAAGTCTAACACATGCTAGTCTTAATGCATTAATGATGTCCTGTCTTATTAATACTATGACTAGGAACCTTTTTAGCATTAATACCATACAGTGTAGTAGGAATCTCATATCATAATCTCAATCATGATTTCCTTAACACAGTGTTGTACTAGGGACTTTATCAAACAGTTATAGCACTTAAAAGTAAAAAAAGACACTGTAAGATAAATAATGCCTTTTATTAAAATAGAATCTATCGTATACAATGTACAACTGATTACCTAACGGGCTCTAGTCTGGTTTTTTTAAAAAAATCTTCCGAAATCTATTTTTTGACGTTCGCGAAACAGAACAAAATTGGCACCGGTTTGCAGGCCGATTAGAACTATTTCCAATACATAATCGCCTTGGCCAAGGACTTTCGACGAGTAATTCCTACAAGTGGTCCTGAGATATTCGCCCCGACTATTAGGAGTGGTGAATCCTTTATTGACCCACTCAACTACTTTCGTTTACCTCACAATGTACCTAATATCCATCCCATAGGCTGCCCTCGATCGAGCTCCGGAGTTTGAAATCAAAGTACAATGCTCAGCAAACAAAGTACTAATACCATTGTCTCATTAATACTATGACTAGGAACTATTTAAGTACTAATACCATACAGTATAGTAGAAATCTTGTAACACCCCATGACTACATACCCTAAAAGGGTGGGGATGTCGCCCCGTCCCGTAGGACAAAGGGTCTTTAGAATGAGGTATAAAATATACAGGCAATCTCCAAAATGATCAACTTAGATAAATAAAGAAATACTCTTATTACATTAGGCTCAACTTGGAGCAAAACGGAATAAAACAAAATATTGTTTAGAAGCATAAGTAACAAATGTCTCCTAGAACGGGTAGCGAAAATAGCAAAGCTTCAACTATTACATGCCCCGCTGACTCTGCACAGTCCATCCCCTGAAAACATGATGTGTAAAATGGTGTGAGAATAAATCTCAGTAAGTCCGGTGTATGCACATGGTGTTTTGAATAGTACGTGTATGCAAAGTGTAAAACATTTGTAGAAACAATTTGGCAAGTCATAAATAATCTCTTTTCACAAATAGTGGGTTTTTCTCATTGTCACACTTTGTACAAAATAAATCCTCCACTCGGATAAAAGTCATGTCACCACACGTTGGGCTCCATGAGAACAAATTGGCCAAGGCACCACACTTTGTGCACCTTGTCTGGACCAGATTACCACACGTTGGGCGTTCTGATCAAGGTGAATGTACAGCCCACCGGGTGGGATACTCCTCCATCTCTACACCCAACAAAACCATCCGGGTATCCATGCCGGGAATATAAATAATACCATACCAGGTACAAATGCTAGCTCGGACTGGCCTGACCAACCAACGTTGTCGCCTTTTCAAGCAGAGTTCATCTTCTGGAGGTGGCTTCCTGCTAGAAGATTTACGCTAGCCCTCCAAGACTAGTATTGTTAGTCTACCCTTATTGAGTACTCAACGAACATATCCATCAATTCCTGATTCAAAATATTCCCAAACCTTGGCTTTGTAAAACGTGGTTTTCTTTAAAAGAGATTTCTAAAAATTTAAGGAAAAGAATAGTTTTCTTGCTAAAATTGTTAGTTTGACAAAACCGTTTAAAGAATAAATATCCACGTTTACAACCCAAGCAAACATAGTTTAAAAATAGCTATACAAAGCTTCACAACATGGACTTGCCATCACAACATTTAACAAAACAGTTTTTGAAAGGACTTACCATCACAATGTTTAATAAAAGAGTTTATGCAATGACTTACTTGATATGCCTCAGATAACGAGATAAAAATCACAGCTGGCTTTCCTCAACTATCCACCTGCTCTAAACCATATAATATCATGATCAGGGTCTCAATTAATTCAAACATGCTCTACTCCCATTTATTTTCACAACAATTCGCAATCCCCTATTTAATTCCAAGTAAACTATTCAATCCCCAAAGATCATATACAACGACCACATGTTCATCTCGCTAATAAACACCATTAAACTTTACTTTCGGCATCAAGGGAGGGTATTCCCTTAACTTTCAACTACCGGGTAATGAGGTCTCGATGCTCCTATGGTGGTCGTCCCGAGTTCACCTGAGAAGAAGAGAAAAGCTACCTCCTTTGCTCCTTTTAACCGAAAATTAAAGAAGAAGATGAAATCAGCCCCTATAGGGCATGATTTAAGGGTAGAAGAAAGAGAAAAGAATCATTAGAGAAAACGGCATCAAGAGGTTGAAAGGATTTATGCTTACCTTAAGGTGTGTTCGACTTTTGGCTTAGAATAGCTCTTGTGTTTTCGAAAATTTGCAGGGAGATGTTGCTAAAATTTTCATGTAGAATGGAGAGGGTAGATGGTTGCTATGATTTAGAGTTGGAAAAGGTTGGTTTAGGGTTAGATGGTGATGTTTAGATAGACTCCTAATGGCTTCAGGTTTCTTGGACAGCAAAGGCAAAATTTCAGCTTGTTGCGCGTCTCCTTGCTGCCGATTTTAGGTGAGTTTTATGGAGGAAACGATTCTGCAATTTTGCTGTTTATGCTGGCCAAAATACTGCTCAAAGGAAGGGCTGAATGTGTTCAGAATTTTGGGCCAAACAAGGAAGAGTTTGAGTGAGTTTTGATGACTGAAAAATCCTGTGCAAGTGCTGCGAAAATTCTGTGCGAAAATTCTGTGCAAGAGTAGCAAGGTTTGGACTGTTTTGGCTGCTGTACTTCTACCGAAATTTCTAGAGGAAAATTGGGGATTTTGGGCGCTGAAAATAGCTTGATCAGCTTGGGGTTTTTGGTGTGTTTTGTGTGCAGAATTCGGTTGGATTAGGAACACCACAGCTGGCCGAAATTCCTGCGCCAACTGTCGAAATTCCTGTGCATAAGCTGGACGAATTTCAGTATTTTTGTGTGAATAAAATTCTGGTTTTGTGCATCTAAGGTACCCTGAATTGATGAGGAATATTTAGGTGTTTTGAGCCAGGATTTACATAGTTGGATTGTAGCTAAGGAGCTGGAATTTTCGGAAAGCTTGTGGTGACACAAGGCTGCCGAAATTCAGCTAGGAAAAGGAAGAAAATCCTAGTGGAATTTGGATTGAAATAAAATCTGATTTTATCAAAGATTTGGATAGGATTTCCTCTAGTCCTAGAAGAGTTGGGATTGAGCTACAAGTCCTCCACGAGGTGGCGGCACTTGCTGGAATTTTTTTTCAGATTTTTAGCTAACATTCTAGGATTGAAATCAACAAGATTTCGTACTAGGAAAAGGATTCATTAATTCCACCTATCCATGGCAACGTCTATCTAAGTAAAATCAAGCTAATATTTTAATTGCTAGCTAGGGTTTTTTCAAAAATCCTAAGGAACACAAGCTGAAAATTAAAGGTGAACTTTATTCACATCGAAGTCCTTGAATTTATGAAATAAATATAGAGACTTATTTCCTTGGAGTAAAAATACTAAAATATCTCTAGGATAGCTAGGTTCTTTTTCGGCCAAGACAAGAAATGGTCTAAAGCAAAGAATTTCAAGAAGAGAAACAAACTTCACAAAAGGTATGATTCGAACTCAGGTCCACCAAAGGAAATCTCCAACCTCCCCGCTATTCCAAAACAACTCCAATACTAATTTTTCTACAAGAAGTTCTTACCACCCCAATACTCATCCTTCCAAATCTTCAACCAAACCTCCCTTATCCAAATCTTTAACAACACAACTATTTCACATCAATTAATTCAAATGCAAGAGCAACGGAAAGATTCAATGCATCCATGCAAATAAAATTATTCTAGCTACCACCTAAAATGCAAGATGCTATGCAATACATGACTTTTTCCCATACTCAAAAGTGGTTTTGGGCGGGGTATTACATCCCCTCCCCCTTGAGAGAATTTCGTCCCAAAATTCAGATTTCATACCCTTCGAGCATACCCGGATACTTCCGTCTTAACCATTCCTCCGTTTCCCACGTTGCATCCTGTGCTCCATGATGATCCCAAAGTATCTTCACCATAGGTATCTTCTTGTTTCGGAGCGTCTTAATACCCCGCTCCAAGATCTTGACGGGTCTTTCCACAAAACTCAGATTGGGTTGCAACTCCAACGGTTCCTCATTGAGTACATGACTCGGATCGGGATTGTACCTTTTCAACTGAGAGACATGGAATACGTCATGCATCCCGGTTAGACCATCAGGTAGATCCAATCGGTAGGCAACCGGTCCAATTTTCTCCAATATCGGGAATAGTCCCAAATACCTAGGACTCAACTTCCCTCCCCTCGGATGTTTCAGGATTCCTCTACTAGGAGTCAACTTCAAGAATACACGGTCACCTACTTGGAACTCCGATTCCCTCCTCCTAGTGTCTGCATAACTTTTCTGTCTATTTTGCGCTACCTTTAGTCTTTCCCGAATTAAATTAATCTTGTCCGTCATCTCCTGAATGCATACTTCACCAGTCTTTTTAACATTCCCTTCTTCTGTCCATCCCCAGTATATCGGTACTTGGCATTTTCGCCCATATAGTGCTTCGTACTGCGCCATTCCGATCGACGCCTGATAGTTGTTGTTATATGCTAACTCCGCATGCGGTAAAGACTCAATCCACTTATCTCCAAAGTCCAAGATACATGCTCGGAGCATGTCTTCCAGTATCTGGATGACTCTTTCGGATTGACCATCAGTTTGCGGATGAGCAGAGGTGCTGAATTTCAGGGTCGTGCCCAAGGACTCCTGGAACTTACCCCAGAACCTTGAAGTGAATCTAGGGTCCCTATCCGACACGATGCTCAATGGTACTCCATGCAACCTTACAATTTCTGAGCCAACTTTTCCATCGAGTCCCTTACGTTTACCGGTATGAAGTGCGCTGTCTTAGTTAATCGGTCCACTACCACCCAGATCGCATCTTTGTGTGACTTGGTCATCGGAAGGCCAGTCACAAAGTCCATGGTCACCTCTTCCCATTTCCATTCGGGAACCTGTAATGGTTGCAGTAAACCTGCAGACTTCTTATGCTCCATCTTAACCTTCTGGCATGTCAGGCAGGTTGACACATGCTGAACTACATCTCTCTTCATTCCAGCCCACCAATATTTCCTCTCAAGTCTTGGTACATTTTTACCTCCCCAGGGTGTATAGTGTATTTGCTCTTGTGCGCTTCGTCCAGTATCCTCTTCCTTAAATCTTGGATGTCCGGTACACAAATCCGGTCCCGAAAGTATAATACTCCCTTCTCGTCGGTCCGAAAATTGCTTCCTCTTCTCGTGATCTCTTTCTCCCTGAAAGTTTGAAATTCTGAGCTACCCTGTTGACCTGATACAATTTCCTAGTCCAGATCGGGTGTCAGGGTCAGGTTGCTCACGCAGATCTTCCCCTTTTGCACTTGCGCCTCTTTCTCCAGGATATCCTGGACTGCCAACACCTCCTGTAATCTCAAGTGTGCCATTTTCACCTTCCGACTTAGAGCGTCTGCTACCACATTCGCTTTACCCGGATGATAGTTAATGGGGCACTTATACTATTCCAGGAACTCCATCCACCTACGCTGCCGGAGATTCAAGTCCTTTTGCGTGAAGATGTACTTCAAACTCAAGTTCTCGCAATTACAACTTGGACCACAAATTATAACTAATTATAATTTGTCCACAACAACTTATCTTTCTCTCAATTAACCCCACTATGTTTTCAAATAATATTTTGAGCATATAATCCTCTATTGTGTGTCACCTATTAGGTTTCCCAGAGATAATTGGTAGCGAACATGAATTAATTCAAACGTCTTTGAGATTAATAATCCGTAATTAATTAGAATTAATCCTATTAATTCAAATCAGGATTGGTTTAGTAATTCATCAATTAATAAACCCATAATACAAGATAATGAGCGGTATCTAGCAACACATCATGACCACCCAAGAGTCCAGGAAGTCAAGTGGCTTGACAAGAACCCTTCAATAACAAACTTCGATACAATTAACACTTTTCACCATATAATATCTCATTCGGTTTGGGGTACGGAATTAGTGCCAACTCCCTACAGAAATAATTCTGGCCCAAATACAAAAGTACTTCTACCAGGAATCCACTACTCTTGCTGTGTATCAATTGGAACTATTATCAATACAAAATCGCCTTGGCCAAGGACTTTCGACTAGTAATTTCTACAAGTGGTCGTGAGATATTCGCCCCGACTATTAGGAGTGATGAATCCTTTGTTGACCCACTCAACTACTTTCGTTTACCTCACACTGTAACCAATATCAATCCCATAGGCAGCCCTCGATCGAGCTCCGGAGATTGAAATAAATGTACAATTCTCTGTAAACCAAGTACCTTGGAGATCTCAAGTCTAAGGATACTTGGACGTTTACTATATTGAGATTATATCACTGGCACTAAATAGTTATCCTTGTGATTATCTCATAGCTAGGTCATCCAATGAACTTATTCCATTAACAAGCTCCATGTGTTTACTTTGAGTATCTCAATGCTCACGGATATGAAACCTACCGCCTAGTCAAATCAGGAAGTCTAACACATGTTAGTCTTAACGCATTAATGATGTCTTGTCTCATTAATACCATGACTAAGGACTATTTAAGTACTAATACCATACAATGGAGTAGGAATCTCTTGTCATGATCTCTATCATGATTTTCTTAACACAGTGTTGTACTAGGGACTTTATCGAACAGTTATTGAACTTAAAAGTAATCAAAAGAAACTGTAAGATAAATAATATCTTTTATTATAATAAAATGTGTCGTATACAATGTACAACTGATTGCCTCTATGGCACTGGTCTGGTTTCAAAAAAAAAATTCTTCCAAAAACTACTTTTCGACGTTTGCGAAACAGAATAGAATCGGCACCGGTTTGGAGGGCAGAGCGAAAACCAGTTACTGTTGGAAATTGTGGTGATTTTCAGAAAAATTTTCAAGAAACAATTTCTGGTGCCCTAATCTTCTGCAGAATCTTAGTGAGAACAATTCTCAAAAGAATTTTCTGTTTTGAAGCTCAAAACAACAACCAACTTGTTATTTTAGAGAATACAAAGTAGAAATCAAAGGCACAAGTTGAAATGGAGGGCAACTTCCATGTTTAAGAAAACGATTTTCTGCAAAAAAATTTCAGCACATAAAGAAGCACCTTTCAAAATATGCTATAACTTTTACACAATCATTCTGTACTACAGACCAAACACACAAAACTCGAAACGATTTCGACTCAAGTGAAAATAATGTTCGCAGTGAATAAAGACAAACACGAATGTATGAAAATAGTTTTTCATGCCAAAACAATGTCCGTAGACCACACATTGCAAGGATCTAATACCACTGTTGGGTATCTCAGGATCGTATCGTACACAACGCAGCGGAAAATAAAACGAGATACCTTCCCAGGACCCTTCTATGTGTGGAATACAAGACATAAAGAGAGTAACGGTAACAGCTTTTACCTTTGGGTGATCGTCCGAAGAACAAAAAATTTCTTCTTCAAGTTATGGCGGGATCCAACCATCGTCGTGATCAACCTCCACGTGAGTTGAACGTCTAACCACTATAATCACAGTGTGTGATTATCTCTTACAGTAATCCACATAGAGGAATAATCAAGCACCAAATTTTCTGTGCTAGTAGAAAAAGTGTAGGATTTCTATCGTGCATAATCAGATTAAGCGCAGCGGAAAACAACAAGAAATCCAAGCCATGGATCGCGGGTTTGCAATAGAAACGGCAAAAGGAGAAGATTGCGTTTATTACCTCGTGAAGACGGAATTCAAAAATTTCAGAAACAAGAACGCAGGCGCGATCCAGATTATCCAAAACCATTCACTGCAGCTCAACTGAAGTCCAAGAAAGAACTCCCACTAATGATAATCCACAGAAGGTTGAATGCTCACAATCTCACAATTCTATGCTAGTAGAATTCGGGAGGCTAGGGTTTTGATCAAGAAGAGAGACGGCTAGGGTTTGATCAAGAGAGAGGCAGAGAAACGGTTTCTCTGTTACTGCGTGAATAGTCTGTCTCAAACCCTAAGGAAACCGTTTCCTTATATTTATAGATTTATAATTACCATAAATTGCAACTTAGTCCTTTAACGTCCAATTGTCAACAAATTGGTCCTTGAACTTTACTTAATTACAATTAGGTCCCATGAATTATAACAAACTTATAATTCACCAATAAATATATTCCCTTCTCTTAATTAACCCCACAATATTATCAAATAATATATTTGAGCATTCAAACCTTTATTGTGTGTGACCTATTAGGTTTCCTGGTCTTATTGGTAGCATAATATGAATTAATTCTAACAATATTAGAATTAATAATCCTTAATAAAATAAAGGATTAAATTTATTAATTCTCTAATTAATAAATTCATATTTAGCATATCAAGAGCGACATCTAGCAATGACTCTTATCCATCCAAAAGTCCGGAAAGTCAAGTGGCTTGACATGAACCTTTCAATAGCAAATTATCAGTGCAATAAACTCCTTTAAACATACAATATCTCATTCGGTCTAGAGCATGGAATTTGTGCCAACTCCCTCCAAAATATTATTAATTCTGGCCCGAATATTTTAGTACTTGTTCAAGAAAACCATTACTCGATATGTGTATCAATTGGAACCCTTTCCATCACATAGTCGCCTTGGCCAAGGACTTCATGAGTAATGATTTCTACAAGTGGCGTTGAGATATACTCTCCTACTATTAGGAGTGGTGAATCCTTTATTGACCCTCTCAACTACTTTCGTTTACTTTACGTTGTACCCAATATACATCCCATAGGCGGTCCTAGATAAGACTCCAAAGATTAGAATCAAAGTACAATGCTCGATAGACAAAGTACCTTGGAGATCTCAAGTCTAAGTATACTTGCACACTTGCTATAATGAGATTCTATCACTGGCACTAAATAGTTATCCAAGTGATTATCTCATAGCTAGGTCATCCAATGAACTTGTTTCAAAACAAGCAACCACACGTTAATCCTGAGTATCTCAATACCCACGGATATGAGAACCACCGCTTGATCCAATCAAGAGATATAACATGTGTCAGTCTTGGCATATTAATAATGTCCCATCTTATTAATACTATGACCAGGGATTATTTAAGTACAAATACTGCATAGTGTAGTAGGAATCTCACATCACAATCTCAATCATGATTTCCTTAACACTGTATTGTACTAGGGACTTTATCTAACGGTTTGTACACATAGGTAGATATAACAATCAAACTGCAAGATAAAGAATGCCTCTTATTAATTTAATATGCAATATACATGGAACAAGTGATTGCATCTAGGGCACAACACTAACAAAAAGATGGCGGCTAGGGCTTCTCAAGAACAATTGAAAGAGAGAGAGAGAGAGAGAGAGAGAGAGAGAGAGAGAAGAGAGAATGTTTGTGGCTATTGTTTTTGTGTGTTTATTAATCCAAACCTCAGCTAGGGTTTCGATTATATCATATATATAACCAAAATATCCTGCTAAAACTGAGAATTCTAATCCAATTAGAATTCCCTAATTGTAATTGGAAACATCAAGTTCTCGCAATTACAACTTGGACCACAAATTATAACTAATTATAATTTGTTCACAACAACTTATCTTTCTCTCAATTAACCCCACTATGTTTTCAAATAACATCTTGAGCATATAATCCTCTATTGTGTGTCACCTATTAGGTTTCCCAGAGATAATTGGTAGCGAACATGAATTAATCCAAACGTCTTTGAGATTAATAATTCGTAAGTAATTAGAATTAATCCTATTAATTCTAATCAGGATTGGTTTATTAATTCATCAATTAATAAACACATATTAAAAAAACAATGAGTGGTATCTAGCAACACATCATGACCACCCAAGAGTCCAGGAAGTCAAGTGGCTTGACATGAACCCTTCAATAACAAACTTCAATGCAATTACCACTTTTCACCATATAATATCTCATTCGGTTTGGAGTAGGGAATTAGTGCCAACTCCCTACAGAAATAATTCTGGCCTAAATACAATAGTACTTCGACCAGGAATCCACTACTCTAGATGTGTATCAATTGGAACTATTTCCAATACACAATCGCCTTGGCCAAGGACTTTCGACTAGTAATTTCTACAAGTGGTCGTGAGATATTCGCCCCGACTATTAGGAGTGCTGAAACCTTTATTGACCCACTCAACTACTTTCGTTTACCTCACAATGTACCCAATATCCATCCCATAAGCTGCCCTCGATCGAGCTCCGGAGATTGAAAGCAATGTACAATTCTCAGCAAACAAAGTACCTTGGAGATCTCAAGTCTAAGGATACTTGGACGTTTACTACATTGAGATTATATCACTGGCACTAAATAGTTATCCATGTGATTATCTCATAGCTAGGTCATCCAATGAACTTATTCCATTAACAAGCTCCATGTGTTTACTGTAGGATTTCTATCATGCATAATCAGATTAAGCGCAGCGGAAAACAACAAGAAATCCAAGCCATGGATCACGGGTTTGCAATAGAAACGGGAAAAGGAGAAGATTGCGTTTATTACCTCGTGAAGCCGGAATTCAAAAATTTCAGTAACAAGAATGCAGGTGCTATCCAGATTATCCAAAACCGTTCACTGCAGCTCCACTGAAGTCCAAGAAAGAACTCCCTCTAATGATAATCCACACAAGATTGAATGCTCACAATCTTACAATTCTATGCTAGTAGAATTCGGGAGGCTAGGGTTTTGATCGAGAAGAGAGAGACGGTTAGGGTTTGATGAAGGGAGAGGCAGAGAAACGGTTTCTCTGTTACTGCGTGAATAGTCTGTCTCAAACCCTAAGGAAACTGTTTCCTTATATTTATAGATTTATAATTACCATAAATTGTAACTTAGTCCTTCAACGTCCAATTGTTAACAAATTGGTCCTTGAACTTTACTTAATTACAATTAGGTCCCATGAATTATAACAAACTTATAATTCACCAATAAATATATTCCCTTCTCTTAATTAACCCCACAATATTATCAAATAATATATTTGAGCATTCAAACCTTTATTGTGTGTGACCCATTAGGTTTCCTGGTCTTATTGGTAGCATAATATGAATTAATTCTAACAATATTAGAATTAATAATCCTTAATAAAATAAAGGATTAAATTTATTAATTCTCTAATTAATAAATTCATATTTAGCATATCAAGAGCAACATCTAGCAATGACTCTTAACCACCCAAAAGTCCAGAAAGTCAAGTGGCTTGACATGAACCTTTCAATAGCAAATTATCAGTGCAATAAACTCCTTTCAACATACAATATCTCATTCGGTCTAGAACATGGAATTAGTGCCAACTCCCTCCAGAATATTATTAATTCTGGCCTAAATATTTTAGTACCTGTTCATGAAATCCATTACTCGATATGTGTATCAATTGGAACCATTTCCATCACATAGTCGCCTTGGCCAAGGACTTCATGAGTAATGATTTCTACAAGTGGCCTTGAGATATACTCTCCTACTATTAGGAGTGGCGAATCCTTTATTGACCATCTCAACTACTTTTGTTTACTTTACGTTGTACCCATTATCCATCCCATAGGCGATCCTAGATAAGACTCCAAAAATTAGAATCAAAGTACAACGCTCGATAAACAAAGTACCTTGGAGATCTCAAGTCTAAGGATACTTGCACACTTGCTATAATGAGATTCTATCACTGGCACTAAATAGTTATCCAAGTGATTATCTCGTAGCTAGGTCATCCAATGAACTTGTTTCAAAATGAGCATCCACACGTTAATCCTGAGTATCCTAATATCCACGGATATGAGAACCACCGCTTGATCCAATCAAGAGATATAACATGTGCCAGTCTTAGCATATTAATAATGTCCTATCTTATTAATACTATGACTGGGGATTATTTAAGTACAAACACTGCATAGTGTAGTAGGAATCTCACATCGTGATCTCTATCATGATTTCAACATGACTACTGGCGAGAAGGTTTCATCATAGTCAATACCATGTTATTGACGATAACCCTTTACCACTAGTCATGCTTTATAGGTAACTAAGTTACCATCCATGTTCGTTTTCTTCTTGAAAACCAACTTGCACCCAATAGGTTTAATTCCTTTGGGTGGATCAACCAAAGTCCATACTTGGTTGTTATACATGGAATCCATCTCTGACTTCATGGCCTTAAGCCATTTGTCAGATTCTAAACTATTCAGTACATCCCTGTAGGTAGTAGGCTCATTTTCATCTATTAGCAAAACGTCAATGTTGTCACTAATGAGAAATCCATATCTCTTAGGTGCCACACGTATCCTACTGGATCTACGAGATTCTTGTGTATTAGAAAGTTCATATATTCTCTCAATAGATGTAGGGTTAGACGGTTAATCCTTGTTTGTTTGATCTTCATGAACTTCACTAAGTTCAATCTTACACCCACTGTCCCCTTTGAGCATGTGCTCCTTCTCCAAGAAGATGGCATACTTCGAAACAAATAATTTGTTTTCGAATGGTAGATAGAAGTAATATCCGAACGATTCTTTCGGATATCCCACAAACAAACACTTGTTAGACTTACTTTCAAGTTTGTCTGACTGTAGCCTTTTGACAATGGCAGGACAATCCCATCCTTGCAAGTGAGATAACTTTGGTTTCTAACAAAAGAACATCTCAAATGGGTTAGAATCAACTGTTTTTGTCAGAACTCTGTTCAGTATATAAACAGAAGTCTCTAGTGCATATCCCCAAAACAATTTTAGAAGGTCTGTAAAAACCATCATGGTCCGTACCATGTCTAGAAGGGTTCAATTTCTTTTCTCAGATACACCGTTATATTATGGTGTATGTGGTGGAGTCCATTGAGATAATATCCCATTATCCCTAAGATAACTCAGAAACTTTTAGCTCAAGTATTCTCCTCCTCCATTAGATCTTAGAGTCTTAATAGTTTTGCCAAGTTGTTTCTCTATTTCATTCTTGAAGTCTTTGAACCTTTCAAATGCCTTAGATTTGTATTTCATTAAATACACACGCCTGTTTCGTGAGAAATCATCGATAAAGGTTATGAAATAGTTATGACCTCCTCTTGCTTGTATTGACATTGGGCCACATACATCAGAATGCATGAGTTCTAATAACTCCTTGGTCCGTTCTCCTTTTCCTAGAAAATGAGTTTTAGTCATTTTACCTAGTAAACAATATTCACATGCGCCATATGATTCATAGTCAAATGACCCTAAATCACCAAGCTTGTGTAACTTAGAAACACGATTTTCGTTTACATGGCCCAAACGACAATACCATAAGTAAGAGGTGTTAGAGTTTTCCATTTTAGATTTCTTATTGTTTATATTGAGAATTGGATTATCCAAGTCTAGAACATATAAACCATTAACCAAAGTTGCTGAACTATAGTGAATATCATTCAATGAAAAAGAATAATATTTGTTCTTAAATATTAAATGAAATCCATATAAGTCAAAACATGCAACTGAGATAATATTTTTCATTAAAAATGGTACATAATAACAATTTTGCAGTTCTAGAATTAATCCCGAAGGCAGGTTCAGCTCGTATATCCCCACAGCAAGTGCAGTAACCTTTGTCCCATTTATAGTACGTAAGTCCACATCACATTTCTCTAGCTTTCTACTGCTCTTTAGCCCCTGCAAAGTTATTGCACAAATGAAATCCACATCCGATATCTAATACCCATATCTCATTTTTAAAGGTAGTATTTATCTCAATCATAAACATTCCTGGAGAAGAAGTAGAAGTGCTTGTAAGCATCCCCTTCTGCTTCTTGCCCTTAATGGTCTCCAAGTAGGCTTTGCAGTTGTGTCTCTAGTGGCCCATCTTCCCACAATGATGGCATGGGCCCTTGGTAGCTACGTTCTTCTTATTCACATCACCTTTAGGCATCATGGGAGCATTCTTCTTCTTCTTTTGAACATTCTTCTTAGAAGAGGAACATTCTACAATTAAAACTACATTGGAATCCTTCTTCATGGAGGACTCCGTAGTTTTGAGAAGATTAATTAACTCAGGAATGGTGGACTCAATTTTATTCATCTAATAGTTAATCACAAATTGTGAGAAACTATTATGCAAAGACTATATAATTAAGTCAACACTTAAGTCATGATCCATTGCAAACCCGAGAGATCCAAGCTTCTCTATTAAGCCCACCATCTTCAGCCCATGAGTGGCCACAGAAGAACTTTCTGCCATTTTGCAAAGAAACAATTGCTTCGACATCTCATATCTCTCAGTTTTGGCTTGGGCACCAAACAACTCTTGAAGATGTAAAATGATCGATTGAGCATCTATATGCTCGTACTATTTTTGCAACTCAGGAGTCATGGATGCCAATATAATACATGATGTTGTATCACTATTCTCCTTGTCCCTCTTGTGGACAGTATGCTCATCAGTATGAGCATCTTGGGGTGGTGGTGGTGGTGGAATAGGAGCATCTACCACGTAGAGCAACTTTTTCGATTTGAGAACAATTTTCAAATTTCTATACCAGTTGAGATAGTTTGATTCGGTTAGCTTGTTGGTTTCCAAGATGCTACGTAAGTTTAGATTTGTTGACATGATGCAAGCGACCTAGATATAAAGATAAAGAGCATTAGCTACATGATATGCAAATATTTAGGACTTTAATTAAGTGCATTTTTACTCCACTATTTTACTCAAACCAATAGCCCCCACTACTAATTTGGGAAAGCCCGTTGGAAGCTTTCCTAGTGGACCGGTATCCAAATTCCTCAAGAATAACATTGGGTTGGCCCAACAAGCCACCGTTGAGTTCATTGGTAGGAATTTAATACCAATTACATCGTATATAACTACCGGATCATTGGGTGATTAACAGCTTTTAATCTTAAAGCCTTTTGAGTTACCCCAACTTTTTCTCTAAATTTCATTATACTTGTGTTTGCCCAACTGGGATAAAGAATTTAGTTAAAGCTCCATCAATGGAATTTAATTCCACAACATGAACATGCTCGATGTCAAGTAGGCGTAGGTTTGCCCAACAACCTGGTCTCGAAAAAGGACTCTCATTCTTACAATATTAACGGAAGGAATTAGGTTTAATATTAATCGAGGGATTTGCTCCTTTTAGTGATTTCGTTGAATGACATGCATAAAAATCAATAAATCACATTATTGATAATCATTGTAATAAAGCGATTACGTGGTATGGTTATGGACTTTACCCTAAATTAATTTCTTTAAGCCATAAAAGAAATTAATATAGTTAACCCTATGTGTTCATGCATGATTCAAGTAGAAGGTCTTACCTTCTTGCCTTTTTTTGGTTGCCATCTCCAAAATTAAAAATAATTCTACTCCTATCTAACCTATATAAACTAATTACATAATTTCCTAAAGAGAGAAAACCTTGAGTTACATTCGAGGGGACTTAGATGAGAAGACAATTACACAAGAATTCTAGAGAAGGCAGGATATGCAGGCCCTATTTCATAAAAACCAAAACTATAAAATACATGAACTGATATAATTGGTTTTAGTCCAAAACCATCCACCATGCCATTGGCTATGCTTAAACAAAATAAACATATAATTTTATTATTCCAAAATCACTATTTTGGAAAAATAAAATAAATTTTAAAATCAATATTTTAGAAAAAAACATTAATTTTAAATTTTCAAAATCACTATTTTAAAATATAAAATTGTTTGAGTCAAAACTAATTTTGAGAAAATGCTTTTAAGTCCCGTCTTCAGCAATGAAAACGACAGTCCCTCAAATGAGATTTTTCCCTTTTCAAAATTCTATTCCAGATTTTTTTTTTTTTCAACAGCTGGATCGTGCAAAATAGAACATAACTGGTGCCGGTTTGGAAGGCCAGAGCCGGTGCCTGCTCTGGTCTACTTTTTTTATAAAAAAAAAAAAAATCTTCCAAAAACTACTTTTGGATGTTCGCGAAATAGAACGGAATAGGCGTCGGTTTGAAGGCCAGAGCCAGCGCCAGCTGTAGTTGGGAAGTGGCGGCGATTTTCAGAAAAATTTTCCAGAAACAATTTCTGGTGCCCTAATCTTCTGCAGAATTTTAGTGAGAACAATTCTCAATAGAATTTTCTATTTTGAAGCTCAAAACAACAACCAATTTGTTAGTTTAGACAAAACAAAACAGAAAATCAAAGACACAAGTTGAAACGGAGGGCAACTTCTATGTTTAAGAAAACGTTTTTCTGCAGAAAATTTTCAGCACATAAAGAAAGCACCTTACGAAATATGCTATAACTTTTACGCAATCATATTGTGCTACGGACCCAACCCACAAAGCTCAAAACGAGTTCGACTCGAGTGAAAACGATTTTCACAACGAACAAAGACAAACAAGAATGCATGAAAATAATTTTTCACGCCAAAACAATGTTCGTAGACCACGCATAGCAAGGCTCTTATACCACTGTTGGGTATCTCAGGCTCGTATCGTATATAGTGCAACGAAAAATAAAATGAGATACCCTCCCAGAACCCGTTTATGTGTGGAAAACAAGATATAAAGAGAGTAAAGGTAACAACTTTTACCTTTGGGTGATCATCCGAAGAACAAAAAATTTCTTCTTCAAGTTGAGGCGTGATCCAACAATCCTCGTGATCAACCTCCACGTGAGTTGAACGTCTAACTACTATAATCACAGTGTGTGATTATCTCTAATAGTAATCTACATACAGGAATACTCAACCACCAAATTTTCTGTGCTAGTAGAAAAAGATGGTGGCTAGGGCTTCTCAAGAACAATTGAGAGAGAGAGAGAGAGAGAGAGAGAGAATGTTCGTGGCTGTTATTTTTGTGTGTTTATTAATCCAAACCTCAGCTAGGGTTTCAATTATATCATATATATATATAACCGAAATATCCTGGTAAAACTATGAATTCTAATCCTATTAGAATTCTCTAATTGTAATTAGAAACATCAAGTTTACACAATTACAACTTAGACCACAAATTATAACTAATTATAATTTGTTCACAACAACTTCTCTTTCTCTCAATTAACCCCACTATGTTATCAAATAACATCTTGAGCATATAATCCTCTATTGTGTGTAACCAATTAGGTTTCTCAGTCAATTGGTAGTGAACATGAATTAATCCAAACGTCTTTGAGATTAATAATTCATAATTAATTAGAATTAATCCTATTAATTCTAATCAATATTGGTTTATTAATTATTCAATTAATAAACCCATATTCCCAGATCATGACCAGTATCTAGCAACACATCATGACTACCCAAGAGTCCAGGAAGTCAAGTGGCTTGACATGAACCCTTCAATAACAAACTTCAGTGCAATTAATTCCTTTCACCATACAATATCTCATTCGGTTTGGAGTACGGAATTAGTACCAACTCCCTCCAGAAATAATTCTGACCTGAATACAATAGTACTTGTACCAGTAACCCACTACTCTAGATGTGTATAAATTGGAACTATTTCCAATACACAATCGCCTTGGCCAAGTACTTTCGAGTAGTAATTGCTATAAGTGGTCGTGAGATATTTACCTCTACTATTAGGAGTGGTGAATCCTTTATTGACCCTCTCAACTACTTTCGTTTACCTCACAGGGTACCCAATATCCATCCCATAGGCAGCCCTCGATCGAGCTCCGGAGATTGGAATCAAAGTACAATGCTCAGCAAATAAAGTACCTTGGAGATCTCAAGTCTAAGGATACTTACACGTTTGCTATATTGAAATTATATCACTGACACTAAATAGTTATCCATGTGATTATCTCAAAGCTAGGTCATCCAATGAACTTGTTCCATTAACAAGCATCCATGTGTTAACTTTGAGTATCTCAATGCTCACGGATATGAGACCCACCGCCTGATCAAATCAGGAAGTCTAACATATGCTAGTCTTAACGCATTAATGATATCCTGTCTCATTAATACTATTACTAGGGACTATTTAAGTACTAATACCATCCAATGTAGTAGGAATCTCATATCATGATCTCTATCATGATTTCCTTAACATAGTGTTGTACTAGGGACTTTATCAAACAGTTATATTACTTAAAAGTAAACAAAAGAAACTGTAAGATAAATAATGACTTTTATTAAAATAAAATGTGTCATATACAATGTACAACTAATTGCCTCTAGGGCAGAACACTAACACATATGTGTCTTGTTCTATTCATCTAGATGCATGCTCCCTATATTTTCACAAAACCTTCTTGCTCTGATACCAATTGAAGGCATGGAAAAGCGGAAAAACACAGGGCACACAGCGGAAGCGAATATAAAATAAACTTGAAAAACAAGAATGGGGATTCCAGGGCAGGGCCGGCACCGGCTTCGGCTACTCTAGTCGACGCCAGTTGCGCCCTTTCCAAATCCCTAGGTCTAAAACCTTTTACCTCTCCTTCTGGTTCTCAAAGGTGGCAGGACCAGAATGTGCACAACTGGGGTAGGTGTGCTGGTAAAATCCTCTGGTTCGATTCCTGCAAGCCTCCTACTCCACCTTTGCATGTATGTGAATGCCGAACTCATGGTCTTCCAGTATATAGCCAACCTAACTACCATTTGGTGAACAACTAAAAGGTTAGGGAATTCTTCTGGAAAGAGAGAGAGAAAGAGAGACACTTGGCCTTTCACAAAGAAGAAGTTGTCTCTTAGATTTTGTGTTATGTAACTATGACGTTATTTCCAACCCTCCTGTTTAACTTAAATAAAACCCTAGGTTAAAATGAACTAAGCTATTGGACTTTTAGGTTAACCTTTTAGGCTTAATTAATTTTTCTAGATAGAACCAACTTAATGGACTAACAAATAAATAATTTTTCCAGCCCAAATAAACCAGTCCAATTAAATAAGCCTAAATCAGTTTAGTCCCAGGTTAATCCCTAATTATTCAAACTGGGCCAAAACCCTGAATAATTAATTAACCCACTAAACTAATTTAATTAATTCTCTCTCTCCATGGACCATTATTTTATTCTAGCCCAATAATTAAATCAGGCTACTTAAATAAAATAAATTCTATTTAATTCAAGATCAATTCCTTAGCTCGTATTTAATTAGGACTCACGGTCTATACTGGGGACCAAAAGGCACACTGCCTTGGCTACTAAAATAACCAAAATACCCTTGCCATATAAATAGCTGTATTTTATATTTTAAATATTTCCTAATATTACCATAAGGAAATATTGACCCCAAGGATAATGCTGCATTAGCAAAGTCTCCGACCTATAAGTGTAATGACTAAAATACCCCTCTATATACCATCGTACATTCAGAGAGGAAGAAGTGTACTAACACCTCTCTAAATGACATCTACCATCCTTAGGCCTCTAGTCCAATGATTCACGACTTCCTAAATTATTTCTGCTTTCGAAGGGAGTTACCCTAAAGCAAACATCCAAGTCATGTTTCCTAGGGCCCTAGATATTTAGATCATTCAGACAAGCACAAGAGGCGATATAGTATAGAAACTATCTTGTACAAGTCTATCTTAACTAACTAATCATACATACCCAACATGCAAGTATATTGGCCCTATGATAGAACTTCAACTATAGCATATCAAAGCATATGCTTCCAGCTTCATCAGACCACCAACTCATACTCAAGTCGTAGAGTACTAGTTCACGCTGTAGCGGTAGTAGTCTAGGTTTCTACCATATAGTACTTTTAGAAGCCACTACTACAGATCCTTTTCTACGTATTCGAAATACGCTTATGTCATGAAGTGAGTGGACTACTCACTGGCTAAAGGTAAGCCATTCCCCATTTAGAATTCACAACATAATAACCTAGACATGATGAGATTTCTATTCTCATCAATCGGTTAAGAACAAAAGTTTATGTGTTAGGTAACCCGTGATTCATACCTTACTGTGAAATACCTCCATTCACATGAACCACTTACCTAAACACAATGGGTCTTTTCTAAAAATAATTGTGCATAAATAAAATTGTAAATTCACAAATAATTTCTGAAAATGAATTCTTTTATTAAAATATTCGATTTTTTACATCAGAAACCTAGTCTAAGAGGGCACACATCCCAATAGAACCTAACTATGTTAGGCTAAGAGTTCTTTATTTAAGCAAGTGTTGTCTGGTTATTTACCCCAGGCGGGGTTAGGATACCTTGAACTATCTTGGAAGGCTATTGCACCCGAGAAAAGCAAGAGATCAAGTAAGTCCTTGCTTAAAACTATTTGAAGATCAAAGTCACCTTGGCAAGTCAAACATATTGTATACGTGAAGATGTATTGTGGATGCAGTTATGCATAAATTTTCTTTTTCTTTTCCATCAGTTAAATAGTTTAAAGTTGAACAAGTAAATTTTACACAAAATGCTAAACTTTTTCTAAAACCAACTTTGACAAGAATTTTGGAAACCATAATTGCTATTTCAAAGGAAACATTAGATGATCCTTCGTTTCCCAGAAAGGGACAAATACAACGTTGAGTACTCAGTAAGGGTAGACTACTAGGACTAGTCATTGAAAGGTTAGGGTAAGTCTCTCAATGTTAGGATTCATGGACTTTTAAAGGCGAAAAACATCCACGAATCCTTTCCGAGGACCTAAGTAAATGATTAAGAAGATCTAAAGGTTTACAGAATTACCTCTGTTCAGCATAATCGAGATCTTTTGATTCTGATTATGCTGTCGCACGGGCAACCCGAATGATCACCAGACATTGTAGTGTGTGAACATCCTCTATCAGATACACACAGTGAACTAACTCGTTATGCCAAGAATGCTAGTGCCTAGGGTTTGAGAGGCTTATTTTTCTGGTGAATGGAGGCACGACTATTTTTTAACAGAACGAGGCTCTTGACAAGATAGCTAGGGTTTTCTTAAAAACCCCTCCGAACCTCTTAAAGTCCAACTCTAATAAAATCTTATCTTATTTTAATTTAAATTAAAATTAAATTAAAATTAATATGATAAGATTCTGCCACTATCTTGGTAATGTAACTAATTAATTTACTGAGTCGGATTCTTATAATCTGGACATCATCCAAATACATCGAATGTGGACATATTTTCAGATTCATTGTATCTGATAAATTTTCTAGGTTCGATTAACTTAGACATATTTCCAGATTCTTCAAATCTAGTTACCAGAAAAATAACCTAACAAGTTCGCTTATTGTGTGACCATATAAGTTCATTTGACACTGGCAGTGTGCCCAAATCATATTTAAATGGCCCACAAGTTATAAACTGTTTCTAGCAAAACATTATAACTATCTAGGTTAAATGAAGATCGGTGATCACTTTGAACCAAATCATAATTTTGTATTTAGTCCTTTTGTCACACGATGTCCAGATTAAGCATAAGGCACGGAGCATGTCATCCTTATTAAGCTTAATCAATTACTTCTTCATTTCATAGTAGACTGTTCAAACAAATAATATTAATATCCTAAATTGATATATTTGAGCACGGTCATGCATTTTAATAGTCTAACTTATTAAGGGGCCCATGGATATCTTTTCCATAATTGAGAGGGACAAATTCCTTCACTATCAATCATATTCTTCTCCTTGATTTATTCTATATCCAACAGTAGTCTAATTTATTATCTGGTTAAAGATAACTTTAGACAACGTCAAAATATAGAATTTATCAAGTAGGAAACTATGATGAATTTATTTCGAAGGACTTTTAATATCATTATGGCTAGAAAGTACTTATGACATGTTCCATGAGGTACTCTCACAGTGAGTCATGTCCAATACAATGTTCTCTAACATTTAATTATATTTTGACTTGATATCATAAATATCCATGACCAGTAAAACATAGCCATCAAGACATAAACATACTAATCTTAATTTATTATTGTTCCAATAATAATAATCAATCAAGGATAGTTTTAGAATATTCATTGTAGGGTTTTACTATCAAGTCAGGTGCTTGATGACCACAAAACAAAATGCACTATTCATGGAAAGGAAAACCTCATATTATTAGATAAAACATAACGACAATAGTTTAAGTACAAATTAACTCTAGGGCATATCCCTAATACTCAGTAGGTGGTCACCTCTGAGGGGTGAGTCCTTCCCGGATAGGATACCAGTCCTGTAGATCTTATCGGTCCGAGCTAGCAAGTACAGCCAAGTAGACTGTGCATTTCCAAAATGGACAACCGATAAGATTGGGTGTAGAGATAGAGGAGTATCACATTCTATAGGCCATACACCTACTTTTGTTAGTATGCACAAAATGTGGCATCTTGAACGTTCTTTGGTCATGGTGCACAAAGTGTGGGACTATGGTACTTCTTTTGAGCGGTTGCTTTTATTGTATACATGTATGGCTTTTAAAATGAAAACACCACTCCTCATTTGTGAAATTTATTTGAGACTTACCACCACTTTACTTTTATGAAGATTTCTCAACTTGCATACACGAATTATTTTACCTGAAGCACCCAATGCATACATGGGCTTACAGAGATTTATGTCTCACCACCTTTTTATACCATGCTTTCAGGTCAATCCTACTGTGCAGGTTATTGATTATAGATTTCTTTTATTTTGAAGACTCATTTCTTTTTCTATGTATATCATTTTCAGAGACTCTAGCAGACATTTGTTTATTTTGGGAATTGTTCACGTATTGTTTGAGTTGTAATAAGTTTAAATTTAAATTATTTATTTCATTTCTTTTGTGAGTCCTAGTTATAAAGACCCCTTGTCTTATGGACGGGGCGATATCCCCAACACAAATAGGGTACGTAGGTAGTAGGGCGTTACAAGTGGTATCAAAGCCTAGGTTTGGGCAACTATTGATAGTATTTACTTTGTTTCATTAGGATTAAAATCTTTTGACTAATCTGGGTTGTTTATGTTATAGGTTAGTTAGAATGTATAGAACCGCAAGGAAGGGGCAGCAATGGCATCCACCAATCCCTAACTACCTAGAAGACTTACCAGTGCCACAACCTGCACCACAACCCACACCTCAACCAGTCATACATTTAGAAGAAAGTAGTGATGGTGAGGTTCAAATTATTGAGCCACCCCCTATACCTATAATAGACCTAATCTCTGATAGTGAGGATGAGGGTATTGATATGGAATATATCCCAAACCCACCTAGCCTCATGTTTAACTTAACTGCTAATAGTGATAACCCGGGAGAGATAGACTATGAATCTCCACCTATACCCTATTTTGTACCCCCACCCAACTGTGTTGAAACTGGAGAGAGTTCTAGGAGACCCGAGAAGGAACCTATGGACTATGGATTTGTGAATGTTGCAGGGATAGACCTTTCTAAGAATATTGGGGGTTGGTTGCATGATGCCGACACTGAGGATTCTGATGAGGATTAGGGCTAAAGTTTTCGATGATTAGGAAGTTGTTATTTACTACTTTCAATAAACTCGTATGTTAGAGGTTCATTTATATTCAATGCTTTATTTTAAAATTTATGCAAATAAGAGTACCTTGGTGTACTCCAATCTTGGAAAATGTAATTATTTGTGCAAAGCTTGCATTTTATTTACTTTTACTTAAGTCTAAATGTGAATGTATTCTAGATTTAAATATGTTGAACTTTGATGCATAACTTATTATTTGGGGGCAATGGTTTAGAATGGCACCAAAGCGTCGCATAACAGCAACTAGCAGAAGGGTTTCTGAAGTAGAACCCGTGACTCTGGAATATGATGCTTCTAATACCCCACTACCTAGGCCCAACACGGCTGCGGATGTCGCCCCGTCCAAAGGATAAGGAGTCTTTATAACTAGGATACACAAACGGAAATAAAATAATACTTTAAAATTAAAACTTATTACAACCCAAAATTCAAGAACAAATCCAAAAAAATATATTGTTCACTATCATCTCTCAAAGCAACATATAAAATAAACAACAAAAGTCTTCAAGCAGGAAACATTCTAGCTACTCATCCCCACAGCAGGATCGACCTGAAATATGGCATAAAAGGTAATGAGATAAAAATCTCAGTAAGTCCGTGTGTGCTTTGAGTGTTTTAGGTAAAATAGTTCATGTATGCAAGTTGTAAAAACTTCATAAGAAAATGTACTAGCAAGCATTAGACAATGTTAAAAATAATGACTGGCATTTTTCTCTTTTCAAACTATACATGTGCACAATAAAATCAACCACTAGAAAGGGTGACCATGGGTTACCACACGTTGGGCCCCATGACCATACAACTGTCAGAATGCCACACTTTGTATAAACTAACAAAAGGTAGGTGTACGGCCTACTGAGTAAGATACTCCTCATTCTCTACACCCAAACATATCGATTATCCATTCCAAAAACACACAGTCCACATGACTGAAACTTGCTAGCTCGGACCGGCATAACTAAGTAGTATTGTCGCTTCTCCAAGTTGAGTTCATCTTCTGGAACTGGCCTCCTGCTTGAAGACCCACTCTTGCTCTTCAAAACTAGTACTACTAGCCTACCCTTATTAAGTACTCAATGTCCGTGTCAAAATTGATTTTAGAAATAGTTTGGTGTTTGAGCAAAACTACTTGATGATTTTCAAATAATTTGTTTAACTGAAACAAGAAAGGAAACAATCCTTAATTGCCTTTACAAAATGAGTGTTCACACACTTAGCGTTTAGCTTGCTATAGTAACCTTTTTACAGAAAATAAGTATTATGCAGGAGCTTACCTGATCCTTTGCTTGAGCTAATTCAAAGATCTTCCAAAGCTGACCTTACCCCGCCTGGGGTAAACGCAAGCCATAATTAAACTCAAGCCAAATTCGCTTCCATAAATAATCCTAGTTCAACTTATTACGATCATGACCCTAATGTCCTAAGCTTAAAGGCTAGATGATAAAAGAGTTTTATAAAATAAAGCTAGCTTGATAATAAAATAACTAGGGATTGTGAAATAATTACTAATAAGTTATAGGTTCAAATATAATCTTTGTTATTAATAAATAAACTAGGGTTTATTTGATAAAGGGTTCTAAGTCTTAAAAACAATAAATTATTACTAATCTCTCAATTAATAATTAGTAAATAAGATTAATAGTGAATTTTATTAATTTTTATCATATGGTAATAAATAAATTTTAATAGTATTTATGAATATATGAACTATAAGATTAATATTTTACCTATCATGATTATTTATATAAAAGGCCTTATTTATTATCTTTTTTATTTATAATATTTATATATATTATTTTTAATAGAAGATATCATTTATTTGGCTAAAATCTCACTATTTCATTTAATAATCCAACTCTCAAAGCTTCCAAGGGTTTTTGAAATTATTGGAGAAAAATATTGTATTAATTTTTATCAAGGTATTAAAATTGGCTAACTTAAATAGTTTAGAATTAACAAGGTCATGATCATAATTTTCCAATGGCTAACAAGAATCATGAACATAAACTCCAACACCAATCAACAAACCATTCAATTCCTGAATAAAGGCTTAAATCCATATCTACCATCACATGATCCAAACTTCACTAAGCATAATCATATTCATAGCTTCAACAAGAATACAAGAACATAAAACCTTATTCTCCAAAGGTGACATAATATCTAGCATGCTTAACCATCTAACTTACTCAAGATATGAAACACATGCATCGATCCACAAGAAATACTATAGCACTTAATCATGGCAAAACATCCCCATACTCCAATCTCAACTCCTTCATACACAAGCATATACTCAATCCCCAAACATCATCTATCATTTTCTAACAACATCTAGGAGACATGATTTTAGAATTAAGGAGGGGGTTAAAGAGAAATACTTGGTTGATGACAATCTTGTTGAAGATCCAAGGAGGTCCACATGCGTAGAAGGCTTGATTTGTCCAAGGAAGAAGAAGAACAATGACCATTGGTGAAACAACCATTTCGGCCAAGAGAGAGAGAGAGAGAGAGAGAGAGAGAGAGAGAGAGAGAATATTAGTACATTATATTAAAGATTGAAGAGAAAAGAAGAATGATCAAAATTGTTCTTGGTTACCTTGAGAGAGTTCTTGAATGTTCAAGAAAAATTCTGGTTTTTGATCCGATAGAAGAATTTTGTTTTCAATGTTTGATGTTATAAAATACAGAAATGGTCTCTAGAGGGTGAGTAGACTTGATCTGGAGTTTTTGGAAGGGATTGGAGGTGTTTGGAGTGGTCTTAGGCTTGGAGAATGGTGGTGTGTATTCTTGGTGTTCTTGGAGAAATGGAGAGAATGGAGAGAAAGCTGGACGAAATTTGCTGAAGGATGTTGGCCGAATGGTTAGAGAAATTCTTGTGATTGGATTTTCAGATTAAGGGAAAGAGAGAAAGTTGGTTGTTTGAAATTCAAAAGAAGTAGTTTAGGGAGTGAATTAAGGTAGAAGATATGGTAAGAGTGGTTTAGTTGATGAAGGTTCTTGGAGCTGCTATGGCCTACTGGTTTTGTTGAAGTTTTGCTGAGATGAATGAGGTTTGTAAGAGTTATAGGGTGGCCAAAATTCTAAGTGTTATTGTGGAGGTAATTTCTGGTTAGTTGAAGCTCAATCCATGGAAGTTTTCATGGAGCAATTTGCTAAAATTTTGAATTCCAATTGAAAGCTTGATTTTAGTGATTTAAGGAGTAGCTATGGTACTCATTTGTGCAGATCAATGGAGGAGGGTGATAAAGTTCAGTTCATGGCTGACTAAGGTTATTTTCACAGAAAGTTGAAATGATTTTCGGACAAGGTTGAAGAGGGAGCAAGGCTGGAATTTTTTGTTGTTCATTCGAGAGGTTTTGCTGGAATTTTTGTGCAGTTTTTTCTGCAATGTTTCAGCCGACTTGCAGAAGGTTTGAAGGGGTATTGGAGGGTCCTTTAAAGCTGGTTTCTAGCATTCTTTATGGAGGAAAGATAGAGATGAATTACTGGTTTGAAGGTAAAAAGAAACAGCTTGGTTTTTGAACTTCTAAGCTGCGAAACTGTCCAGGTTTTTTTCCTGGTTTGCACAGCTTTGTGTGGTCTGATTTTTTGCCAAAGGTTTCAGTCTTCAACCTGAACAAATTGGCTATTTTTTTGGCAATATTTGAGTGAGAAAAATGGCTGAAGTTTTCAAAAGATGGACTAGTCAATGAAGCTGGAAAATTTCCAAATTGCTACCATGAAGAAAATGAACAATTATGGGGTGAAGTTTGAAGGTTCAACTATGGAGATTAATTCTCTTGGGAACCCTCCTTAACTCCTTCCCCATTTCCAGCCAATATTCTTTCCTCTAAGAGTCATTTTCGAGATTCCAAGGCTAATGAACCTTGCTGGATTTTCTGGAAATAAAAATGGCCTTGGGCTAAATTGAACAACTCAATTGATAAAGAATTAAGGTAAGCTAGAGAGTAGAAGGACATGAATCCCTTCAGAATTCTTGTAGGGCATAAAAATAGGATTAGGACATTCCCTTCATGTCTTCCCATCGGACAACACTCCTACTTCTACTTATGGAATACCAAGGTAGAAAGTCCAACCTTAAACAAAATAAAATTTAATTATGCTAAAACTTAAATGATGGGATTTGAACTCAAGACCTTAGGAATAAATTCCAAAGCTCCAACCACTAAACCACAACAACCCTTGTTCTTATTTTCTCTCTCAAATATTCTTCCTATTTAATCCTCAAGCTATCTCCCTATTTTTACTTCAAGCAAAATTACCACTTTACCCTTCCTACTCAATAAGCACAATTAAGCCTTCTAGACTATAAATCATAATCTAAAGCATATAAAATTATTCAAAAATATATTTATGCATGTAAGAAAATATGATATGCATCCCGACCCCCCTTACTTTAGGGTTAGTTTTAGTTGGGGTTTCACAATGCTACTCAACTTTCCTCACCAAATCAGGGGAATAAGAACAAGTCAGAGCAAGAAGTGGGGTCTGAAGAGCCTATGAATATGACCATGGGGCAAGTATTTCACAAGATGACCGAGATACGACAAACTTTGTTGGAGCGAAAGAACCTAAAATGTGAAGATGAAGCTCTAGAGAGTTTTCTGAAATTTTAACCTCCCATCTTCCTAGGTGAAGCCGAATAAGATCAGAAAATGGAGCAGTAGGTGGAGCAGATGGAGGACATCTTTGCTACACTCCAACACACAGAGAAGTAGATGGTTAAATTTGCTACATTCAAGCTGAGAAGCCTAGTTCAACTATGGTGGCAGTGAATCCAAGAAAACTGTGAACTGATAGATCAAGACTAGATGTGGGCTAATTTTGTAGAGGCATTCAAAGTGAAATATATCCTATAGTGGATAGTGGAGAAAAAGGAGGACGAGTTTTAGAATTTAAAGCAAGGAAGCAAGACTATAGTTTAGTATATTGCTCGCTTCCCTCAACTGTCAAAGTATTGCAAGAGACTGGTAGATACCGAGCAAAATCGAACTAGGTAGTTTGTCAAGGGATTGAGATAGAAGCTAAGAAGGGCTTTAGCACCTTCTCCACCAACGACATATTTTGGGGCGGTGGACGCGACGACCCGAACAGAGAATGAGGATCGAAGCAGGATGGTACCGAAACCGTTCTTGCTACCAAGACAACCATTGAGGCCTTTTCAAAGGCAATAAGCTAATAAGCGACCTACCCACCAGCAATGACAGAACTGAGGAAAGCAAGTACACACGGTGCCGACTGGTCCTACACAAAATCTCCCATCGTACCGACATTGTGGAAAGAAGGGTCATGTGGAGAAGAACTATTAGTTTAAGGGAGCTGAAAGGAAATGCTATAATTGCAGAGACCCGAAGCTTCTCTGAAATGCTTGCCCAAAATTCCTTCAAATCGGGCAAGGAAACCCAGCCCAGACCACAGGAGCCAATTAAGCCAATACCGCAGGAGCCTCCGGAAGTAGAACTCAGAAGCCGCAAGTAAAAGCAAAGGTTTTTACTCTCAACGAGAGGAAGTAGGAGCAGATGCAGCAGTGGTGGAAGGTACATTTACTATGTAAGGTCGTTTAGTTACTGCATTAATAGACCCTGGACCTACCCATTCCTGTCTAAACAAGAATTGTGCATATCATTTGGATTGGGATGGAGTAGAACTACCTTTTACCTTATTGGTAAGTACGCCATTGGGAAAAGTGGTACAAGCAGATCGGTATGTATAGAGTTGTAAGATTGGAGTGGGGAAAGAGAACTTGGAAGAAGACCTGATAATCTTAGCTATTGGTGACTATGACCTAATTTTGGGAATGGATTAGCTAGCTAAGCATGGAGCTAAGGTAGATTATAAGAATAAGTCTGTCCAGTTCATTAGACC
This sequence comes from Voacanga thouarsii, assembly GCA_026120185.1. Classification (NCBI taxonomy): domain Eukaryota; kingdom Viridiplantae; phylum Streptophyta; class Magnoliopsida; order Gentianales; family Apocynaceae; genus Voacanga; species Voacanga thouarsii. Next base: position 97,210 of record JANUWF010001271.1, on the reverse strand, counting down.
TTATTGTGATGTTCTGGAATTCAATGGCAAGTAAGTAAAGGAATTGAAGTTTGTGATAGCTGGAGCAAAAGCCCGGAAGTTGCTGAAGCAAGGATGCTAAGGATATTTGGCTTTCGCGATAAACAAGCAAAAGGATCAGTGCACCCTAGAAAATACTGAGGTCGTAAAAGATTTTTCCAAAATGTTTCCAGTAGAACTCACTTCTCTACCTCCCAACCGAGAAGTTAAGTTCACCATAGATCTATTTCCAGGAGCGGAACCTGTATCTCAAATCTTATATCGGATGGTACCGATAGAACTGAAGGAACTAAAGGAGCAGCTAGAAGAATTAGTTAAGCATGGGTACATAAGGCCTAGCACGTCACCTTGAGGAGCTCCAATGCTATTTGTGAAATAGAATGATAGGACCTTAAGATTGTTCATCAACTATTGGGGGTTAAATAATTTAACCATCAAGAACAAATATCACCTGCCTTGAATTAATGAGCTGTTTGACGAGTTACAAGGCTCCAGTTGTTTCTCCAAATTAGATTTCAGGCAAGGATACTATCAGGTGCAGATTAAGGAGGAAGATATTCCCAAAACGGCTCTCAACACTAGATATGGTCACTACGAGTTTGTGGTGATGCCTTTTGGAGTAACTAATGCACTGGCGGTCTTATGGATTAGATGTATCATGTTTTCCAACCAGACTTAGATAAATTTATAGTGGTATTCATCGATGATATACTTATCTATTCCAAGAGTCCAGAAGATCATGCAGAATATCTAAAGTTGGTATTGAAAAAGCTGAGAGAGCACAAGCTTTATGCCAAATTTAGCAAGTATGAATGTTGGCTGGATAATGTGTCATTTCTTGGCCATGTGGTGACCAAGGATAGAATCAAAGTGGACCCAGAAAAGGTTGAAGCAGTTTCAGACTGGAAGCAGTCGAAGAACATCACCGAGATCAGAAGCTTCTTGGGGTTAGCCAGCTGTTACCGATGATTTATTGAAGGATTCTCAATACTAGCATCACCTATGACCCGATTGTTGAGAAAAGATGTGCCCCTTTTCTAGAGTGAGAAATACAAGAAGAGTCTCCAAGAGCTGAAGCGGAGGTTAATGACAGCTCCAGTGCTGAGTTTGCCAAAAAGAGATAAATATTACACTTTGTATACTGATACTTCTAAGGAAGGTTTGGGAGAGGTATTGATGCAGGATAGGAAGGTAATAGCTTATGCCTCTCAGAAGTTGAAGCCTCACGAAGTCAATTATCCGACGCATGACTTGGAGTCGGTTGCCATTGTTTTTGCGTTGAAGAAATGGCGACATTATCTATATGGAGCTGAGTATGAAGTGTTCACAGACCACAAGAGTCTAAAATATATTTTTACCCAGAAGAACTTGAATTTGAGGCAGCAGAGATGGATGAAATTTTTTGAGAAATATTATTGTCCTATCAACTACCACCCAGGGAAGGCTAATGTTGTTGCTAATGCCCTGAGTCATAAAGTCAAAATGGCCAGATTGAGAATTCAAGAAATTCAAGTAGTCCAAGATATGCTGGATAGGAGGACGGAGGTACAAGAAGAAAGGATTATCGTTAGGAATATGAGAATGACACCAGATCTATGGTAGGAAATCATCAAAGCACATCAAAGCAATGCAGAGTTTCAACTTTTCAAGGACAAAGAACTTAAGCGGGAAGGCAACGATTTTGGGTAAGACGAGACGGGAGTGATGTATTTCCAAGATCATTTTTTTGTGCCTGATGAGCGGCATCTGAAGTATAAGATTTTAGAAGAGGCACATAGAAGCAAGTATGGTATTCATCTGGGAGAAGGAAAAATGTATCAAGATCTGAAGAAAGCTTATTGGTGGCTCGAAATGATTAAGAACATGGTGAAGTATGTCTCCATGTGCCTAACCTGTCAGAAAGTTAAAGCGGAGTACAAAAAGTCAGCAAGATTGTTGCAACCTTTTCCAATACCAGAATGGAAATGGGAAGAGGTGACCGTAGACTTCGTTACCGGACTGCTTATAGCAAAGACCCAAAAGAATGCCATATGGGTAGTGGTTGATAGATTGACTAAGTCAGTGCATTTTATTCCGGTAAACATAAGGACTCAATGGAAAAATTAGCTCAAACATATTGCAAGGAGTCAGATTGCATGGAGTACCTTTTATTATTGTGTCTGACCGAGACCCAAGGTTTACATCCTAAATTTGGGCCAAGATTCAAGAATTAATAGGTTCTAATCTGAAGTTCAATACGATAGCACACTCGCAAATCGATGGTCAGTTAGAAAGGGTTATTCATATATTCGAAGATATGCTAAAACCGTGCGTATTAGATTTTGGGGATAAGTAGATTGATTGTGTATCGTATGTGGAATTAGCTTATAATAATATCTACCAATCTTTGATTGGAATGGCTCTGTATGAAGTGTTATATGGACATAAGTATCAAGTGCCTTTGTATTGGAGTTGGTCGGAAGATGGTTACATAAGCAAGTCTGGAAAAATTTGCATTCAGGAAATGTCAGATAAGGTAAAGCTGATCAGAGAAAGGTTAAAAGCGGGTTAAAGCCAATGAAAAAGTAATGCGGATAATAGGCGAAGGGAGTTAGAATTCCAGGTAGGAGATAGTGTGTTTTTTAGGTTGACTCTGAATAGGGGAATATTGAACCATCCGAAAGGTGGAAAGCTGAATCCAAGATATTTGGCACCATTTCCAATCACAAAAAGAAATGGACTAGTTACGTATCGGCTGGATTTGCCAGATGGCTTAACTGGAATATATGATGTATTCCATGTGTCTCAGTTGAAGAAGTATAATTCTGACCCGAGACATGTTCTGAATAACTAACCGTTGGTATTGCAACCTGACTTGAGCTACGTGGAGAAACCAGATAAAATTTTAGACAGAAGTATCAATACTCTCCAGAATTAACAAATACCAATGGTAAAGGTGCAATGGGAGCATCATAGCACTCAAGATGCCACATGGCAAATAGAAGAATAGGTGACGTGGAAATACTCCGACTTGAGATAAAGATACACCTGAATTTTGGGATGAAATTCTTCTAAGGAGGGGAGGATGTAAAACCCCACCTAAACCTACCCTAGAGTTAGAGAGATGGTGTAACACCCCACTACCTAGGCCCGCCAGGGCCGGGGATGTCGCCCCGTCCAAAGGACAATGGGTCTTTATAACTAGGTCACACAATTAAAATAGCAAAACAAAAATAATAATTTAACTTAAAATTTATTACAACCTAAGAATAAATCCACGAATAAAACCATGAATTCCCAAAAGAAAAACAAATCCATAAATAAAATTATCCACTCTCAACTCCCCAAAGCAATACATAAAAATAAAAGATAACATTCTCTTCCAAGGCAGATAATACAAGCTACTCATCCCCACAGCAGGATCGGCCTGAAATCATGGTAAAAAGGTGATGAGACAGAAATCTCAGTAAGTCCGTGTGTGCTTTGGGTATTCAGTGGAAATAGTTCGTGGATGCAAAGTGTAAAAACTTTATAAGAGAAATATTGCCAAGCAATAAACATTAGTCAAAAGCAAGAGTGGCGTTTTGGCTTATCTAGCCGTACATAATTTATAAGATCAACCACTTGAAAGAAAGAATTATGGGTTACCACATGTTGCACCCATAACCAATCAAAATGTCGACACTTTGTGCAGACTGACAAAAGGTAGGTGATCAGCCTACCGGGCAAGATACTCCTCATTCTCTATACCCAAACAACAACCGGGTGTCCATTCCGGCAAAACACAGTCACTTGACTGAAATAAAACAAACTGCTAGCTCGGACCGGCCTGACTAAGTAGTACTGACGTTTCTCTAAGTTGAGCTTATCTTTTGGAGGTGGCCTCCTGCCAGAAGACTCACTCTTGCTCTTCAAAACTAGTACTACCAGCCTACCCCCATTGAGTACTCAACGTAACATATCCCACTTGGGGAGAAAATGAACAAAACACAGTTCCACTTGAAAATGGCAATTAAGGTTTTCCAAAGTCTGGGGCAAAACTGGTTTTAGAAAGAGTTTTAGGTTTTGAGTAAAACCGCCCCTTGATTTGCAAATAATTTATTTGTCTGAAATGAGAATGGAAATAATCCTCAATTGCCTTTACAGAAATGAGTGACCATGCACTCTACATTTGGCTGGATATATATATTATTTAAAATAATAAAATCAATTAAAGCCTTTTATAGAAATAATTATAATTAATAAAATATTTATTACTAAAAATTTAATTATTATCTTTTAATCAAAACCCATTAAGGATTTGCTTATTATTTTTCAAGCAAGACTCATTAAATTTATTTTCAACAAATTTTAGCTATCAATTGTTTTCTAACAACTAAATTATTAATAAATCATTATTTTACCTAATACCACCTTGGACCCTTTTTCAAATAAACCATAATTTATTTTTAGCAAGATTTAAACCTTCAACTTTTTGTACCTATTTCCCAAACTCTAGTTATTTTAATATCAAACTAGATTTATTTTATAAACCCTTTTATTTATTATCGAGCTTTAAAACTTGGGACACTAGGGACATGATTGTAGTAAGTTGAGTTAGTTTTATGAGTTTCATTGTGGTTTGTATTTACCCCATGCAGGGTTAGGTCAGCTGTTGGAGACCTTTGTTGTGAGCAAGGATCAGGTAAGCTCCTGCATAAAACCTGTTTGATGAAAAATGATTTTTTTTATGGCAAGCCAAATGTAGAGTGCATGGTCACTCATTTCTGTAAAGGCAATTGAGGATTATTTCCATTCTCATTTCAGACAAATAAATTATTTGCAAATCAAGGGGCGGTTTTACTCAAAACCTAAAACTCTTTCTAAAACCAGTTTTGCCCCAGACTTTGGAAAACCTTAATTGCCATTTTCAAGTGGAACTGTGTTTTGTTCATTTTCTCCCCAAGTGGGATATGTTACGTTGAGTACTCAATGGGGGTAAGCTGGTAGTACTTGTTTTGAAGAGCAAGAGTGAGTCTTCTGGCAGGAGGCCACCTCCAGAAGATAAGTTCAACTTAGAGAAACGTCAGTACTACTTAGTCAGGCCGGTCTGAGCTCGAAGTTTGTTTTATTTCAGTCAAGTGACTGTGTTTTGCTGGAATGGACACCCGGTTGTTGTTTGGGTATAGAGAAGGAGGAGTATCTTGCCCGGTAGGCCGATCACCTACCTTTTGTCAGTCTGCACAAAATGTCGTTATTCTGACCGGTTATGGGGCCCAACGTGTGGTAACTCATAATCCTTTCTTTCGAGTGGTTGATCTTATAAATTATGTACGGCTAGATAAGCCAAAACACCACTCTTGCTTTTAACTAATATTTATTGCTTGCCGATATTTCTCTTATAACGTTTTTACACTTTGCATCCACAAACTATTTCCACTGAACACCCAAAGCACACACGAACTTACTGAGATTTCTGTCTCATCACCTTTTTACCATAATTTCAGGCCGATCCTGCTGTGGGGATGAGTAGCTTGTGTTATCTGCCTTGGAAGAGAATGTTGTCTTTTATTTTTATGTATTGCTTTGGGGAGTTGAGAGTGGATGATTTTATTTATGGATTTGTTTTTCTTTTGGGAATTCATGGTTTTATTCGTGGATTTATTCTTAGGTTGTAATAAATTTTAAGTTAAATTATTAATTTTGTTTCGCTATTTTAATTGTGTGACCTAGTTATAAAGACCCCTTGTCCTTTGGACGGGGCGACATCCCCGGCCCTGGCGGGCCTAGGTAGTGGGGTGTTATAGATGGGGTGCATATCATATCATCTTATATAAAATATATTCCTTGAATTATTTTGTGTGCTTTAGAATTATAGTATATGGGTCATATGATTTATTTATGCTTGTTAAGTAGTAAAGGTAAAAAGAAATTTTACTTGAGGTCAAAATAGGAAGAAGGCTTGAAGCTTAGATAAGAATAGAATTTGGTTGGGAAAATAAGAACAAGAGTTAGTGTAATTAAGTGGTTAGAGCTTTGTAATTTAATCTCTAAGGTCTTGAGTTCAAATCCTATCACCTATGTTTTATTTATAATTATCTTAACCATCATTTGAATTTTTCCTTTTCTTACATTCCTTAAAGTTAGGAATATTGTCTTAGGAAAGACACATGGGTAATTTTCTAACCATGTGATCTTGTCCTAAAAGGAATTTTTGAAGAATTTTGTTCTCCATTATTTTTGCAAGCCTAGTCCTAACCTATTTAAATTTAAACCACTCCTATTTCTTTAATTCTTTTCAATATCTATAAAATGTCTGGGATAATTCTTAGCTAAAAGTTTCAAAAATTCCAGGTCTTGGAGATTGGAGGATGACCGAATTTGAGGAAGAAAAATAGGAAGAGGTTTCCGTTAAAACACCATAGCTATTCTTCCAAGAGCTCGATTTTTTCTTGTTCTTATTTTGGTTAAAATCTGAAAAAAATTTCAGAAATTCTTCTTGGCTGGATTTCAAAAATTTCAGCAACCATTACCTACATAATTCTTGCAAACAACCAACTATTTCGTGTGAAGATGAAAGCTGAAACCCTTGGAATTTTGTAGCTTGAACAAAGCCCAACCAATAAATAAATTTTCCAGCAAACTACCAAGTATATGAATGTTGAGCCATCCATTTGTGCCTATGAACATCTAAAACTTTCCTCTCTCTTCTCCAAGATTATGGCTGGAAAACCACCATAATGGACCTTCAAACACTCCTAGATTTCAGCTACAAATCCAGTTCAAAAGGGTCCGAAAATTCTGCTCAAATCTTTCCAAATCTCAAGAACTCTTGTAGCTAAAATTCTTGAATTTTTCCAACTTGCTAATCCAATGCAAAAACCGATTTCTTCATCAATCACCTTCATATTTTCGGCCACCTTGCTGCCATGGACAGAACACCTTGTCTTCTTCAGCTACCATGGCCGTTAGAGCTCCATTAACACACCTCAAAACACTCTTATCTTTACTCCATTCAAAACTTTTCAAACTTGAAAATTAAAATCCAGATTTTCCTCCATTAAACACTCATCTAGGTAGAGGATTAAACAAGAATTTTCTCTGCTATTATACAGCCATTTTTGGCCAGCTACAAAGCAAGAACAATCCTTTATTCCATGATCAAAACATAGCTAGTCTAGACATCACCATTGAAGGACAAGAAACCTTCAAAAAGAAAACACCTTACCCAATCTTCTACCTCAAACATCTCCACATTTTCCATAATTTGAAATTCGAAATAGCTAAAACTCTCTCTCTCTCTTTCTTGGATAATCAAAATCCTTTCCCCTAGCTAGGCCATTCGGCCATCATTCAATAGACACCCACAAAAAACACTCTCTCAATTTCCTCTCAAAAACACCAAGAACACATACTAAACTTCTTCAACCTTTAAACACCTTTATTCATCCCAAATCACTCCAAAAACACTCAAACCAACTAGGATTCAACCTATACTCACCATAGGCCACTCCATAACACGAAATTCAACAAAATTGATCTTCCACTTGAATCAAATGTACTTTTTGTTCAAGAACTAGAAGAACATCAAGAAGGTAAGTTTGAACACCTTGGTCCTTCTTCACCTCTTCATTACCATTTCATTATCATCTTAACCTCTCTTTCTCTCTCTCTCTCTCTCTCTCTCTCTCTCTCTCTCTCTCTCTCTCTCTCTCTCTCTCTCTCTCTCTGGCCGAACCATTGGTGGCCATTTTTGAACAACTTCAATCAAGGAATGACTCCTCAAGTACCCAAGGATCCTCATTAGACAAAGCAATATCTTGAACTAACGATCATCAAAACAAGTATTTCTTTCATGACCTTCTCCTTAAATTTTCAAACTCAAAGCTTTTAGATGATGAATTTGATGGATTGATCAAATAGTGTTGGGTTGGAGTTATGTATGTAGGTGAAGGGAATGATATTAAGACATAAACATTGAAGCTTAGGAGCTATTGATTGGATTATGCTTAGAGATCATTATATGTTCGTTATGATTGAAGGCTTTATGTCTCTAGTATGGATGTTTTTATGTATGGTAGACATTATACCACCATTATTTGATTATGCCCTCATGATGTTATTTTTTATCAATTAATCCCTAGATAATATTATTACTTGTGGAATATTACCCTTGTTGTGATTTATATTATTACAAACCTATTTTTGATAAATCAACATACTATTTGTTAAATATATGTGTGTATGTAGATATATAAATTTTTGTACTAGTAACTCACTAGGGTCATTAGAAATTATTGTTAGAACTACTTTTATTATTAGTAGTATTGTTAATAATATTATTAGCATTATCCTTATTAATGAATTAGTATTATTATTCAATTTAATTTACTAATTTTGGTAAACAATAAGTATTTTCATAACGAAATTACTCAAAATACTATTATTTTATTTAAATGCTAAATTGGAGTTATGGCGGCAGACATTAGAATCCAAGGGCTTCAGAATTTGTAGGAGTAAAATGGAGTATATGGAATGCAAGTTTAGTGGTAGCAAAAAATATAGCCCAGAGTGTAACTTTGGAAGGTAGAGATAAACTATTAGCTGATTGTTTTCGATATCTAGGATCTATTATTCAGAAAGACGAAGAGTTCGATAATGACGTTGCACACCGAGTCAAGGCGGGTTAGTTGAAATGGAGGAGTGCAACTGGTATTTTCTGTGATCGTAATATACCATTGAATCTAAAAGGAAAGTTTTATAGGACAGCCGTAAAACCTGCTTTGTTATATGATACGGAATGTTGGGCAACTAAAAGGTATCATATTCAAAAAATGAAAGTAGCTGAAAGGCGTATGTTACGATAGATGTATAGATATACTAGAAATGATAGAGTAAGAAATGAGACCATTAGGGAAAGGGTAGGTGTGGCATCCAATGAAGAAAAGATGAGAGAAAGTCATCTGCGTTAGTTTGGACATGTTCAGAAAAGACCGTGGGATGCTCCTGTTAGGACGATGGCGAGAGTGAGGAAGGATATGTTAGACAAAGGTAGAGGTAGGCCTAAAACGACGTGGATAGAGGTGATTAGGAGATATATGTCTTTGTTAGATTTGGATGAGAGTATAACGTTCGATAGAAGGAAGTGACGAGAGAGGATTCATGTGGATGACCACACGTTGTCGGACGTTGGTTCATGTAGTTGACCCCAAGTTACTTGGGATTAAGGCGTAGTTTGTTGTTATTGTTATTGTATTACTAAATATAAGTAATAATATATAGGAATTAATTAATATAATACCTTTTAAATTTATATTATTTGTAACAATAACTATTATTGGTAATTATTATCAAAATAATTTCTTTATTATTAATATTATTTACGATATATTATTAGAAATTATTTATTATTTATTATTATTGATATCACTTATTATCTATTATTTGTTAATAAATAGTTAATATTATAATTTATTATTTATTATTTATAGCACCTATTTATTTTGACTTATCAAATTAATCTTAACCTATAAAATACTTTATCAACTAATGTTAAAGTTTAAGGCATTGTTGTCATAACTAGATGTTATTATAACTAGTTGAGCCAAAGCATGTTAGGCTATGAGTCATTTATTTAAGCAAGTGTTGTCTGGTTATTGGGACTTAAGCCCTATATTTACCCCAAGCGGGATTAGGTTGCCTTGAGCTATCTTGGAAGGCTGTTATACCCAGGAAAAGTAATAGATCAGGTAAGTCCTTGCATAAACTATTTGAAAATCAAAGTTACTTTGGCAAGTCAAACATGTTGTACACGTGATGATGTATTGTGGATGCAATTATGAGCAAATTTTCCTTTTCTTTTCCATCAGTCAAACAATTTCAAGTTGAACAAGAAAATTTTACACAATTCTAAACTTTTTCTAAAACTAACTTAGACATGAATTTTGGAAACCATAATTGCTATTTCAAAGGAAACACTGGATGATCCTTCTTTTCTCAAGGGGGGAAAAATACAACATTGAGTACTCAATATGGGTAGACTATTAGGACTAATCATTGAAGGGCTATGGTAAGTCTCTCAGTTGGTGGCCACCTCTGAAGGGTGAGTCCTTCCCGGATAGGATGCCAGTCATGTAGATCATATTGGTCCAAGCTAGCAAGTACAGTCCAGTGGACTGTGTATTTTCGGAATAGACAACCGGCAAGTTTGGGTGTAGAGATAGAAGAGTATCTCACCCAGTAGGCCGTACACCTACCTTGTGTCAGTATGTACAAAGTGTGGCATCCTGAATGTTCTTTGGTCATGGTGCACAAAGTGTGATGCCATGGCTACTTCTTTTGAGTGGTTACTTTTATTGTATACATGTATGGCTTTTGAAAGGAAAATACCACTCCTCACTTGTGAAATTTATTTAAGACTTGCCAGCACTTTACTTTTATGAAGATTTCTCAACTTACATACATGAACTGTTTTACTTGAAGCACCCAAAGCACACACGGGCTTACTGAGATTTATGTCTCACCACCTTTCTATACTATATTTTCAGGTCGATCCTGCTGTGAATGTTATTGATTAGAGATTGCCTTTGTTTTGAAGACTCATTTCTTTTTCTATGTATTTTATTTTAATAGACTATAACAGACATTTGTTTATTTTGGGAATTATTCATGTATTGTTTAAGTTGTAATAAGTTTAAATTTGAATTATTTCTTTCATTTTTTTTTTGTGAGTCCTAGCTAATAAAGACCCCTTGTCTTATGGACGGGGCGACATCCCCAGCCCAAATAAGGTACGTAGGTAGTAGGGTGTTACAGTAGCAGTAATAGCCTGGTTCTACAATTATGGTACTTTAAGAGAGACCACTACTACAGGTCTAGTTCTACGTATTCGAAATATGCTTATGTCAATGATGTGAGTGAACTACTTGCTGATTAAAAGTAAACCATTCCTTATTGAAAATCATGACATAATAGTCTTACCTTGATAAAATGACCAGTTCCATCAAACAACTAAGAACTCAATTTTACTTGTATGATAAGTACCTATGGTTTATACCTTACTATAAAGAACGACCCAACATATAGACTATTGCTTGTCATACTTGAACCTTAAATGTGCAATAATATAAGAAACAAACTAAATTCAATGAATAAATATTTTATTGCAATATGTTTACACAAAATACATAATTTTTTAGGGTATACTTTCCAACACTTTGGTTTTCTAATTTTTCTAGAATAAAAGCAACTTCAAGTTGCTAGTTTGAAACTCTCCTAGTTGAGTTGTCAATCGCACAATGTCTTCATTTTGAGAAGAAATTAGTGTACAGCTTAAACTATTATCACAATAAGTGAATTAATTCTTTTTTAGAATTAATGTCCTCATTGTATGACATGTGCTTGTCATTTAACAATTTAAAATTTCTACTTAAAGCATCACAACATTTACAAAATTCTAAGTTTTGTGAAGAATTAATAGTGCTAGGTATGTACGTGATTTATAGAGAGGATCTATTCATATCATTTCTACTGTCTGGGTCAATGAAGAAATTAATACGAATTCTATTTCTCGAAAATTAGAGTACTTCGTAAATATTTCTAAAACCTTCATGTAATGGATTTTTAAAATTCACAACACATTTCATCAAAGAGATCCATTTTGAGTAAATACCTAGTTCGTGACCCTTTGTTACTACGTAATAGGAATAACTCTATTTTGTTAGATTGCTAAAGTAAAATGCTAAGGTATGTAGACATTTTATCTTTTGGCTTGCATTTTGTGCATTCCAAAGATTGTCTAAAAATGTTTGGTGGATATCTTCTGAGTTACCTTCTACTGAAGTTCTAAAATGGAGATTTGTTCCTTTGGGATACTTGGTGAGCTCTCATTGGCTAATATTTACAGTGTTTTTGCTGAGATTCATCTATGAAGTTATACAAGATGTGTTAGTAATCTTAGCAAATGAGTTGCAGTTTTATTATCAGGTTCTTTAATAAGTTCAAAATTAATTTTATATCCATCATTGGTAATTCTATCTAAGAAATTCAACCATCTTTTTGAGAACTACGTTTTTTATTTTTCTTATTAATGAATTTTACTATTACTTCACAATCAGTTCTAAGTGTAAATTCTAGTTTATTTAGAATAAATAATCGAAACTATCTAAGGTATAATAAATTGCTAATAGTTTTGCATCAATGCTACTAATATTTTATTTTTCTCTATATTTACCACTACTATATCTACAAATCTGTTCTTCTAATTTATTACTTTATTTATGAGGTTTAGATTTCAAAATAGCTCCCCATCCTTTGTCACATTCATCTATTTCTATGATTAAACAATCACTGCTAAAAGTAATCTCAAATGTAGTAAATCTTTTACTTTTTTTTATTTGTTTTACTAATTCTACATCTTCTTTATTAAAATATTTTTGTCCCTTGTAACTAGTTTTGCTATATAAAGGTCCTATGATTTTACTTAGATTTTTAACAAATGGTCTTGCAAAATTTAACAGTCCTAAAAATTGTTACAATTATTTTGTATCTTCAATTTTAGTAGGAAATTCTAATGCCTTTTTACTAATATGAGGTTGCAATTTTATTCTTCATTAACCAATTTCTATTCCTAAAAAATTATATTTTTTTAAATAACTGTGTCCTTTTACTACTAATCACAATGCCATATTTTAGGAATTGAGACAAAACAATTTTAAGATGACTAATATGTTCATTTTTAGTTTTAGAAAATTCCAAAATATCATCTATATATACTAAAAAAAACATATTATATTAATTGAAAATTGTATCCATTTTTTCTAAAATACAACAGGTGCATTTTTTAATCCAAAAGATATAACTAGTCATTCAAAATGTCCTAATGGGAAAGTAAAAGTAGTCCAAGCTATACTATCTTGTGCATCTAATTTGTCAAAATCCTGATTTACAATCAAATTTACTGAATATATAGCATCATTGAATTCTATTTATTAATTGATCTTTGTTAGGAATATTATGACTATCTTCTAATGCATTATCATTTAACCTTTTATAATTTACCATTCTACTTTTTTCCCTAACAATTTCACTATGTTTTCTAACAATAAAAGTAGCACTTCTATGAGTGCCATTGGCATGTGGGCCAGTCCGACGGGTCGAGCCAGGTTGCTCCGGGACCGAGAGCCAAACCAGCTCCAGTGTAGCGGGCTGGTCCTAAGCGCCGATTTGCGCTAGGCCAGGGATAAAAATCCCTAGCCTACCACAAGCCAGCGGCAGGCCAACCCGCGTAAAGAGTTGTTGCCCAACGACTCTCTAGCTTTTTTTTTTTTTTTTTTTTTTCAAAATGGACCCTCAACGGCTATTTCCCCCCACCCCTAACCTACAAAACTCTATAAATACCGCCAATTTGTCCCGAAACTCACCAAACACTCTTTAACTCTCTCTAATTCTCTTCAACGCTCTATTTTCATTTTCTTTCTCTCATAATCTTCAAATCTCTCAATTTCTTCTACAAAAAGTGTTAGAATAGAATTTATTTTTTATATATTTTTTCAATTCTTTAGGCAAATTCTTCATATTTTGGAAGTTTATTAAGTGGCAGAATAATGGATAATTCAAGTCTTGAAGAAGACAAGAAGTAAAGCTCAATAAAGTATTATTGTTTCTTGACCATTAACTAGTTAGTATTTCTTAATCTTACATTCTTATTTTTTTAACTTTATTAATTATTTATTTATTTTAGTTATTTGTTTCATTTTTAAGTTAATTTACAAGTTATATATATATTTCAATTGTTTTATTTTATTATTTGTTAATACCTTATTTCATTTTATTTGAACTATTATTTAAATTTAAATTGATTGTTTTGTTTAGAAGTAATGGATCTAAATCAATACATCATTTTTCTTTACAACCATCTGCACATTTTGATTTCAATATAGATACAGCCTTAAAATTAATAAATAATGAAATAAGTAATGAAAATAAAGGCCTTAGCGTTAGTGTACCACAACCAACTACAACTATTAATCTTGATGAATTTAATATAGGTGTGCCTCAGGACCAAGTTGATGGTAAAACTTTAGAAGTTATAACTAAAGCAAAAATATCTATGGTTTGGAATCTTTTTAAAAAGACAATAATAATGATAAGACAATATGTAAAATTTTTAATGTGGTATATACATATAAGAAAAGAGGAGAGACGGGAACGTTAGTTAGTGATATTTGATCATTATATGCATATTCTACATAGCATTTGAGGTTTAACTTAGCTTCTCTATTTTCTCTTTATTTGATGTAGATGAAGAAAGTTGAAATAATAATAGAACTCAAGAAGAAAAGGAGTGAAAAAAAGAGCAACATGGAAGACCTATGGCATCATTCCCTTATTTTGCACGCAGTCGTGCAGAACTAGAAAGTCAATAGTCAATAATCTGGAGGTCCATGGCGCCATAAATCCCACAGTGCATGATACCATGCACGTCCAAAAGTTAGAAATGGTAGGGATCCTGAAGGCCAACGTGTCGTACTGATCGTTAGTCATGGCACCTTGCATGTTTCCAGCACATGAAGGCTTCAAGAGCCACGATATTGTTTAGAATAAAACCTAAAGCATCAGAGCATGCACAGCGACGTGCAAGCCACACTCCACAGCACTATGTAACATCGCAGATGACACCCTAGTTTGCATATTTCAAGGGTTTCAGCCACCCAATCTATAAATACTCTTTTTTTTTAACCTAGAGAGAGAAAGGCAAGAGAAATCACAAGAAAACTTTGAGAAAACACCTTGGAATCACAAGAGAAAGCCAAGAAGAGAAGATATAAGGTGAATTGAAGAGGAAAAAGGGGCACCCAAAGGAAGATTGCAAAGAAGAAGAATGATCATTGTCTATGAGTTCTTCCTTTTAATTCTCTGTAATTTGACTTTGTGGTTGCTAAAATTATTTAAATTGAGTTGTAATTAAAGAGTTTTACCCTACATTATTCATATATTTGATTTTTATTTGACTTATTATTATCTATTTTGAATAATTTATCACTTGAGTTTTGTTTATTGGATTAAATTTTTAGGTAATTCTCCTATATTGAATTTGAGAAAGAATATATAAGATAGGTTCCCTTCTATTATGATCCAATGAATTTGTTTTCCCTTGATGAACTTGAAAAAAAAAATTGGGGGATGTAGACCTTGGTGATAGATGAGATTATTAAGGTCACCTAGAGATATAGATCCTTTAGCTTTTTGGCTTGGGCTTTGATTTCTCTAACTTTATGCATCCTTAAGTTTGATTCATGTTAATAGAGATATTTTTGGATTAGGCTCAAGGGTAAAAGATTCATTACTTGAGAAAGATTGAATTTCAATTTATTTGAGTAATCTTGCCCATACTTGAATTAGATGTTGATTGTTTAAATGATGGTTGATTCTTGGATGTAAACGGATATTTCTCTTTAATTGCATAGTCAATTCCCTTTTCCCTACTTTAATTTTGCCTTGGTAATCTTTTGGTTTTATCTTGAAAATTGGGTATAGCTTTCTCTGTGACACTCTTGGGCACTTGACCTACAATAGTTAGTTGTTTATAATTCTTTATTTTGATTGATTGGCAAATGAAACTTGAGAGAAAGTAGTGGCAGTTAGCGCCCTTTTATTAGGATCTTCGATACTTACTAACCATACTCTTTACTACATGATGGATATACTTGCCTAAAATGTGTATATATGTGAGTTAAATTGGTATTTTACTTTAAAACTTGGTTGAGTGTTGGATTTATCTTATATACATAGCACAAACCACACACTCAAGCACACACAACAATCAAACATATGAAAATGTCACATAATGATTCGTTAGAAAACCTACTTAAACAACAACAAATCCATACTTCAGGAGATCAAATTATAGGTAATTTCTAATATGATCATAAAAAAAATTAGAATTAGATTTGCTAAAATACTTGTTAAAACTAGATTACCTCTTAATTTTTCATAAAATATACTATATGAACAATTCTTGCAACACTATTGCCAACCAGTATAGAAAATGATTCCTAGAACAATATTAAAATGTGATATAGTGAAGATATATAAAGAGATGAAAGTGTGTCTTATTGCTATACTTGATTCTTATAATTGGAAATTTGTTCTTACTTATAATAGTTGGACTGTAATTACTAATGAGTATTATTTGTGCATTATATGCAATTAGATCGATCATAGTTGATTAGTACAAAAAATCACTATTTGTTTTAAATTATTTGAATATCCTCATATAGATACTAATATTGCTAGAATGATTACTGAAACATTTTGTGAATATAAGATATTAAATAAAAATATTTCTATTTCTTTAATGCTTCAAATAATGGTTCTATTATAGCAATTTTAAAAAATACTATTAATCATATGTTAGATGGAATTTTATTTCCTACTAAGTGTGATTGCCATATATTTAATTTGTATGTTAAAGAATGATATAAATATGTTAATGATACTGTTAATATAATTAGAAATATTATTTTATTTATTAAAACTTCTCCAACTAGATTTCTAAATTTTAAGATTTTAAGCAAAAATAAGGTATGTCTTTTAAAAATTTTAAATTATATCGTAAAATTAGATGAAACTCAACTTTTAATATGTTTGAAAGTGTTATATCTTATCAAAATTATTTTATTGAATTTTGTAATAGTAATAATTTTCAATTTCAACTCACTGAAACTCATTTGAAAACTATATTGCACTTTTAATAGTTTTATTTACTTTTAAACAAGCAACCGAATTTTTATTGAGATCTTATTATCTCACTACTCATCATATTCTCCCCACACTTACTCAGATAGCACATATTTTTAATGAGTATATGAAGCATCTCCAATCTGATAATTTTATAAAAAGTATGTTTGAAAAATATAAAAAAATATTATGAAAAGATTCCTATTTTATATTGTATGGTATTGTGTTTAAATCCTTGTGTAAAAACTCCTAGATTTCATAGTATTATCGAATATCTTTATGAAATATTAGATTTTGATGAATCTCCAATCCGTAAACAATGCATGATAAAAATATATATATAAAAGAAAAAATGGATATGCTTATATGAGTTTGAATCTTCTTATTCTAGTTCTACTACTATAAGTAGAGAATGTTTACCATCATCATCTAACAGTCAATTTCAATCACTACGAAAATACACCTTTTCGATTTTATCAAAATTTAATCAATATGGTATCATGAAGCGTCAAAGAAGATCATCCACTACCTAAATGAGATGGTAATTTACGAAATGCAACTTCTTGTAGAAAATTATAATCAATATTTTAACATTTAGGGTTGGTAGAATGATCATGAAAAGAAATAACCAATTTTATCTAAAACGGCATGTGATCTTTTAATGCCATTTATCTCTATAGTACATCGAAAAACGTCTTTCATGAAAGCACTCGAATAATTGATGAAAGAAGATCTCGATTGGCTCTTCATACATTAGAGATGTTAATATGTAACAATAGTTAGTTCGCGGCCGAGGAATGACAGTTAATTCCTGAATTATTGATTATGACTTAGATGAAGAATGGGATAACCAAGTAGTTAGTTTAGTATTTCAAATAACTAGAAATTTATGGTACGTAAGTTGAATATTGTCTCTTTCAAATTGACCATATCCACGAGTTTTTACCAAAATTTTGATATGCTTACAAAATTCTTTGATAGTCATATTGAAATTTGGGCAAATATAAGTAATTCCTAGATTTTCAAACAAATCTACTTTGAGCATTCCAATAATTTGGTGTGCTTGATTTGAAAATCTAGAGTCATAAAGGACTAAGAGTACTTTATCTCTTTTACCTTTCATAGTAAGTCCTATGAGTCCAATAATTATTAATCCTAAATGGATATAATTATGTCCTCAAGTTTGGCGTGATCTAGCTGAATCTTCAGTCATTAGAGTCATTCTTACTTCATGTCCTTCTGGGATATGAAGTGGTTCTGCTCTTTGATGTCTGAAGAGAGAAGTTGTTCTACTGAACCTGCTCACACCATATAATGTTTGTGGTTGCATAGAACGAAGTTGTTGTTCAGAAAATGTGCTCATGTCTTGGTTGACATCTACTACATCTTCTAAAGTCTGAGTGATTTGTCTGGATCCTAATCCAGATCCTTGTCTGAGTATTCTTCCAAGGAAGTTCTTCATGGAAATAGTTTCGTGGTAATTTCCCCAATTATTTCTTCTTTTTTTAATTTGCTAAGTATAGTATCTATATCACTAATGTATGTTTCTAAAAGATTATATAATTTATCAGTGTCAATAATTAAATTGTACATCCTAATCTAACCATTTATGTGTGTGTATATATACGTATACATCCATTTATATATAATACATATACATATCCATTTATATATATATACATATACCACATATATTTGTGTGTGTGTGTATATACATATACATATTTATGTGGTATATGTATATGTATATACATTTATATATAATACATATATATGTATAATATCCATGTAAATATATATATATATATATACATACATATATATATATATATAATACATATATATGTATAATATAGCACATTTATAGATATATACATATATACAGACAACAAGCATATGCAAAATCCTATCCAATTTCTTTTACATTCCACACAGCCCATTATGAGAGAATTATACTCTATGAGATAAAAAACTCGATACATTGATTGTTCTGGGATTTATTCCAGACTTAATTATCTACAACATTCTTCTCCAAAACATATTCGATATTGGTATGATTTTGGAGCTATTAACTCCATATACATGGCTGTCCTTCTTTTCCAAGAACAAGTCCATTACCACAGTGGATAAAAGATGGAGTTGAGGATTGTTATGTCAATAACCCTACTTTTACTTCCAAAGATACATTGGTTCTCAAATTCTTATATGGAGGACCAGATTTCTAGCAACAAGAATGATACCCTACATATCATTTTATCCAACTTGGAAAAGTAGAAGCTTTTTCTATCTTTTCCTCTTAGGAACTTCACAAAGAAATTGTTAGATTTGAAGAAACAAATATTCATTACAAATGAGCTATTGGTATGACAGTTGTAATTCAAAGCATGGGAACTTGTTTCAAGTGTGGATTTTGTACCTATGGATGAAAAAATCATGTATTCTTCTATCTTGATTGCACCTGCTAAGGTTACTCCACGAGCAACAAATAAGTTTCTAAAAACTAAGATTAAGATGACTACTAGTGAAATAATTCGCTCAAGTCCACAGGCCCAGGAATGTCTGTGTCATTTCAGACCACATGATAAGGGTACATGTCCCTTTTGCTCACTGCTTAAAGAAAAGCAAATTTAAAAAGGAAAAGCACTCGACATCGACATCGACAACGACTAAAAGAAAGTTGAGAAGACATAAAGAAAAAAAGGAGACATAAAATTGATTGAATAGAAATAAGATGCTTGACAAGAGGATCTCCACCTTCACGCAAAAGGATAAGTACCTATAAAAAGTGTTGTGCATAGCAATAATGTAGCTTACAATTGTCTCTGAAGTATTAAGATTGTAAAATAGTTATGAAGTCTGGATTTAAATTCTATCTATATCTGCTATAAACAAATTATCTTAATAAACTTCTAAATTTGCCTTCAATTGTAAATCAAGGGATCATTATATTCCTTCTTTTATGTGTAAACAAAAGATCTTAATAAACTTCTAAATTTGCCTACTACAATCTTCTTGATTGCTAAGAGGACCCGTGGATTAAAGAAAAGAATTTCTTTATGTTGTGATAATCCAAAAATACCTTTAATAGTAGGACGTGATAGTCCTTTTTATTATAATGAAATAAAAAGAAAATATAAAAAAGCTAAAATATTTTAAGAAAAGATATTTTAAGGAAAAAAGTTAGATATTCAAAGAAAAGAGGATATAAAAATCCAATAAAATAGACTTATAAAAGAAAAAAAAGAAGGTAACTAAGACTAACGAATGCCAATGCTATTATTGTCATGAGATAGGGCATTACGCTAGTAGATGTCCCAAGAAATTTGATAAAAATAAAAGTTCTTTGAAATTGATGATGATATAAAAAACATGATAGAACAAGGTAACTTTGTTCCAATAAATAAATTTGAAGATATTAAGTCTAACAACAGTCTCTTTATTTTAATTGAAACTGAATACACTTCATCTACAAATAATAAATGAGATAATTGAAACTAGTAGCATCCATAATAGATAGTTCTGAAGAACAATTAGGTGAATACAATATAGGAAATTAAAATTCAATGTTTACCGTGGAATTTCGTATCATTTACAAGATAAAAATTTTGATAAACCATTAAGCTTAATTCAAGATTTTAAAAGAAAGGAATTCTTTTACCAATCTAATCAACCTTATTCAATAACTTATATGATTTCATATGTTATTCCTAATACTCATCATTCTGAATGTTTTGTTACTAAAGATACCCTTGATTTTCTATATTTATTTAATGAAATAAGTCAAATACAATTTCCTAGTTTACCAAAAATCTAAGAACTAGAGACAATCTCATTGAACTTAGATTTACAACAGAACCCTTTGATATTAACAAATCAATTACCTCTGAATGTATAAAAATGTGTGTGTGTGTGTGTAAACACACACAAACATATTATATATATATATATATATATATATATATATATATATATTGGAATCAAGACTCTGATACCAATGACTTCTGCTTTTAATATTGGTGCTATGAAGACATCTAACAATGGAGAAACTGTTCTTTTTCAAACCGATTTGCAAAGATCTCATCTTTCAATTCCCAAGCCCATCTCCTGGAATCGAGTAAGTCTTCCTTCCAATTGGCTTCTAATTGATGCAGCTCCTTTTGATAAACCAGAAAATTCTACTATATTAGAAATCAGACAATTCTCCTATGAATCTGTAGAAATTACTTTCCAAAGATCTCAGCCAAAGGATTTCATATCCCCAATCTATTGCCTCTTCATCAGGAATCCAACCACCTCAACATTCAGTATCCTTTGTAGCTACCCATCTACAAGGTATCAATCTCGACTCTAGGATTCCTTAAACCAGGTATGTTGCCCGACCTGAAACTGATGATACTGAGATAGATTTACCTACCTCACCTACTCATTCTGCTATGGCAGGAGAACTTAATGTTCTTCAAACCGATGATAAAGAAGTACAAAATATTTTTGTTATTGACAAAACCAAATTAAGAGAAGAATTTTATTCTCTTCCACATCTTTCTAAAAGAATATGGTTCTTCGAAAACTTTCAAGGATCTGACCAATAGAAAGTTCAGGATTCTTATTATGAATTTTTAAATTCAATTGAAAAATAAATTAATTTCTTTTATGGTTTTGAAGCGTATGCTGAAGTCCATAATATTGATTATCCTTTTGCCTCTTCTGTTAATGTTTCAAAATTATGGCAAACTTCCCAGGGACAAAATATTTCTGCTGAATTTCCCCCTGGTCAGAAATTCAAAATTCATTTTGGAGTTGAACAAATTGATGCCATTCCTTTTAAAAGGAAAGACATAGATGATGATATGCTTCGTCCAAAAGACATTCAAAATATTTATGAACGAAACAATTATACAAACAAATATTTGCAAACTATTGGTGAATATTTGATTTCAAAACCAAGTATTTCTTCAACTCCGGTTATTCTTGAATCTAGTACTTCTTCATCTTCAATCCCTTTGTTCCGACCTTATGAAATTCCCCTCCAATATAGGAAAGAACTTAATAGGAGAACATCAGACAAACCTATTCTCACTGATCTCCAGCGTAGAATAGCTGAAATTGAAAAATCAATCATTCCAGAGTCTACTGAACAGGTTGGTTCCAAAAATTTTATTTCTGTTTTAAATCAAGATGATCCTAATTCTGCTTCTGATAATTATTCTGATGATAGTCCAGAATCTCCTCCAAACCTTGGTGTTAACTTAGGAAAACTGCTTCCTCTACAACCTGGCATCCTGCCTCTTAGATTGAATAGACATTCCAATTGGAAAACTTCTCAAAAGTTGTACTATCCTAGAGCTACTCATCCAGATGTTGCCCGTGAGGAAAGTCCCAACATTCTTCAAAACTGTTACAATGCTAACAACATCTATAAATGGAACATAGATGGTCAATCTGAGTACAACATTATGTTTAAACTTCAACAAATGACCATGGTAGCCACTGCTTATCGCACTACCAATAATTGTTCTGATCAGCTTGCAGCTCATGTTCTTACGTCAGGTTTTATAGGACAACTCAAAGGTTGGTAGGATAAACATCTCACTGAAGCAGACCGGCATAACATTTTTCATGCTGTCAAAACCAACCCAAACGGTCAACCAATCCTTTAGAATGGAGAACCCATTTCTGATGTTGTGTTAACCCTTATCTTCACCATCATTAAAACCTTCATAGGTAATCCTGGAATTTTCAGAGAAAAGTCTATTGAAATCCTAAACAACATTAAGTGCAAAACCTTATCCGATTTCAGATAGTATAAGGATACCTTTCTCACTAGGATCTATGTGAGACCTTATGGAAACAGCCAATACTGGAAAGAAAAATTCCTAGATGGACTTCCAAAATCCCTTCGTGATCTTGTTCGTGAAGAACTCCAAACCCAGTACAATGGTGTTGTACCTTATGAAACCATTACTTTTGGCCAATTAACCAGCCAAATCAGATAGGTTGCTCTCAAAATCTGTTGTCAAGATAAGATGTTAAGACAAATAGCTAAAAATCATGCCCAGCGAAATAAAGACTTGGCACATTCTATGAACAATTTAGACTACCCTCATGTAGTACCAAACCCCGTAGGAAACATAAACATAAACAATCTTCCTATAGACCTCCTCACCTTAGGAAAAGGTTCAATAGTTCAAAGAGGCTAGCACTTCCTACTCCTCTTACAAAACCTTATAATCCATACAAAGCTACCAAGTCTGGGTCTAAAACCAAACCTATAGTAGCCCAACCCAAAACAGTTATCTAATTTAAATGTAACCAACCAGGTCACCTTGCCTGGTTCTGCAAAGTTCACAAAAGAATCCAAGTAATGGACATTTCAGAAGATATTAAGCAATCTCTTAACAATATTCTTTGTCTAAGTGATATTTTTTCTGACTCCTCTGATGCTGATGATGAACAGCAATTCAACTAAATTCAGGAAGATGATATTCATTCTTCTTCATCTTCTGATTCTATAGAAAATGATCATTTTACCTAATATGATCAATCAATTATCAATACTCTGACAACAGAACAGGATCTTCTCCTTGAACTAATCAATAAGCTTACTGATTCTACAAACAAAAAAGAGTATCTTAAACGATTCAAGAAAATTCTAAATCAACCTTCTTCATCAAATTCCAATCATTTTTCCCGACATCCAAGGATTGCCAACACCTACAATCTAACAGATATCCTTAACAGGTTTCCTTCTAAACCTTCGACATCTGTTACTATTCAAGATCTCCAATCTGAAATTGCTCTTCTTAAGGAAGATATCCGAGAAATCAAAGCTTCTCAACAATTAGATCGACTAGTTCTTCAAAATCTTTGTTCTCAAAAGAAACCAGAACAATCAATATCAGAATCTACTGATACAAATTTCCTTAACTATCTTTCAGAAATGTCTATCCAAAGGTGGTATATTTGATTCACTTTGGTTATTCAAAATTCTCTAACTTTAGAAACTCCAGCACTTGTTGATATCGAAGCTGATCTCAACTGCATTCAGGAAGGTCTCATTCCTACAAAATTTTTTGAAAAAACCAAAGAACCTCTCCGCTCAGCCAATAGTAAGAAACTAGGTATTAGTTTCAAACTTTCAAATGTTGAGGTAAAACATTCTTCATTATCTGTCTTTACTTCCTTCTTTCTTACCAAAGATGTTGCTCACCCTGTAATTTTAGGCACCCCTTTTATTCAACAAATTATTTCATTTATGGTCCTCAAAAAAGGCATTCAGGTAAAACATCTGAACCAAAAGATACTCATTCTTTTCAATAGGCCACCTATTGAAAAAGAACTGCAGCTTCTAGAAAACAATACAGCCCAAATCAATTTCCTCAAAGAAGATGTAGCATTTCAACGTCTTCAACAATATCCAATTGAGCCAGGCATCAACGCCCAAATTGCAAAAATGGATACTCATATCCAAACCCAACTTTGTTTTGATCTTCCAACCGCATTTTTGAATAGAAAACAACACATTGTTCGGCTTTCATACGAGCCAGACTTTGATGAAAAATTCATTCCAACAAAGGCCCATCCTATCCAAATGAATCATGAGCTCATAACTTATTACCAAAAAGAGATCAACAATCTTCTACAAAAATGACTAATATCTCCTAGCAACTCTCCTTGGAACTGTGCAGGATTTTATGTCAATAAAATTGCTAAACTTGAGCGAGGTGTTCCGAGACTTGTCATCAATTACAAACCTCTCAATTCAGCCCTCGGATGGATTAGGTATCCTATTCCAAACAAAAAAGATTTGTTAAACAGATTACATTCTACTTTACTGTTTTCAAAATTTAATTTGAAATTAGGTTTTTGGCAAATTCAAGTTGATCCTAGAGATCACTACAAAATTGCTTTTACAGTTCCATTTGGCAAATATGAATGGAATGCGATGCCTTTTGGATTAAAAAATGCTCATTCAGAATTCTAGCGAATTATGAATGAAATTTTTAATCCATTTTCTCGATTTATTATTGTTTACATTGATGATATTCTAATTTTTTCTCAAAATTTAGATCAACATTTTAAACATTTAAAAACTTTCTGTCACATAGCTAAACATAATGGTTTAGTCCTTTCAAAAACTAAGTACAATCTTTTTCAAACCAATGTCCGATTGTTGGGACATCAAATTTAACAGGGAACTATTACTCCTATCTAGAGGTCAATTCAGTTTGCTAACAAATTTTCAAATCAAATTATTGATCGAACTCAACTATAGCACTTTTTGGGTTGTCTGAATTATGTTTCTGAATTTATTATGGGAATTAGTACTCTCATTAAACCTCTACACAACAGACTCAAACAGCCTCCTCCTCCATGAATCGATGTCCATACTTCCATAGTCAAGCAGGTCAAAATGAAAGTCAAGACTCTTCCTTGCTTGGCACTTCCTGACCCTTCTACCCCTAAAATAGTCGAAACAGATGCTTCTGATATCGGCTATGGTGGTGTTCTTAAACATGTCAAAGATGGCAAAACTCATATAGTTGCATTTGCATCAAAGCATTAGAATAGTTTTCAGCAGAACTATCCTACAATAAAAAAAGAAATTTTGACAATTACTTTATGCATTTCAAAATTTCAAGCTGATTTATTAAAACAGAAATTTTTACTTCGCATTAAACGCATATAGTGTGGCCCACTGCACCCGCTACACTAGATAACCGCCTCTTGGAGACCCAGCAACCTTGGATCACCCGCGACCCGTCCATGAAGCTACCCCGTGACCTGCCACAATTGCATTTCACAATTTGCAATTGCAAATTGTATCCACGAGAAAGCCAGCGAGGAAACGTTCCTTGCGTGCCTTGGAGCCGAGTATCATGATCCGCGAAAAAGCCGTGCTTCTGCGAGGAAACCTTCCTCGTGTGCGCAATGGAGCCGAGGCCAACTCGGGCCCGACTACAGCTCCAAGCCACGATAGGCTTGAAGGCCTTCAACTCCTCTCATATTCCGCAGCTTGGCTCGGCTTCGACAACTCGGCTGCTATAGTGATGTCTTCTTTTTTGTTTTTTTGTGCGATTTTCTCTGATATTCTTCCTAATCCTTATAACTACTGAATTTTCCCCTTCCTTTTTCCGCCTTCAAAATTTCGAAACCCTTGGCTTAATCCAAGGGACAAACATCTCATTTAATTCCAGCCCTTGGCCTTCTATTTTCTAAAAAAAAGATTATGATAGGATATTAGGAACAAAAATTTAATTTACCAATTTTATAAAATAATTTCCAAGATAAAGCACACCCCCAATTTTTAGGGAATTGGTCTCCAAAACCTTAAGAATTTCGGCCAAGGTTAGGGAAAATTAGGGTAGAAGGAAAATAAAAAGAAGGAAAGAATTTGAGATAGCTAGGATTCGAACTCAAACCCACCAAAGAACACACACCAAACTCTATCCACTAAACCACATTGATTCCTAGCAAGTATTCTCCTAATAAATTCCCTTCAAAAAAATAAAATTCAACTACCTCAAATACCATAACCACCTCAAGCCCAAATTAATTCATGCAACAACAAATTGACATTTTCATGAAAATACTCCAAATCATCAAATGTAGTATAACTCAATATGACATGCATGACTTTTTCCCATTTACTAAAGGTGGTCTAACATGGGGTATTACAAATAATCACATGGATAACTATTTAGTACTAGTGATATAATCCCAATATAGCAAACGTGCAAGTATCCTTAGACTTGATATCTCCAAGGTACTTTGTTTGCTGAGCATTATGCTTTGATTCCAATCTCTGGAGCTCGATCGAAAGCCACCTATAGGATGAATATTGGATACATTATGAGGTAAATGAAAGTAGTTGAGAGGGTTAATAAAGGATTCACCACTCCTAATAGTATGGGCAAATATCTCACGGCCACATGTAGGAATTACTACTAAATAAGTTATTGGCCAAGGCAATTGTGTATTGAAAACAGTTCCAATTGATACACATCTAGAATAGTGGGTTCCTGGTACAAGTACTATTGCATTCAGGCCAAAATTAATCTTGAAGGGAGTTGGCACTAATTTCGTACTCCAAACTGAATGAGATATTGTATGGTGAAATGAGTTAATTACATTGTAGTTTGTTATTGAAGGATTCATGTCAAGCCACTTGACTTCTTGGACTTTTGAGTGGTCATGATGTGTTGGTAGATACCACTCATGATCTGGGAATATGGGTTTATTAATAAACTAATCCTGAGTAGAATTAATATGATTAATTCTAATTAATTATTGATTATTAATCTCAAAGACATTTGGATTAATTCATGCTTGCTACAAATTAATTGGGAAACCTAATAGATCACACGCAATAAATGATTATATATACTCAAGATATTATTTGATAACATAGTGGAGTTGATTGATAACATAGAGAAGTTGTTGTGGACAAATTATATTTAGTTATAATTTATAGTCCAAAATTACAATTGTGAGAATTTAATATTTCCAATTACAATTAGGAAATTCTAATAGGATTAGAATTCTCAGTTTTAGTAGGGTTTTTTAGTTTATATATATGATATACTCGAAACCCTAGCTAAGGTTGGAAAAAAAGAAACCTCCAAAACCTAGGGCAACAAACGACTTCCTCTCTTCTCTTTCTCTCTCGTGGTTCTTGCAACCCAACCCTAGCTGCCACTTAGATTTTCTGCTAGCACAGAAAACTTCGTGCTAGAATGTATCCTCTGTATGGATTACTGTTAGAGATAATCACACAATGTGATTATAGTGGTTGGATGTTCAACTCTCGTGGAGTTTGATCAAGAGGATTGCTGGATCACGCTTCAACTTGAAGAAGAAAAATTTTTGTTCTTTGGACGATCAAAGAAAGGTAAAAGCTATTACCTTTGTTATCTTTATGTCTTGTTTTCCACACATATGCAGATCTTGAGATGGTATCTCGTTTTATTTTTCTGCTGCGCCATATATGATATGCAAGAGATACTTAACATAGAGCTGCCGTCTAATCATGCGGGGAAAAATGCGGCTCAGGAATCCTGTTGAAAACTCAGTCCTAACTTCTGGTCTAGGTGTTGGCTGAGGTATAGGAAGGAAGTCGAGTGACAATGACCGTGTCCGGTATAACTACTGTATCAAGCCACACCACACGCATGAGACATGCTATAAAATACATGGAAAATCAAAAAATTGGCAGGGCTCTCATGAAGGAAAATTTAAGAAAAACCCCACCGCACATGAGGCCAGCTTGGATTCCATTAGCAAGGCGCATATTGATCAACTCCTAAAATTGTTGAAGTCTAGTTCATGTTCATCTAGTGCTCCTAATGCTTTCATGGCACAAACATATAGTGATTTTAAGGCTTTTTCATGTCGGCAGTTAATCATTCCACTTCTTTGATCATAGATTCGAGTACTTCTGATCATATGACTAGCTTATCTAGTTTATTTCATTTTTTTAATCCTTGTTTTAGCCATTAAAATTTTTTTATAGTAGATGGATCATATTCACCGATTGCCGGCAAAGATATGGTTAACCTTTCACCAAATGTTTCCTAAGAAATGTCTTACACGCTCCTAAATTAACCTATAATCTACTATCAGTCAACAAATTATCCAGAGATTCTAATTGTTATGTCACTTTCTTTAATTCCTACTATGTCTTTCAGGAATTGAATTTGGGGAGACGATTGGTAATGCTAAGTTAATCAATAGTCTCTACTTTTTTGAAGATCAAGAATCTAAGAGTAAAGATGCTCGTAGTTTAAGGAGTATGAGTTCTTCCTCTATTAGAGATAAGATTATGCTTTGGCATTACAGACTTGGTCATCCTAGTTTTCCTTATCTTCAAAAACTATTTCCTACTTTATTTAAGGGTTTGGGTTGTTCTAAGTTTTATTGTGAAATTTGTATTTTATCTAAGAGTTATAGCTCTTTATACTTCTAAAGAGTATCACACTTAGAAACCTTTTTACTTAATTCACAGTGATATTTGTGGTGCATCAAGGATTAATTCAATTTCCAATAAAAAATGGTTTGTGACTTTTATCGACGATTATACTCCTCTATGCTAGGTTTATCTAATGTCAAAAAAATCAAAGGTTGAAAAAATATTTAAAATGTTCTACTCTATGGTTAAAAACCTTTTTGGGACAAAAATTTAAATTCTCCACTCTAATAACGGAACAGAATATTTCAAAGGTGTCCTTGGTAGTTTTTCACTGAAAAAGGGATTCACCATCAAACTATCTTTGTTGATACACACAACAAAATGGCATTGTTGAATGCAAAAATAAGCACATTCTTGAAGTGTCACATGCAATTATGTTTTCTATGAATGTCCCTAAATACTTATAGGAGGAAGAGGTCTTATCTGCATCATATTTGATTAATAGGATGCCAACATGTGTTTTAAACTATATAACACCTCTTGATTGCCTTAAAAAAAAATAAATTCCTAAGACATGTATTCCTTCCAACCTTCTGCTTAAAATATTTGGTTGTACAACATATGTCCACATTACTCAAGGGAGATCCAAACTTGATCCTAGAGTAGAAGGGTATCCCTAGATGAAAAAAGGTATAAATGTTTTAACCCACAAATGAAAAAGGTTTTTGTTTCTATGGACATTATATTCCTGTAGCATCAATCTTTCTTTCAAAAAATTTCACTTCAGGGGGAGAATATATAAAACGAAGGAAATTTTTGGGATACTCTTACTTGACCTAAACCTGTTGATACTATTGATTCTATAACTAGTGGAACTGTTGCTGATTCCACAAATGGTGATGAACTCTCAAGTAAAATAGGAAATAACAATGATAAGAAAACTCTTGAGTCTACTTTTCCAAGCATTTCTGAGTCTTCTACAGGGGGAGAGATACTACTGAGAGTTCATAAATAGCCTCTTGTTTAATTTTCAAAGAACAAAGACGACCATGATTCCCTTAGAGCTAGCTAAATCGTTTACTTCGATGACAGGACCTAAAGCCACCCCATGTATTCACAATAGTCTTCTTACCAGTATACTATGTTCTCATGATAATTCCAATATTGATTCTTTTTCTCAATCTGTACCTAATGATGAATCAAGTGACTTGAATATTCCTATAGGTATCAGGAAACCAAAACGTTCATGTACTTCGCATCCTATATCCCATTACCTGACCTATGGAAATCTATCAAATACACATAATGTTTTTGTATCTAAGATATCTGACTTGGTCATCCTGAGAATTATATAAGAAGTACTAGGTGGTCCTAATTGAAGGCCAGCAGTCATGGAGGAGATGAATACTCTGAGGAGAAGCGGGACCTGGGAAGTTATTAACTTGCCTAGGGGACAGAAGATAGTTTGTGTAACACCCCACACCCTAGGTACCTAGATAGGGCAGGATGTTGCCCCGTCCCAAAGGACTAAGGGTTTTTATAATGAGGTACAACAATAAAAAAACTGCTAAATAAAATTAAAAGGATAATTCATTACATCCGTAAGAAAAATTTATACAAGTCCGGAAAATCAAAACTAACAAACGTCTCTTGAAATAAATTCAAAACACAAATAAATAGATAAGCTGGAGTTCATCTCCTAACGCTTCACCCTACTCAAGATAAGCAATCCCCTGAAATCATGATATAAAAGATGTGAGATTGATATCTTAATAAGTCTCATATGTGTAAGTGTCAATTGAAACCATTTCGTGTATGCAGGTATATCCAAATTACAAAAAAAAAAACAAAAAACGTGTTTCCAAGTCAATTTCATCAATAATAGCTATACAAAGGAGCTTTGCTCAATAAATCCAAAATAGTTCACAATAAATCACTGTCTCATCACATTCATAATTCATTAAATAGGGATTAGCAAATGATTTAACAATATAGTAACGCAATCCATATCATAGTTACTACCATGATAGTCTCCCAATGTATTCTTTCAATAATGGGCAGTGGGGGATCCACCCACTAGGTGAGATACTCCTCCATCTCTACACCCAACATTTCGGTTGTCCAATCCGGATAAACAATGTCCACATGGACCAATATGCTAGCACGGACGGCCTGACTAAGTAGTACTGTCACCTCTCCAAGTTGAGTTTATCTTCTGGAGGTGGCCTCCTGCTAGAAGACTCATTCTTGCTCTTCAAGACTAGTACTCAACGCTCCCCGGTTAGGCACAGAATCATTTTCTCTTTTTCGAAAGTCTTTGATTAATTTGATTGCAAGATGTGATTTTTCATATAGCGTTTTCAAATCGTTTAACAATAGTGTAAGAAATCATTTTTGAGTTCGAATAATTAAAATTTAATAAATTCGTTTTGAAAATAAAACATCCACGTTTCCAATCCAAGCATCACAACAATCCAGTATAAACGAAAATCAGAGAAAATTGTTTGATTTGATTCTGATTTGGAGAAAACTCAAATCCATGCTACTGGTAAGATTGTGCCACTCTCTCTTTATTCGGCTTCTTGGTTGGGAGTGGGTCGGTTCCCTAATTCTTCTTCTTTTGGCGATTTCGAGCCTGGAAGGGTCTATTTTGTTGAAAATGGAGGAAGGTTAACCTTCAACCCCGGAGCAACCAACCCCCTCCTCTCCAAAGCCTGAATGGGAAATCGCGATGGATCTACCAAATGATATGAATGTGCCAGAATATTTACGCTCCCATATAAAAGAACAGTTAAGAGATTTGTTCAATATAGGGAGAAAGATGACACTTTCCGACCCAATGTTTGACCATTTTATTGAACCAGAGCCTTAAATGAAGCTAAGGTAGGGTTTGCTAAAGCTCTCCTTGAAAGAATAAAGGATCTTCAATTAATGCATTATAATAGAGGGAGTCACATTCCTTTTAAATACTCCACGAGAGAGAAGAAAAGGCTCTATTCGATTGTCTGGGAATACGCCGACAAATTGCCTCCAGAATAACTTCTTTCTTTTTTGGTATGCTACTCAGTTGAAAGCTATGAATCTTTGCGAGAAAGAAGGTAGAAGATAGGTGGAGAGAGGGAAGAGGGGAGGGAGGACTGAGGAGAGAAAGAGACAAGGTAAAAGGGGAAGGGGTGGATGATAGGTGGAGGGAGGGAAGAGGGGAGGGAGGACTGAGAAGAGAAAGAAAAAAGGAGGAAAGGGAAAAGATGATACTAGGAAAAGTGAGAAAGGATGAGAGAGATTGGTTTGTTCAGTTTTGTCAAAACTTAAAGTATACATGAGACCTATAGTAAGAAAGAGACGGTAATGAAGTGTTGATACAATTATTCTATTAACAATGTTTATTTTGACATATCCGTCGTTATCATGCTATTAACATGGCATCCATTCATTCCCTTCCTAATGCACTAAAGGTCTAGAATAAAAAATAGATCATCTGTTTTGGCCAGTCATATAGGTAACAATAGCGGGCGCACACACATGCACCGAAAATTATAGTTAAGTGGGGAACCTCAAACTGACACGCCATATAAAGTTATACGCATGTAGGCACATAGCAAAAATAAAAATGAATATAATATTCTAGTTATATGAAAACAGTGAAGTACAAATGTTTATTTCTTTTTCTATTTCAAATCATTTTGACAAAGTAAAATAAGGATATTCGTTTGGCATAAAACAAATAAAGATAATAGCAAGAGTTTGCTGCTACCTCTTTCTTTTTCAAAGGAAAAATAGGACCAAAGAAAAATAGTAAATGTGGTTAATGTGTGTGCTTTGCTCATGAAGGTCGTCAAAGCGAAGAATGTTACATCCTTGACACTCATGATTCGAAAATGATATTTTAAAGTCGCTAAGGCTTTCATTTGCATTCTTTTACATCTTCAAATGATTATAGATTAATTCAAACTCTTATTGGCCATCAAATCATGTTTCCAAAAGTCTCATTCTCTAAGGCCTCTTCCATGTGATTTTGAAACCTTTTAAGAAACCTTTTTATCTTGATTCTTAACCAAGTCATCTTGGATTTGAATTTCAATACCCTTTCGTGAAAATGTCCTTGTCTAGTCATATTCTATCACAATATGAAAGAATATCATCCACTACCGTTCCAAATCAGTGGCGCAATTGATTTGGAACTAACAAAGAATCAAACATTATCTTCCATATTATCGTAGAATTATACGAAATATCATTGTTCATAAATAGACTAAAAACTTCAGCCGAATATGCAAATAATGATCCATCGCAGCTACAGCATAGAGTGCCAATTAATAATGAAATCATCTTTGCTGCTAACTAAGAAAAAAAACCAAAATTTTTTAATAACAGTCTGCAAGAAAAATCTCTTTAAGTCGTCTCACATTCTTCATCTTCAAAATTTTATTATTATTTTAAAAAAGAAAAAAACTCCTCTCTGAGACTGAAATTTCCCAGAGAATTTTCAAATTTTTTCCACATTTTCAAGCTCCATCAAAAGAAATAGAGAACGCATCAAATTCCCAAAACCTACTTGCCATCAATATAAATTCCGCCAAATCTAATTTCACAAAAAGTACAACTAATTATAGAGACCTACTGAGACAAAATGGGAGAAGAATGGAATTGTCATAACCAAATTAAGATGATACTACCTACTTAGTTGCGGCTATAGAAGGGATGAGAATTGATTTTCGTCTGCCTTCTTGTTGAATCCCAAGCTGGCGCAGATAGTATCTGTGATCGTAGTTCTTCTGCTTCAACCCTAGCCTTTGGGAACAAAATTAATCACCGATTTAATCTTAAAAAGGAAGGATTTTGTATTGTTGGGGCTCCCCAACCCAAAGACGAAGTTGCGTGGGTTTGGCCCCAATTAGTTGCAAGATTGAGAATTTTGGAAAGAATTTGATACGCAAGGGTGAGCGAGAACTCAGAAAGGCGCAAGAGCACACACTCCACTAAGAAAAATGTAGATAAATATATCCTTTTTATCTTCCCACTTTACAAATTCTAGTGTGTCTTTATTTATGCAACGACCCACTAAACTAATACACCATTGTTCGATTTGAATCCAACTTTTGAATCGAATACAAAGATTTAATTTGATTTTTTACTATTTCGTTTTGATTCAATTTGATTTTGAATTTGTATTAAAAATTAAGTTCATTTTTTTTTTCAAAATAACAAATTAAAAGATCGAAAAATTAAAACTATATTTTTAATAAAATTAAAATATTTTTAATTAATTAATCATCTATTTATATATATAAATTATCAATTTTTAGTATTTCGGTTTTCGATTTGATTTGTTTAAAATTTGGTTTAATTTTATTCAGTTTTATAAAAAATTTGATTCGATTCGCTTTTATCCAAATTTTATACAATTGAAATTAAAAGCAAAATTTGAAATCAAAACTATACCAAAAAACCAATTGAACACCCTAGTCAAGATCATTGAAGAAATTCCTGTAAGAATTAGGCCATTTGATTCTAAAATTCTGAAAGAAGGCCAGATTTTGAAAGTGCTCTACCTATCAAACACGGAAAAAGTGGTAATTGACCATTGATTTTAGTTGATTGTTAATTAATTTAATCAGTTGATAACCATTTGTTTTTTCTAGTAATGCTCTAATACGTGGGAAATTCTTAGGTGAACCCGATCCGCAGCTCGACTTGTGGACTGAGTTAACCAGGGCTCTAACACACTTGTCTCCTCTTATTATTTTATTCTAAATTAGATTTTTTTTTCTTTTTTTTTCCTTTTGTCCTTAACCCTTGAGCAGACATCTGAATTTTTTGAAATCTCTGCTGTAACATCCCACTACCTAGACCCGACAGGACCGGGAATGTCGCCCATTCCATAAGATAAGGGGTCTTTATAAATAAGTCACATAAAAGAAAATAAAAGAAATATTTTAAAATTGAACTTATTACAATCTAAAAATACATAAACAAATCTAAAATAAATTGTTTGCTACCATCTCTCAAAACAACAAATAAGAAAAATAAACACAAAGTCTTCAAAGTATAGGCAACGAAACTAGCTATTCACCTCCATAGCAGGGTCGACCTGAAAACATGATATAAAAGGTGATGGGATAAAAATCTCAGTAAGCCCGTGTATGCTTTAAGTGTTTCAGGTAAAACAGTTCATGTATGCAAGTTGCAAAAATTGCATAAGAGAAAGTACTGACAAGCATTAAATAATGTTAAAAATAAAGAGTAGCGTTTTGCTTTTCAAACCATACATGTGCGTGTTGGGATGGGCAATGGAAGCAACACACAAATATATAGAAAAGAGAAAAGAAAATAAATAATAAAACACAACACAAAAATTTAATATAGTTCGATCTCTCAATTAAACCTATATCCACGACCCCGAAGGGAAACACTCCACTATGTAATTTTTGGATAGACAAAATTACAAACCCTCACAAACTAACTCAAGGCCCAAAAAAACTCCCAATTTACTAGACTCAATGAGTTGGTGTACTCCCCCTAAAAAAACACTAATCTATTTATAGGAAAAGTCTTCCTTACTCTTCTTTAAATTATCCCCTGTGGGATTGAGAAAAACTCAACAAATCCTCCATTTTCTCAATTTCCCAAATTACAACAGAATCTGAAAACTTAACTCTATTCCCAATCTTTGCAGTCTTCTTCTCTGTTGCTTCTTCCGTTTTACTTCCTTCAAGTCGCTTCTTCAAGGAATGACCATTGAGATGGTAAATGTTTTTACTCTTCTTTCTTCCTTGCATAATCAGACAGTTTTCTTTGTATATTTTGCAAGACTTCCCAACTCCAACATACTTGTATCCTTTTGATACCATCACACCTAATGAAATAATGCTGATACTAGAATCAAGAACATACCTTACATTAGGAGGTATTTTGACTTCATCATTGTGGAGCTTAAGGCAGACTCGTCCAACACCTTCAACCTTCATCTTAGAGTTATTTCCCACGTTGATGTGGCCAAAATTTCCCAATTGCAAATCATTGAACATGTCTTGGTCCTTGTAGATATACAAGTCTGATGCAAAATTCATTATCCAATTTGAATGCTTCTCATCAACAGTATTATCCAAACATCTCATCAACAATAGATTATCGCCCACAACCAAATTTGTAAAGGAATCACTTACTTTTGCCTTGCCTCTCATTTGTTCTCTTAGAGCTTTTAAATCCTCTTTCATTTTTGGGCAACGACTTTGGATGTGACCAATCTCCCCACAGTAATAGCACTCAAGGTTGCTACTATCACTTTGGTGGAATTTTCCTCTTTCTTGATCACCTCTTCTTTTGCTTCGACTCCTCCCTCTTCTCTAACTCTCTGTAGCTAGTACTCGACTATCTTCACAGTGATTTTTTTTATCATCTGATGATTTTCTTTTAACGACTTCGACACCTCATTCAATTACAGTGTACTTTTTCCTGCTAGTAGTGACTGCACCAATGGCGTGTAAGATTTAGGTAGAGAAGCCAACAAGAGCAATGCTTGTTCCTCATCTTCAATCTTTTCCCCTGAATTTTCAAGTCGAGATATTAACTTATTAAATTTATTTATATGGTCAATAATATTACCTCCTTCTTCTATCTTAAGCAAATATAGATCCATCTTCATCATTAAGCGGTTAGTCAGTGTCTTCGATATATGATTTTTATCTAAAGTCTCCCACATCTTCTTAGGTGATGTCTCTTTCAACACTGTAACTTTAATATGTGGAGCTAATGCTGACTGAATAGTACTAACCACTCTTTTCTAAATAATACTCTAATCTGAATCCTTCATCCCTTCCAGTTTCTCATCGTCTAATGCAAAATCAAGACCCTAAATAGTCTTCAATTGTGCATTGCCACAGAGTGAAGTCAATCTTTCCATCAAACAATGAAGGTAAAATCCCATTCTTCATATATGTGATATTTAAAGAATCCATAATAAAATATCTTATCTTCACGTGATATAAAAAAATTACTTCTTATTCAGAATTGCTGATGAAGTACCTTCTGTTCCTTTTCTCTCCTCCCTAAACCCGAACTTTGCTTTTCTCCTAAGCTGGAACCTTTGCTCTTCTCCCAAGCCCAAGCCGGAACCAGGCTCTTCTCCCAAGCCCAAGTCGGAACCAGGCTCTGATACCACTTGGGATGGGCAACAGAAGCAACACACAAATATATAGAAAAGAGAAAAGAAAATAAATAAATAAAACACAACACGAAAATTTAACGTGGTTCGGTCTCTCAATTAGACCTACATCCACGACCCCAAAAGGAAATACTCCACTATGTAATTTTTGGATGGACAAAATTACAAACCCTCACAAAATAACTCAAGGCCCAAAAAAACTCCTAATTTACTAGGCTCAATGAGTTGATGTACTCTCCCTAAAAAAACAGTAATCTATTTATAGCGAAAGCCTTCCTTACTCTTCTTTAAATTATCCCATGTGGGATTGAGAAAAACTCAACAGTGCACAATAAATACAACCACTCAAAGGGTTAGTCATGGGTTACCACACGTTGGGCCCCATGACCATATAATGGTCAGAATACCACACTTTGTGCAAACTGACAAAAGGTAGGTGTATGGCCTACCATGTAAGATACTCATTCATCTCTATATTTAAACTTACTAGTTGTCCACTCTAAAAACACACAGTTCACATGATTAATACTTGCTAGCTAGGACCGGCATGACCTACCGGACTAGCATCCTATCTAGGAAGGACTCACCCCCAGAGGTGGCCACCTACTGAGGGATTTACCTTAACCTTTCAAAGACTAATCCTAGTAGTCTACCCTTATTGAGTACTCAACGTTGATTATGTTAGGTATCTCAGGCTCGTATCCTATACGGCGCAGTGGAAAATAAACGAGATACCATCCCAGGACCCGTCTATGTGTGGAAAACAAGACATAATAATAACAAAGGTAAAAACTTTTACGTTTGGGTGATCGTTCGAAGAACAATAATTTTCTTCTTCAAGTCGAGGCGTGATCTAGCAATCCTCTTGTGCAAACTCCACAAGAGTTGGACGTCTAACCACTATAATCACAGTGTATAATTATCTCTAATAGTAATCCACACAGAGGAATACTTAAGTACCAAAGTTTCTTGTGCTAGCAGAAAAAGAAGGCGGCTAGGGCTGTTTTTGTTTTCAGCAAAATGAGAAAAGGAGAGGGAAGAAGAAGCTATTTTTTCGTGTGTCCAATTCCTCAGCTAGGGTTTCATATGACTCTACTATATGTTCAACGAAATTTCCCTCCCAAAACTGAGAATTCTAATCCTATTAGAATTCCCTAATTGTAATTGGAAACATCAATAACATCTAGCATGATTAAACATTCATAATTTCTTAAGACATAATGAACATACATCAATTCTCAAGGAATTCCATATAGCTTAATCATGATAATCCATTCTCATGTTCTAATCTCAACCCCCTTCATTCATATGCATATACTCAATCCCCCATTCATATTCTATTCTCCCTGTTAACATCTAAGAGACATGAATTTAGAATTAAAAGGAAGGTTTAAGGAGAAATACTTGATTGATGTTTGCTTTGATGAAGATTCAAGAAGGTCCACGCGATTGAGGGTCTTGTATTGTCCATGAGAGGAGAAAAAACAGCCATGGTTGTAACCACCAGAGAGAGAGAAAGAGAGAGCATTAGCATGATATGTGTGAAACCCCAACTAAAACTAACCTTAGGGTAAGGGAGTCGAGATGCATCATTGGAGTTAATTCTTGAGGTCTTGAGTTCAAATTCCATCATTGGAGTTTTAGCATGATTAAATTTTATTTTTGTATAGGAAGGCTATATTTCGGCCCTTGCATGCTTTAGGAAAGAGTAGGAGTGTTGTCTTAGGGGAGACATGATAGGAATGTCCTAATCATACTCTTGTGCCCTGCAAAAATTTCAAAAAGATTCCTACCCTTCTTGATCCCTAGCTCTCCTTACTTCTTAATCAATTAGATTGTTCCATTTACCTAAGCCAATTTTATTTCCAGAAAATTCCAACAAACTTCAGTAGCATTGAAGGTTCAAAAATGTCTAAGTGTGAGGTATCTTATTGACCGAAAATGCGGAAGAGTTATGGAAGGTTCCCAACAGAATTAATCTCCATGGTTGAACCTTCAAAACTCCAACCTAGTTATGTCATCTTCTTAAACTGAAAATTTTTCCAGCTTCTTGATTAGTCCAATTGTCAAAATTCTCAGCCATCTTTCCCTCCCAAATGTTGCTAGAAAAATGACCCATTCACTCAGCTTGAAGGCTGAAAATTCCAGCCAAAACCGAGCTGCACAAAAGCTGTGCAAACCAGGAAAATTTTCTGGTCAGTTTCGTAGCTTGGTGAGCTAAAAACCAAGCTGTTTCTTCCAGCTTTTCAACCAGCAATTCAACCTTGTTTTTCCTCCATAAAGAAGGCTGGAAACCAGCCTTAAAGGACCCTCCAATGGCCCTTCAAACCTTCTGCAAGTTGACTGAAACATGGCAGAAAAATCAGCCTAGAAATTCCAGCAAGCCTTGCGAAAAAACTGAACGGAATTTCCAGCTTTGTTCCTTCTTCACCCTTGTCGAAACTTCCTCCATTTTTCTGTACAAACACACCTTGATCAGCCATGAACTGAACTCTAGCATCCTCACCATTGTTCTGCACGAAAAACAGCTCCGTGGTTGCTCCTAAAATCTCTTCATCAAGCCATTAATTCAAGTCCAAAATTCCAGCAAAATATTCAGCATGCTACCATAGATTAACCCTCAAACAACCAGAAAATTCCTTCACCATGGTACACCATATTTCGGCCACTCAAAAGCTCCTTCAAACATCATTCATCCCAGTAGAAACCCCAACCAATCAGCCGGCCATTGAAGCTTCCAAAAGCTCTCCATCAACCAAGATCTCCTTACCATATTTGTTTCCAAAATTAATTCCCTAAATTATTCTTTTCGAATTTCAAACAACCAGCTTTCCTTTTCGTTCCAAATCTGAAAATCCAATTACCAAAACCTTCCAAACCATTCGGCCACCCTTTCCCTACAGAATTTCGGCCAGCTCTCTCTTTATTCTCTTCATTCTCTTCAAACCTCCAAGAACCCCAAGAACACCAAGAATACCTACTACCATTCTCACACCTAAGGCCATTCAAAACCACTTCAATCTTCTCCAAAAACTCCAGATTATACCTACTCATTCTCGTGAATCCATTCCTGTAATTTTAACATCAAACACAGAAATCAAAGCCTCACTCTTGGATAAAAAATTAGAATTTTCTTGAAGGCTCAAGAACATCTTCAAGGTAAGCATGAACAATCATCTCCATCTTCTTCCATCTTCGACTTTGATGAGTATATACTAATGAACTCCCTCTCTCTCTCTCTCTCTCTCTCTCTCTCTCTCTCTCTCTCTCTCTGCAGCCGAATGGTTGCTCCAACCATGGCCATGTTTTCTTCTCCCTCCTTAGACGAATCAAGCTGCCCACGCATAAGGATTCTTTCAAAACTTCTTCAAGGTAGTCATCATTCAAGTAAGCATCTTCAATCTCCTCTTTAAATTCTAGATTCATGTCTCTAGGATGTAGTTGGATGAGGATAGAATATATTTGGAGATTGATCATGTGTTTTGTGATGGAGTTAGGATTGAAGCATGATAATGAATGTGTTTGTATGATGGAGATGGGATTGATGCATGAGATGATTTGTCTTGGTTGAATGTAAGGCGTTTTTATGGTTTGTTGCATGTCTTCATGTCATGAGTAGTATGAATGATCAAGCATGTTAGAGATTATGTTACCTTTGGTGAATAGTGTTTATGTTCATGTATTCTTATTAAGGCCATGATTATGATTATGTTAGTAGAGTTGGATCATGTCTTGGTAGATTTGGATCTATGTTTTTATTCATGATTTGGATGTTTTGTTGATTGGTGTAGAGTGTATATTCATGATTATGGTTAGCAATAGGAATTATGATCACAACCTTGTTGTCCCTAAGCTAATTTTATTTCATCAATAAAATAATTAATACTATAATTTCTTCTAGTAATTTTGAAAACCTTAGGAAAATGTGGATTTGGACTCTTATATAAAATAATGATATTTTAGTCAAATAAATGATAGATTTTATTAAAGAAATAAAATATATAGATATTATATAGAATAATAATATCAAATAAAGCATTTTATATAAATAATTATAATAGGTAAAATATTCATTTTGTAAGTCTTATATTCATAAGTACTAATAGAATTTATTTATTATCTTTTAATCAAAACATAATAAAATTTACTTGCTATTAATTTTATTTACCAATTATTTTCTAACTATTAGTTATTAAAAATCATTATTTTAAATAATATCATCTAAGACCTAGGACCCTTCATCAAATAAATCCTAATTTATTTATAGCAAGATTTAACCCTTCAACTTATTAGTAGCTAATTCACAAACCCTAGTTATTTTAATATCAAGCTAGATTTATTTTATAAACCATTTATTTATTATCTAGCCTTAAAGCTTGGGACACTAGGGTCATGATTGTGGTAAGTTGAACTAGGATTATTTGTGAAAGTGAATTTTGGCTTGAGTTTAATTATGGCTTATGTTTAGCCCAGGCGGGGTTAGGTCAGCTTTTGGAGATCTTTATTTTATCTCAAGCAAAGGATAAGGTAAGCTCCTGCATAAAACTTGTTTGTTGTAAAAGGTTTCTATGGTAAACTAAACACGAAGTTTGTTAACACTGATTTGGTAAAGGTAATTAGGGATTGTTTCCTTTCTTGTTTCAGTCAAACCAATTATTTAAAAAACAACAAATAATTTTATTCAAACAGTAAGCTGTTTCTAAAACTAATTTTGACAAAGACATTGGAAACCCTTGATTGCCATTTTCACGTAAAGTTATGTCTTATCAATTTTCTCCCAAGTGGGATGAACTATGTTGAGTACTCAATAAGGGTAGGCTAGTAGTACTAGGTTTGAAGAGTAAGAGTGAGTCTTACGGAAGGAGGCCACTTCCAGAAGATAAACTCAACTTAGAGAAACGTCAGTACTACTTAGTCATGCCGGTCCAAGCTAGCAGTTTCAGTCATGTAGACTGTGTGTTGTCGGAGTGGACAACCGGTGTTGTTTGGGTGTAGAGAAGGAGGAGAATCTTACCCAATAGGCCGATCACCTTGTTAGAATTCGTGGACTTCTAAATGCGAAAAACATCCACAAATCCCTTCCGAGCATCCAAGTAAACGATTAAGAAGATCGTAGATTTGCAAATTTACCTCTGTTATGTGTAATCGATGTCCTTCAGTTCTGATTGTGCTGCTGTACGTGCAACCCGAACGATCACCAGACGCTGCAGTTGTGCGAATGTCCTCTATCGGATACACACCGCAAACTCACTCGTCACCCGGGGAGTGCTAGCGCTTAGGGTTTTTGAGAGGCTTATTTTTTTGGTGGATGAAGGCACGAATTTTTACAACAGAATTGGCACACACAAGAAGACATCTAGGGTTTTTCTTAAAAACCCACTCCGAACCTCCTAGAGTCCAACCCTAATAATATCTTATCTTATTTTAATTTTAATTCAAATTAAATTAAAACTGATACGATAAGATTCTGCCATTATCTCGGTAATTTAACTAATTAATTTACCGAGTCAGATTCTTATAATCTGGACATCATTCAGATACATTGTATCTGGTAGATTTTCTAAGTTCAATTAACTTAGACATGTTTCCAGATTCATCGAATTCGGTTACCAGA
The DNA here is from genome assembly GCA_026120185.1 of Voacanga thouarsii. Lineage (NCBI taxonomy): Eukaryota > Viridiplantae > Streptophyta > Magnoliopsida > Gentianales > Apocynaceae > Voacanga > Voacanga thouarsii. The sequence continues at coordinate 54,811 of JANUWF010001271.1, read as the reverse complement.
AAATAACCTAACAAGTTCGCTTATTGTGTAACCCTATAGGTTCATTTAACACTGGCAGTGTGCCCAAATCATATTTAAATGGCCCACAAGTTATAAGCAGTTTCTAGCAAAACATTATAACTATCCAAGTTAAATAAAGATCGGTGATCTCTTTGAACCAAACCATAATTTTATATTTAGTCCTTTTGTCACATGATATCCAGATTATGCATAAGACACGGAGCGTGTCATCCTTATTAAGCTCAATCAATTATTTCTTGATTTCATAGTAGACTATTCAAACAAATGATATCAATATCTTAGATTGATATATTTGAGCACGACCATGCATTTTAACAGTCTAACTTATCAAGGGGCCTATGGATATCTCTCCCATAATTGAGAGGGACAAATTCCTTCACAATCAATCATATTCCTCTCCTCGATTTATTCTATATCCAACAGTAGTCTAATTTATTGTCTAATTAAATACAACTTTGGACAATGTTAAAATATAGAATTTATCAAGTAGGAAACTATGATGAATTTAGGTCAAAGGACTTTTAATATTATTATGGCTAGAAAGTACTTATGACATGTTCCATGAAGTACTCTCACAGTGGGTCATATCCAATACAATGTTCTCTAACATTTATTTATCTGTTGACTTGATATCACAAATATCCATGACCAGTAAAACATAGCCATCCAGTCACAAACATACTAATCTTAATTTATTATTGTTCCAATAATAATAAACGATCAGGGACAGATTTAGAATAGTCATTGTATTCATTGTTGGGTTTTACTATCAAGTCACGTACTTGATGACCACAAAACAAAATGCACTATTCATGGAAAGGAAAGCCTCATATTATTATATAAAACATAACGACAATAGTATAAGTACAAATTGACTCTAGGGCATATCCCCAATAGTCTCCCACTTGCACTAAGACCAATTTGGCATAAGCCGTAATCCCATTGATCTGGTATAACTATCATGTTTAGACGATAGGAGAGGCTTTGTCAGTGGATCTGCAACATTGTCATCAGTTGATACCTTGCATACTTTGACATCTCCTCTATCAACAATTTCTCGAATGAGATGAAAACGTCTAAGTATATGTTTGGATCGCTGATGTGATCTTGGTTCCTTAGCTTGTGCAATGGCTCCATTGTTATCACAATAGAGATCCACTGGGTTCACAATACTAGGAACTACATCTAATTTTGTAATGAACTTTTTAATCCAAACTGCTTCTTTAGTTGCAGTTAAGGCAGCTACATACTCAGCTTTTGTAGTAGAATCGGCCACGATGTCTTGCTTTGAACTTTTTTAGCTTACAGCACCTCCATTCAAACAAAATAGAAAACCTGATTGCGATCTGTAATCATCAATGTTGGACTGAAAACTAGCATTAATGTAACCATTTACAACTAGCTCGCCTTCTTGTCCTCCATAAACTAAGAACATATCTTTAGTTCTTCTTAAGTACTTCAGTATGTTCTTGACAACAGTCCAGTGTGCCTCTCCAGGGTTTGACTGGAACCTACTCGTCATGCTCAATTCATATGACACATCGGGTCGAGTACATAATATGGCATACATGATAGACCCTATAGCAGAAGCGTCTGTATCTTGTTCATACACTCTTTTTCATCCTTCGTAGAAGGACTTTGAGTTTTGCTGAGCTTAATGCCATGTGACATTGGTAAGAATCCTCTCTTAGAGTCTTGCATACTGAACATTTTCAGTACCTTGTCAACGTATGTACTTTGACTTAGTCCAATTAGCGTTCTAGATCTATCTCTATAGATCCTTACACCTAGAATATAGGCAGCTTCACCTAAGTCTTTCATTAAGAAATAATTTCCCAAACATGTCTTTACACTTTGTAGAGTTGGGGTGTCGTTTCCAATGAGTAAGATGTCATCAACATAAAGTACCAAAAAGACTATTGCACTCCCACTTGTTTTCTTATAGACACAAGGCTCATCTTCATTTTTTATAAAGTTAAATTCTTTAATTACTTCATCAAACCGAAGATTCCAGCTTCAAGATGCTGGCTTCAATCCATAAATGGATCTTTGAAGCTTGCACACTTTATTAGAATTCAAATGATCATCAAAACCCTCAGGTTGTGTCATGTACACATCCTCGAGTAAGTTTCCATTAAGAAACACAGTTTTGACATCCATTTGCCAAATCTCATAATCATAATATGCTGCTATGGCAAGAAGAATTCTAATAGATTGAAGCATTACAACTGATGAAAAGGTTTCATCATAGTCTATACCATGAGTTTGTCTATTACCTTTTGCAACCAGTCGTGCTTTGTAAGTATGCACATTTCCCTCCATGTCTGTTTTCTTTTTGAAAACCCACTTACACCCAATGGTTTTTAAACCTTTAGGTGGATTAACCAAAGTCCAAACTTGGTTATCATACATGGATTTCATCTCAGACTTCATAGCCTCTAACCATTTTCCAGAGTCAGAACTCTTAATGGCTTCTTGATAGGAAGTAGGCTCATCATTAACCATAAGCTCCACATTGTGATCGTCAGTGATGAGAAATCTATATCTCTCAGGTTGTTGATGAACCCTATCAGATCTTCGAGGTCCTTGTTCTATAGAAGTAAGCTCATCTTGAACTTGTGAGCCATCTAATCGAGGTTCATTATTCTGTTCAGGTACTAATTGTGGCTCACGAATCTCATGAAGATGTATTTTATTCCCACTGATTCTTTTGGAAATAAATTCTTTTTCAAAAAAGAATCCATTTCGAGCAACAATTACTCTATTTTCTTTTGGGAGATAAAATTGATATCCTTTAGTTTCTTTAGGATACCCCACAAATATGTATTTATCATATTTAGGTGTAAGTTTATCAGATAATAATCGCTTTACATAATCTTCACAATCCCAAATCTTGAGAAATGATAAACTAGGTTGTCTCCCAATCCATATCTCATATGGCGTTTTCTGAACCGATTTAGATGGAACTCGATTTAGTACGAATGCAGCAGTCTCTAGGGCATAACCCCAAAAGGAGATTAGAAGATCAGTTTGACTCATCATTGATCGAACCATATCTAATAAAGTCTGATTTCTCCGTTCAGATACACCATTCCATTAAGGTGTTCCAGGTGGAGTTAATTGGGAGATAATTCCACAATTTTTAAGACGTTCGTCAAATTCGTGACCTAAGTATTCACCACCTCGATCTGATCGAAGAGTTTTGATACTTTTGTCAAGCTGATTTTGTACTTCATTTTGAAATTCTTTGAATTTCTGGAACGATTCAGATTTGTGTTTCATCAGATACAGATAGCCATATCTGCTAAAATCATCTGTAAAGGTAATAAAGTACTGAAATCCTCCTCTAGCATGTGTATTCATTGGTCCACATACATCGGTATGTATTAGGCCCAATAAATCAGTTGCCTTTTCATTTTGTCTCTTAAAAAGCGCTTTAGTCATTTTGCCTAATAAACAAGAATCACATGTTTCGTAAGATTCTAAATCAAATGATTTTAAAAGCCCATCATTATAAAGCTTTGTTATGCGTTTTTTCATTTATATGTCCCAAACGACAATGCCATAAGTAAGTCTGATTTAAATTATCAGATTTCAATCTCTTAGTATTTATATTATAGATAGCGTTGTTTGAAGATCCACAAAGATTGAGAATATAAAGCCTATTTGATAATGAAGCATCTCCATAAAAAATGCCGTTTTTATTAATGCAGCAAATGTTATTCCTAATAACAAATTCAAAACCTTCTAAATCCAAACATGAAACTGAAATAATATTCCTACTCATACCAGGAACATAAAAATAATTATTCAGTTATAAAATAAGCCCACTGGGCAAAATTAATTCAAAAGTTCCAACAGCTACTGCAACAACTTTTGCTCCATTTGTAACTAGTAGGTCCACCCCACCTTTTGCCAAGGCTCTACTCCTTTTTAGACCTTGCACATTTACACAAATGTGAGATCCACAATCGATATCCAATACCCATGAATCAGAAGTAGATAAATTAATTTCTATAACATAAATAGCTGAAGCGGCAGTCTCACAGTCCTTCCTTTTCTTTGCTTCCAAATAGAGCTTGCAATTTCTTAACCAATGTCCTTGCTCTCCACAATGGTGGCAAGCTCCCTCCTTTGGTGTCTTGGCCTTAGGTTTGGGCTTGAACTTGGACTTTGCCTTGTCCTTACCCTTACTAGCCATGACTTTGCACTTTTGGTTGTTCTTTTTTCCTTTCCCTTTTTGAACCATTAGAACAGTAGGAGTATTCTTCTTAATGTTCAGTTCAGCTTATTTTAGCATCCCATGCAATTCAGTAATGGATTTCTCCATATTATGTATGTTAAAATTCATGACAAACTGGTCATACTCAGGAGGTAATGAGCCCAAGATCAAATCTATGGCCATATCATGATTAACAAGAGCACTAAGATTATCAAGATGATCAAAATAGCCCTTCATCTTAAGGACATGAGCACTTACCGAGGTGCCAGAAACCATCTTACATGCATTTAACGCCTTGTGAGTTTCAAATCTCTCTTGTCGTGCTTGCTCTTGGAACATTTCCTTGAGATGCACAATCATGTCATATGCCTCTGCTTCTTCAAACTGTTTTTGAAGTTCAGAGTTCATGGTTGCTATCATGAGGCAAGTAACATCGTTAGAGTCATCTTTGTGCTTACTATAAGCATCTTTTTCAGCTTTTGAGGCGTTATTTGCTGGAGCAAGGGGAATAGGATTTTCAAGAACATAGAGCCTTTTTTCTTACTTAAGAACAATTCTTAAGTTTCGTGCCCAATCAAGAAAGTTAGTCCCACTAAGCTTGTCTTTCTCGAGCATAGATCGCAATGAATTATTCCAACTGTTTGTTGCCATTATCTACATACAAAATATGCAAAGTAATTAATTTTGAGGCTTTAATGAAAAACTCCTACTAAAAGGATTTCAACTTTTGAAACTTCAACATTTTGATGTTTTATAGTGGGAAAAATATATATATTTTTTCATAAATATTTTATTTTAATCATAAGTAAGCTTTGGCTTTAATCTTATAATTAAATAAAACTCAAATTTTAAATGAGATAGGTATCAAATGTCCCGGCTAATTTATCTCATATAATGCCCTAGGCCCAAAACCATTTTGATAGCCCAGTTAAGTCAAACCATATCAAACATATGGAAAACTATTTTCCTTCTTGTCTCACTTAGATAATCAAAAGCATCCTACTTTGGCAGGAATGACCATATGATGATCCAAGTAATAATAAGTGTTTGATTTTGGAAGGCATTTTACACTTAATTTTTTTTAAAATAAAAATTTGATTGTAGTAAGCATGAAATAATCATATCAAATATGCATACAGGACATAGATAAAAGTGACATAGCATGGCCCATAACCTATGTTGATCATCACGAGCAAAGTGAAGATCGAGATGGTCAATCTAGGTATATGAACTCCTTAAGCATTCTCTAATGCCTTGAGCATACTCCTCCTTGGTTGTAATTGTAGGCCGCCGTCTTCTTTTACATTGGATAGTCAAATTAAAATAATTCCTATTCTAGGAAAGCAATACAATTTTACAATAATGAAAAATGACACGCAGGCCGTATTTAAAAATTACAATTTAAAACAACCATAATGTAACCTGCCAATCACATTGGGATAAAACGGGTCATGCTATGCACTATTCAAAATAATCCACAACTACAATCAAAACACAAACGAATAACACACAACGAACAGTTAGTCGGGGTTCCAAGGGGCAGCACCCATGGCGGGGTCCAACGAACAGTTTTCCTTCTCTCATTGAATGAGATTTTGCCTTCCGATTTTTGAATATTAATCAGATTAACGTTCAGACCCCTTAGTAATCATCACCGTGAAATTTCATATTACCAACAATCTGCGTTCCCCTTTAATCATATTCATACAGATAACATATTATCATGACCGATTAATACAAACAATTCGCAAATATAGAACGATGGATAGCATGCTTACGATACCATATCATATTAAAACAAACCAGTTTACAGACAATCTACAATTAATCTGGTCTGATCAGGCAACTAAGACGCACATATTAAACCTAATTCAGGCAGTCTACATGCTAAGTATTCTAAAATTATTATCATGCGAACATGCTGATATAAACCGTTTAAATTCACACACACACACACACACACACACACACACACACACACACATATCATACATATCCACAACAATACGATTAACACAGATGAATCAACCTAATCGTTTAGCAAGTTGCTCTGATACCACTGTTAGGATTCGTGGACTCCTAAACGCGAAAAACATCCACGAATCCCTCTCAAGGATCCAAGTAAACGATTAAGAAGATCATATGTTTGCAGATTTACCTCTGTTATGTGTAATCGATATCCTTCAGTTTCGATTGTACTGCTGTGCGTGCAACCCGAACGATTACCAGACGTTGCAGTTGTGCGAACGTCCTCTATCGGATACACATCGCGAACTCACTCGTCACCCGGGGAGTGCTAGCGCCTAGGGTTTTTGAGAGGCTTATTTTTCTAGTGGATGAAGGCACGAATTTTTACAACAGAATTGGCACACACAAGAAGACAGCTAGGGTTTTTCTTAAAAACCCACTCCAAACCACTTAGAGTCCAACCCTAATAATATCTTATCGTATTTTAATTTAAATTCAAATTAAATTAAAATTGATACGATAAGATTCTGCCATTATCTCGGTAATTTAACTAATTAATTTATCGAGTCAGATTCTTATAATCTGGACGTAATTTAGATACATTGTATCTGGTAGATTTTCTAAGTTCAATTAACTTAGACATGTTTCCAGATTCATCGAATCCGGTTACCAAAAAATAACCTAACAAGTTCGCTTATTGTGTGTCGCTATAGGTTCATTTAACACTGGCAGTGTGCCCAAATCATATTTAAATGGCCCACAAGTTATAAGCGGTTTTTAGCAAAACATTATAACTATCCAGATTAAATGAAGATCGGTGATCTCTTTGAACCAAACCATAATTTTATATTTAGTCCTTTTGTCACATGATATCCAGATTAAGCATAAGGCATGGAGCATGTCATCTTTATTAAACTCAATCAATTCTTTCTTGATTTTATAGTAGACTATTCAAACAAATGATATCAATATCTTATATTGATATATTTGAGCACGGCCATGCATTTTAACACACCTACCTTTTTGTCAGTCTGCACAAAGTGTGGCATTCTGACCGTTGTATGGTTATGGGGCCTAACGTGTGGTATCCCATGGCCGCCCTTTCGAGTGGTTGATTTTATTGTACCTGTATGGTTAGAAAAGTCAAAACGCCACTCTTGCTTTTGAACTTTATTTATTGCTTGCCAGTATTTTTCTTATGAAGTTCTTACACCTTGCATTCATGAACTATTTTCACTGAACACTCAAAGCACACACAGACTTATTGAGATTTTTATCTCATCACCCTATTTACTATGATTTCAGGTCAATCCTTCTGTGGGGATGAGTAGCTAGTTGTTGCCTGCCTTGGAAGATATTCTGTTATTTATTTTTATGTAATGCTTTGGGAGTTGAAAATGAACAGTTGTTAATTTTATTTTAGATTTTTCTTGAAATTTTAGATTGTAATAAGTTTTAATTTTTGAAGTATTGTTTTATTTTGATTGTGTGACCTAGTTATAAAAAAGATGAACAAAAGAGTTGTTCTTGGTTACCTTGATGATGTTCTTGAGACTTCAAGAGAAAAAACTGGTTTTGATCCGAATGCCAATTTTTGTTTTCGAGATTTGATGTTATAAATTCTAGAAATGAACTCTAGGGAGTATGTAGGAGTATTCTGGAGTTTTTGAGAGGGATTGGAGGTGTTTAGAGTGGTCTTTGGCTAGAAGAAAGGTAGTGTGTGTTCTTGGTGTTCTTGGTGAAAATGGAGAGAATTTGAGAAAGGATATGCACGAATTTCTGTAGGGTGTTGGCTGAATGGTTTAGGGAATTCAAGGGTTTTGGTTTTCAGCTTAGAGAGGGAGAGAAAAATCTGATTGTTTGAAATTCAAATGGAGAGATTTTAGGAGTGGTTTGAGGTAGAAGATATGTTAATGGTGTTTGGTTGATGGAGATTTCTTGGAGCTGCAATGGAGCTGGCTGGACTATTTGGTTTTGCTGAAATAAATGAAGGTTAATATAGCTCCAAGGCTGGCCGAAATTCAGAGCTCAATGGCAAAGAAATTTCTGGTTATGAAGCCTAGTACAAGAGTGTTTTCATGGAGCAAATGCTGGAAATTTTTGAATTTCAAATTGAAGTTTGAATGGAGTGATCTTAGGAGATATTTGACGTGTGGTTATGGAGTCCAAATGTGCAAGGTAAGTGGAGAGGTTAATGGTGTTCAGTTCATGGCTGATTAAGGGTTAATTTATAGAGGTTTGAGGGTGGTTTTCGGCCAAGGCTTGAAGAGAACAAAGTTGGAAATTTTCTGGTTTCATAGTGTTCATGGTTCGAAGGTTTGCTATAATTTTTTGTGCAATTCTTCTACAATATTCCAGCCCGATTTGTAGAGGGTTTTGAGAGGTGTTAAGGGTCCTTTAAGGCTAGTTTCCAGCCTTCTTTACGAAGGAAAAGCATAGGAGTTTTGCTGGCTTAAAGGCAAAAGAAACAGCTCCATTTTTTGGTTGAACATCAGTGAAACTGCCCATAATTTTTTTTTCTGGTTTGTACAGTTTTTGTGCAGTCCGTAATTGCATAGGAATTTCAATCTTCAAGTTGAATAAATTGGCCATTTTTCTGGCAGTAAATGAGTAAGAAAGATGGCTGTGATTTTCGAAGGTTAGGCTACTCAAGAATCTGAAAAATTTCTAGATTTCTTCCATGAAAAATATGAACACTATGGAGATGAGTTTGAAGGTTCAACCATGGTGATTAATTTCCCTTGGGAACCTTCCCTAACTCTTCTCCTATTGTCAATCGATTCTCCAACTTCCAAGATTCATTTTCGAAATTCAATGGCACGAAATCCTTGCTGAATTTTCTAGAATTTTAAAGATGAATTTTGATAAATTTTGAACAAATTTAATTTGTGAAGAGGTTAGGACAAGCTAGAGGTAATAAAAAGGACAAGAATTCCTCTAGAATTCGTTTTAGGACATGATGATAGGATTAGGACATTCTCTTCATGTCTCCCCTAGGACAACATTCCTATTCTTATGGAATCCAAGAAAATAAAATTTCAAATTTAACTAAGATAATCATGATAAAAACTTAAATGATGGGATTTGAACTCATGACCTTAGAGATTAATTCCAAAGCTCTAACCACTAAACCACAACAACTCTTGTTCTTATTTCCTCACCCAAATATTCTTCTTATTTAATCCTCAAGCTATCTTTCTATTTCGACCTCAAGTGAAATTACCATTTTACCCTTCCTACTCAATAAGCATAACTAAGCCTTTTAACCTATAAATCATAATTCTAAAGCACATAAAATTATTCAAATATATATATATATATATATATTCATGCAAAATGATGTGATATGCATCCCAACCCTCTTACTCTAAGGTTAGCTTTATGTGGGGTTTCACATCTGCAGAAATGGAGTAATAAAATTCCATTGTACCATTTCATCCAATCCGATCTTTCTTCCACTTTCTCTCTCTCTCTCTCTTGCCTTCACTCACACACACACACACACTCTCTCTCTCTATGTGTGTGTGTGTGTGTGTGTGTTTTGTTCGTAAGACCAGAAAATGTTCATAATATCTATATTTTTTGTATATATTTTTTATACATGATTTTGTGTTCAAATCTATTGATTTTGATAAATTATTTTTTTGTGTTTTTCTTCAATCTGCAATTTTTTTTAATCTTGATTTCTCTTTCAGTTTGCATAGCCAGTTTGTTGAACGTGACTTTAGCTAATACGTAGTTATTTTATGGGTTCTCTGTTTTTTGCTCGATTGTTTTTCTCTTCCAAAATACAAAGTAAATCTGTTGTGCATTACCAAAATTATATATGTAATTAAGAATTTGAGAATATTTAACAAGTTAAGAATTCAAATATTTGTTGCCAAAGACATTGGCTTTCTGGATAGTGTAAAGCTTTTATTCTAAATTAAGTCAATCATGCATACCAAATAGATTCAAATATCTATCTATTTTCTCATTTTGTTTCTGTACATATATTATAATTATTATTTTTTCTCTTTTCTCCTTTCTAAGATTGATTTTGTTTTTTTTTTTTTTGTGGGTGAAAATTTCTTTGTTTGATGATGTGATGCTTGAATTATAAGGTTTGAAATGAAATCTCTCTTTAACTGCTTGGTGTTTGTGGGTCATTTACTCTAGAGGATTTTTTTTAATTATTTTTTAATCATTTTGCCTCGTATAACTTTTCTATTTTTCTTTATTGTTATTGTTCTTTTTGGCAAGGAAGTAAGGGATTGGGATTTCAAGTTGCTAAATGATAATAGACCTTATAATCCTTTTTAGGACTTGTTGTTCCAGATGTCCCTTTGGAGGAGACTGAGATCTTGAGAAAGGAAGCTGCTAAAAATAAGCTTGAAATTGTAGGTTTTAAATTGGATTTCTTTTTAACTTTGTTCTCAAATTTTAGAATACCTTGATGTTCTAGATAATGGTTGAGCTAATTAAATGTCTACCAGTGATGAATCATTTGGAAGTGATAAACTTGGTTCCTTGCCATGAGGGTTTTATTTTTATTTTTGTTACCTATTTTTGAATGTTAAATCTATAACTTAGGTTTTTGAATGATCTATAATCTAAGAGTGGATGTTATCATACTTTTTATTTTTCCAAGTGAATTTCTTATATGGCTAATTGCGTATCTAGGTTATTTTCTCAATTTTTATTAAAGGAAAATTAAAGGAAATATAAAATTTGCTTAATTTGTTCAAGATCTGGAGAGAGGAGAGAAGCAGAATGTAGGTTCAAAAGATTTGACTAAAATAGGCATGTGATGATGTGGTTCTTGATTTTGTGCTTATCATCGCAGGTGATTTTAAATTTTTGACTAAGAAAGACCTTGTGAAGTTGAATTTGACAAACTTGATTAGAACAAATCTCCTAAGAGCATACATGCAAGGGTCCTTTATTGATTTTAGGCTGTATAAAAATGTAATAAAGAGATTATTTTACCAGATCATGTGATAATCTCTATTTTTGGTGTTCTATGAAACCTTTTTGGCATGCCTGTATTTCTGGCCTCTAGAGGAAAGCTTAGTTCAATTACTTAAAGAAGAAAGGGGGGGGGGGAGGGGTGGAAATGAAAAAACCTTTCATGTGTGATGTTTAGATTATGATTATTGAAGAAATGACAAAAGAAAAAGTGGGGGTCTAATCTAATGGAAGAGATTTAACATCATATTAATACATCTAAATTTAATGAACTTGCACCTTGATTTTTAGTTCTTGCAATTTTTCTACAGGTAGAAGCTTTAGCGAATCCATTTGCTTATGAATCTTACATAGAACATCAGAAGTAGTTAAAGCTCTAGAATTACAGTCAGTTCTATGTACAAAACTTTATTATTTTAGTTGGTTATTAGTTTGACTTGCTTTACAATTGGAAAACATGACAAAGTGTAGGGAATCATGGTAGAGAATTATATATATATATATATATATATATATATATGGTGGTGGTGGTGGTTATTTTCTTTAGTTGATTTGCTAGCTTAGAGTAGTTAAAGTTTGGATTTGATTTCATGTTTGGGTCACTTACATACATAATCCCATTTAGGTGAGTTTTTATTTCATTTAAAACTCTTTATTCTAAATAAGTCTACAAAATAAATAAAGCAGTAGTTTTTGGTATTGGACCAAGCAGCCCTTGATATTTTCTACTTGGGCTTGGTAAATTATTTTGGACCTACTTATCAAATCCTTTTTAGAGCTTAATTAGTATGCCAAAGCTAATTTCTTGAGATCTTTCTTCTTGTCAACATGATCTTTTCTCGGAGAATAAAGGTGGTAAAAAATAGTGAATTTGTAAGGAAAAGAAGCGGAGCTAGTTTGGATCTTGTGGTTAGAGGTTAGGGGTTTTGGTTAGGGGAGAGGGGGATAGTTGTGGAAGAGAGGAAGGGATAGATAGTTAAGTTTGATTAAGATGATATTTTACTTTTCATCAATTTGACTTCCAATGTTTATTCCAACCATAAAAGATACAGATGCATAAATAGGGCATCTATAATGAAATTTCCTAGAATTAGGATTTTCTTGTTTAAATTATTCTTGGTAGTCAATAGCAACATTAATTATGGTAGTTCAACTCTTGTATTGTTGGAATAATTCTTTTTTTTTTAATTTTGTTTCTCTACCTTTCTTATAGGAGTTCAAGATTGATGAATTTTCACAAGAGTATTTGGTTTTACATCCTTTTCGGCATCCAGTTTTGTTTATTTTGAAGTTTATTTTGCAGTTGTAATATGATCTTTCCCTGTGTAAACCTTGATTGCCACACTTTTGTTTATTATTTCTAAATAATCTGGTCTTTGCGTTGGAAATTTACTATTAAGATTTTGAGAAGAATCGGTTGTGAAAATCATTGATGCTTTCCTTGGTTCAGTTTGCAAGCTTGTTTAACTTGCGATAAACATAAGGTGAAAAGTTTTTTTTTTTTTTTTTTTGGTCTGGGCAATTAGCTTGAACCTTGTAGATCTTTGTACACCAAATTTATAAAATCGGATGTCGTGTCTCCTTGGAAAATTCAGTTACAAAAACGCCTAAAAACACTTCTACACATATAGCAAAAGAAAGACAAGAAGCATCAAAGAACACATCATCTACTAGTATTCTCTCTTTCTCTCTAGTAACTGTAAATTTAACTATAATCTTCCATTAGGTAGTCCCTTGTATAGAAATTAAAAATATTAAGTAATATGGATATAAGAGCCCAATTTTTGTTTATTGGTCAGAATCTAAGTATTACAACTGAAGGATGGGAAATTTATTTTTTCAAATCTGAGTACAATGTTCTTCTCCAAATTATATTACACTAACAGACCTTAAGCACCAACTCTATTACGAGGAATTAGGTGCAGTTCTGAATCATGTTTAAGAAAGACATTGTCTACAAAAGAAAAGATAAAATACACATAAGTTACTGACAAGTAAATTTAACAACTAAAGCAGATTTATATTGAATCATTAGATCACAATCTCTATTTTTGTTTATTTACAATAGTTTCTACCAATTCTTCCTCTTTTCCCCCTTCCCTTTTCATCTAAAAAGCTCAATTTCCTAAGATTCTCCTACTAAAAGTGCTAATCATGCATTGAATTTAATCAAGAACTACTCACCATTTATTTCAGCAAAATGAGATAAACTCATACACAAAGAAGTTGCAAAAAATTACAAAAATCCTAGTAGATCAGATGATTCGTTCTCAATTCTCACTTTTTATATTTCAAATTTTTGTTCATAGATACAAGACAAAAGGGGTATCCTCTTAACAAGATGTAAAATGATCCATTACAAAGATAGCTAGTTCCAAGCCATACTTGGTTCTAAGTTTCTTAGGTTCCACTCTATGAGATGTTAGGACAACTAAACCAGGCAAAACTAGTGCCTTCCTAGTTCAAGTCTTAAACTGGTTGTAATTGTTGAAGTGTAGGGCAATCATCACACTTGATAAGAGATTAGCTAACAGATTTTCATTTGACAACACATCAACAAAATATGGAAGTGCAGATTTAACTCTCTTATCTTCTCTTCTATTATGGGGCTATTTATGTATAGAAAAAGCAAAAAAGAAGACTAGTTCACAGACTGTTGGGATGTATGCCCTCATAGACTAAGTTTCTAATGTAATTTTGACATGTATTAATAAAATTATTATTCTCAGAAATTATTTGTGAATTCTTCTTAATTTTTGTGCACAATTTTTATTGAAAAGACCCATTTTGTTTAAGTAAATGGTTCATGTGAATGGAGGCCCTTTACTGTAAGGTATGGATCATGGGTTACTTAATACATAAACTATCATTCTTAACCGAATGATGAAAACGAAAATCTTATTATGGTAAGGCTATTATGTTATGCATTCTAGTTATAGAATGACTTACTTTTAGCTAATGAATAGTCCCCTCATTTCATAATACAAGCGTATTTCGAATACGTAGAACTGAACTTGTAGTAGTGGTTTCTAAAAGCACTATGTGGTAGAAATCTAGACTACTACTGCTACCGCGTGGAATTGCACTCTAAAACTTGAGTATAAGTTGGTGGTCTAACAAAACTGGAAGCCTATGATTTGGTGTACTACAGTTGAGGTTTTTTAGTAGGACCAATATACTTATTTGTTGGGTACATGTAACTAATTAGTTAAGACAAACTTGTACAAGATAGTTTCTACACTATATCGCCCCTTGTAGTTGTCCGAATGATCTAATTATCCAAGGTCCTAGGGAGCGTGATTTGGATATTTGCTTTAAGGTTGCTTCTTGGAAAGCAAAACTATTCCAAAAAGTCATAGATCATTGGACTAGAAGTCTAAGGATGATAGATGCATTTTAAAGAGGTGTTAGTACACTTTTTCGTCTCTAAATACACGACGATGTGTAGAGTGGTATTTTAGTCATTTCATCTGTAGGTCGAAGACATAGCTAACCCAGCATTTTTCTTGGGGTCAATATTTCCTTATGGTGATATAAGGAAATATTTTTCATTATGCAAAATACAGCTATTTATATAGTAAGGGTATCTTGATCATTTTAGCAGCTAAGGCGATATATCTTTTTGGTTCTCGGAATGGACTGTAAGTCCTAATTAATTTTAGGTCAAGGAAATGGTCTCGATTAAAAGGATTTTATTTTATTTAGGAAGTCTAATTTATTTTTAAACTAGAATAAAATAAAAGAATGAAATGAATTAAATTAAATATATTATCTAGTTTAATTGGTTAATTAATTATTCAGGGCCTAATCCCAGAATGAATAATTAAAAAAATTAACCCGGGGCCTAAATTAGATAAAAAGACTTAAATAATTATTTTAGTTTATTTAGGCTCATTAATTATTTATTGGGTTATTTTTATAGGTTTAGGAAATAAATAATTAATGGTTATTATTTTGGGCTCATTAGGTCCAAGAAAAACAATAAATTATTAATGGCTCAATAGCCTAAAAAAAGGATTTTTTAATTCACTGAACAGAAGAGTTTAGGCTAAACCAAATCTTTTTTGTTGAAAGCCTCTGGGTGTTTTGAAATATCAAAACCCCAGTGTTTTGGTTATCAGCGGGTGGAGTCGTGTGTTTTGGATTCTCAGAGGATACACATGAAGAAAAAAAACAAAAATAGAAGCTTGTTCTCTCTCTTGCTCTCATTCATTTCTTTTTCCTTTTGGTTTTCTTGATTTTGTTGTTCAATAGAAAAGGATCAAGAATTATTTCTGAGATTAAGATTTTCCTCATCTAAGTTGTTTCACCAACGAGTAATAGGCGGTGGAATATTCTAAGTTCTGAAGGAGGATTCACGTTCGTGCAAGCAAGAAGAAGCAGACGAGTCGCAGAATTTCAATCGAAAGCATCTACAATCCCAAAAACAACATCACGACTATATGATATTCCTGTGGTCCAATCGCCTTCTTCACGGTCAAATAAATCAAAGACGCACAGAGGTATAAATGTTTTAATTCTTCCGCTGTGTGGTTTCTGCGTTTTCTTAGTTTTTTGGCTTCTGTTTTTGTAGCATGCATGGTCTCTATTGTTTTCATTAGCTTCAAGTGGTATCAGAGAAATAAAACTTTGAAAGGCTTAGGAAAGATGCATGCTAGTTAATAAATTTGGAAAGTTAATTGTTTGATGAATGCCGGTGATCCTTTGTTGTTTTGGTATGGGTAGATGCTTTTGTACACCTCACGGTTGAGGTTTAGGAGACCTTGTAATTTTTAAAATCTTTCTGCAGTAATCGTGTAAGGGTATAGGTGGATATGGTGTTTGTTTTTTATGAAAAAATGTAACGAAAGGCCACCTATAATGATAGCGAAGCGAAGTTGCAGAAGCTTTCTAGATTCATTGTGCCTGGTCATTTTTCTAGATTCGATGAACCAAGATACATTTCCAGATACATCGAACTTGGTCACCACAAAAAAAAAATAACCTAACGTGTTCGCTTAATGTGTGATCCTATAGGTTCATTTAACACTGGCAGTGTACCCAAATCACATTTAAATGGCCCATAAGTTATAAGCGATTTCTAGCAAAATATTATAATTATCTAGGTTAAATGAAGATCAGTGATCTCTTTGAACCAAATCATAACTTTATATTTAGTCATTTTATCACACGATATCCAGATTAAACATAAGGCATTAGACATGTCATCCTTATTAAGCTTAATCAATTATTTCTTGATCTCATAATAGTTTGTTCAAACAAATGATATCAATATCTCAAATTGGTATATTTGACCACAGTTATGTATTTTAACAGTCTAACTTATCAATTATCCCATGGACATCTCTCCCAAGAATAAGAGGGACAAATTCCTTCACTATCAATCATATTCCTCTCCTTGGTTTATTCTATATTTTACAATGGTATAATTTTATTATCTGGTTAAAGACAATTTTAGACAATGTCAAGATATATAATTTATCAAGTCGGAAACTATAATGGATTCAGGTCGAAGGACTTTTAATATTATTATGTCTAGAAAATACTTATGACATGTCCCATGAAGTATTCTCATAGTAGGTCATGTCCAATACAATATTCTCTAACATTTATTTATATTTTGACTTTATATCCCATATATCCATGACCAGTAAACCATAGACATCAAGCCACAAATATACTAATTTTAATTTATTATTGTTCCACCAATAATAATCAATTAGAGACAATTTAAGAATAGTCATTCTATTTGTTATAGGTTTTACTATCAAGTCATATACTTGATGACCATAAAACTAAACACATTATTCATAGAAAGAAATGCCTCATATTATTACAAAATACATAACGATAATAGTATAAGTACAAATTGTATAAGGGCATATCCCCAACACAATTAATTTTTTAATGTGTTTAATTCTATTATTTGGGAACTTAGGTTTAAAAATAGAAAAGCATGAAAACGTTTATAGTTTTCTAGCATGCTATTTATTTTAATTTCTATGTGCACATTTTCTCAAAGACCAAAGTCTTTGAGAAATTTTATTTGACAAGGAAAAATTTTTTTTCTTTAATAAAATGGTTAATTTTAACTTAAACAAAAATTAATTCTTGATTATTTTCTTAAAGGTTTTTATCCTTGACATAGAAAATATTTTGGATTTAGAAATTTTTGTAAGTTAAAATGGAAAACCATTTTAATTCATTTTCACAAAGGAAAATTATTTCTATCAAATAAACACTTGAGATCAAAATCTCTAGAATGTTTTCAATGGAAAATTTTTTGAAATTATTAAGCTTTTAACTTAAATAAAATCAATCCATGAGGAAAATTTCTCAAAGGGTATAAACCTTGATGAAAAACCTTAGAGAGGGGGTGAATAAGGTTTTTGGCTAATTTTAAAGCTGCTCAAATTTATTCTATTTTGAGAAAAGAGCTCATTCAAATTTCAGACCAGAAGAACTTGCAACAATGAGAGCTTCTAGAAATGACTTAAGACTTTTCTACGCCCTTAATAAGGCAAGATGCTCGATGCAATTAATGCTAGAAATGAGTTGGTAAGAGCAATAAGCATTTCTTTTGAGGAGCAAAAACAAAAGAACAAGGACGATGGCAGTTGATAGAAAGCAAATGCAGAGAGAGACAACACAAGATTTATAGTGGTTCGATCTACCAAGATTTACATCCACTACCTTAAGCACACACTTAAGGATTTTCAATCAAATTTCGTTCACCAAACTCAATGGTATTAATCTGTACCAAATACAAGAGAGGATCACCACACTTGATTTTCCAAACCTCTCAATCAACTTACAAATCAAGGTTCACCCCCAAATAGGTTTTACACCACAACCTTGATACACTAAGATGATTGAAGAAATGAAATGAAAATTTGCTCACTCATTTAAGCAGATATACAAGACAAATGGGCTTAACCAACCTTTACCTTTTTGACACAATTTGATTTTACTTTGAAGTACTATAAAAAAGGAGATTTTTGTTTTCTATAGAGTAAGAGTGTTTCTTAGAAGGATAGGATTAAACTCTACTTTCAAGTCAAGTTTTGAAACCTTTTATAGAGGCATAAAGTGGAGTTCCAACGACTAGTTTTCGCTGTTAGATTTGTCAGAGTTTTGGACTCAAGTTTTGGACGATGGTGCATCTAAAACTTGCAGGTTCACATGATTTTGGGCAAACTTTTAGGTGCAGGTTCACCTAAATCACTTAATCTAAAATTCTGAGGATTTAAAACTTTGAAATTTTTTTTGTTTTAGTGTTTCAAGGTAAAATTAAACTGAATCATAAGGTAAAGAAGATCTAGGGATTTACATAGAGAAATACCTTAACAAAGATTTCTAGTCTAAGGTTCTTCCACAATGGATTCTTGGTATGCAATCTCTTAAGCTTGATCATCTTCTTGATTTCCCATTCTCGGATTCTATTGCTTCAAGAGTTGCTTAGCAATCCAATTTGTATGCCCTGGAAGAAATAAGGTCAAACATGTTCTATAGCATGTAGATCACACGAGTTAGTCCTCATCAATTCTTGTCATAAGTCAAAACATAGGAGAATGCCCTTAGGGCAAACAATCTCTCCATTTTTGAGTGATGACAAACTTGATGGGATTGTGATATAAAGAATAATGATATGTACAGTACGAACATATTAGATCGAGAGAAATAAGAATGTTTTTCATGGAATGTAATCTCTCATTATAGGACTCAAAGAGTGCTTATGAGTTTAAGATAAAGAAAATTAAGTATATACTCACAAACATAACTCAATGAGCCTATGGCCCAACCTACCTCCATATCCTCCTTCCTTCCATCACACGACTATTCCTTAAAAGAATAGTCGTAATAAAAATTATATAAATATGTACACAATAAGGTATAGTAAATAAATCATAAGATGAGATGCTCCCCCCTTAATATGTGCATATATGAACATATGTAAAATATGAGATTTAGAAGTGCGATTTGAGAGAAAATAGAATTCAACCTTTGGATGTCTAAAATGTGCATCCAAAACTAGGTGAAAGAGTGTACGGAACTTTTGTACGTTAGGTTTTGGATATCCAACTCATGTGTCCAAAATAAAGTAAAGTTTAGACAGAAATTGTCTCTTTTGTAAAACTTAGTTTTAGACTGAATTTTTGGATCAAGAAAATGTGTGTCAAAAACTCCCTTTGTATAAGTGTAGGAAACAACGAGTTTTTAGAAATTTTGATCCACCCTAGTTTTCTCAAAAAATTTCAGACTTTCAAGGAAGGTTTTATGTAATGAGAGATATATGAATAACTATCCTTATCATCTAAGATTTTTAACAGAAGCATATTATAATAGTTTTCAAAATGGATTGATCAACAACCATATCATGAAAGCTTTCAAAAACCAGATTGACCAACAACTCCAATCTCAATGATACCTTTATACATAAAAGAGCACCTTTGATTGAAAACATGATACCAAATTGGTTTTTAACGAGTCACTTTAAGTCTTTTTGGACATCAACAAACTATGATCATAATTATTTAAAAATCACAGATCATGTACATCATAAACCAATTAAAAATTTCACAGCATGCCAGTTTGATTAGATCAAAAACCCATCATGAATTTCATAGAGAGTTTCACATAATCTAAAGAAGTTATTCAAAATTAGCATATAAACTTGTTGCAGTGCATAACATAATAACTAATCCCAATTCTTAGCACACTAGCGCATAAACATTAGTTCATCCAACATTAGTTCAATCAATGCAAAATAAGAACCAGAATACTCAGAAGTAGCAAAAATCAATCAATAGTGCAATGCAGAATTTACAGCATAGCCACAGAGAGCAAAGCACAATAGCATAGTATAGTGCACAAATAAATTACTGCTAATGTTTCCATAGTGTAAGTGCGCACACTCACATAGTCACACACATAATTAGTGTACAAGTACCCAATCATAGCAATCCCATCACAATAATCATAATCCAGCTATCTTTTTCTCCCCCTTTTGTCATCAATCAAAATGTAGGGTAATAAGTAAATATATAAAGTAGAGATACTTAGCTATGTGAAGCATTCATAAGTTGAGCAAAGTTAGTAGTTAAAGGACATAAAATAAATTGTTCAAATGCTGGAATAGAAAATAAAAATTCTTTAGAGAGAAGCAGTAAGGAGGTTCTAATAGAGAGAGGCTAGAGAGCAATCTTTTGATCCAATCACTCAGGAAATGTGAACAGTCTTGACTTTTGATTCGACACCCTTTCTGAAATGTTTTCTAGCAAGCCTACTTGATTTTCGCTTGACTACCACATATTTTTGTCTCTTCCCAAATGAGACACAAGGTTCAGTAGGGGCAGGGGGTGCTATATCTTGATGTGGGGATTTTTCTTGCCTTGCTCAGGGACTATCACTTTCTCAGCCGATTTCTCTTTTGCAGCTACTTCTTTGGCCTCAGGGACTGGCTTCTTTGCAGTTGCCTTTACTGAGAATGGTGCTGATAGAACAAACACTGGTTCATCTTTTTGAGCCTTTGCTTCCACAATGGTCAGCCTATTTTTAAGTGTTTAAATCACTGAACTAAGGCTATCTAATTTAACAGCTAGAGAATTTATGGCATTCAGAATGCTTTCAGTTATGCCTTTATCCTGAGCCCGCTGTTTCCCTTTGGCAGAGGATTCTTCCTGAGGTTCTACCTCAATTTTTCTTTTTGCTCCTACAGAAGGGGCATTCTTGCCTTCAGCTTTCACTTTTAACAATTTTTCTTTTTCATCACCAGCTATATCTCGAAGTAGCTTCCACTCATATTCCAATCTCACATATCCCATGCACCCAAAAAACTCAAAGCTGAATACATTCATTTTTGAGGATGCAGGGTAGACTGAATTTAGATCAACACTAAAATACCTAAACACCTTCGTCAATAAATTTCTAAAAGGCAGTGCCTTGCTAGAGGTGTTTTTTGTCTGTATCATCAACTTAGTAGCCAGATACCCAAAGCTTATTTGCTTGCTTTCAGCTAGCACCAGTATAATCACCATTTGTATTACGTTGATGGAGGTTTTACGTTCGAAGCTTGGAACCACCATGGTTGAGACCATGTGGTGCAAGATCCTACCCTCCCCATTCAGCCACTTTATGTTTTTGTCACTAGAGTTCTTAAAACTCTTCCCACCGGTAAACATTCCTTCAAACTTCTTTAGAACCAACACATTAGCTCCTTCTGGAAATTTGTTTAATTCAAAATACTAAATCCCGCCATCTCTAACCTCACAGACTCTATTTAATAGACGGTGATCAAACTTGAGATTTTTACCCCCAACTCTAGAGGTGTACCACCAGACCGTGAATCCTCCTCCATTTTTCTTGATATTAGAATATATGTCATCTAGACTAATCGATGTAATTATGAAATTTATTAATAAAAATTTTATTTTAAAAATTTGTTTGTGAATTTACATTTTATTTGTGCATCATTTACATTTGGAAAGGACCTATTATGTTTAAGTAAGTGATCCATGTGAATGGTGGTCTTTCATGATAGGGTATGGATCACAGGTTACTTAATACATAAATGTTTGTTCTTAACCAATTGATGAGAATGAGAATCTCATCATATATAGGTTATTGTATTATGAATTCTAAATAGGAAATGGTTTACCTTTAACCAGTGAGTAGTCCACTCACTTCATTGCATGAGTGTATTTCAAATACGTAGGACATGACCTGTAATAGTGATTTCTAAAAGTACTATTTAAAAGAAACGTAGACTATACTGTTACAACGTGGACTAATACTCTACCACTTGAGTATGAGTTGGTGGTCTAACGAAGCTAAAAGTATATACTTTAATATATTGTAGTTGAGGTTCTTTCGTAGAGTTGATATACTTATATGTTGGGTATATATGTCTAGTTAGTTAAGATAGACTTGTACAAGATAGCTTCTGCACTATATCGCCTCATGTGACTATTCAAATGATCTAATTATCCAAGGCCCTGGGGAACATGACTTGGATGTTTACTTTAGGGTAGCTCCCTTGGAAAGTGGAAACATTCCAGGAGTCGTGGATAATTGGACTAGAGGTCTAAGGATAGTAGATATCTATGAGAGAGTTGTCAGTATACTCTTCCTCTCAAAATGCACGGTGATGCATAGAGGGGTATTTTAGTCATTACACCTGTAGGTCGAAGACTTTGCTAACGCAATATTATCCTTAGGGTCAATATTTTCTTATGGTGATATTAAAAAATATAAAATGCAAAATATAGCTATTTATATAGTAGGGATTTTTGGTCATTTTAGTAGCCAAGACGATGTGTCTTTTGGTCCCCGGAATGGCCCTTAAGTTCTAAAAGATTTGGGTTAAGGAATTGGTCTTGATAATTATGGATTTTATTTTATTTAAGAAGTTTAATTTATTATTGAACTAGAAAAAAAATAAAAGGCCCAAGAAAGAATATATATTTTATCTACTTTAATTAGTTAATAGGGCCCAAGACCCAGATTGAATAATTAGAAAATTAATCTAGACATAAACTAGACAAAAGGCATGAAATTTTATATTGGTCTATTTTGGGCTTGTTAATTATTTATTGGGCTATTTAATAAAGCCCTGAAAATAAATAATTAAGATTTATTATTGATGGGTGTTCTAGCCTAAGAATAAATAATTTTATCTGGCCCAATGAATAGAACCAAGGTATTAAAATAATTAATTAAATAAAAATAAAAAATAAAAAAAAGCACAGGATGGATCTCATGTTGTTTCGCGTGAAGAATAACTGAAAGCACGGATACTTTCTATTTTCATGTGGATGGATTCTCTATCGGGGAATTTGATGCAAATGAATGAAATGAAGAGATGTGGCTTATGCTTTAGTTAGCATAAGAAACCCAGTGAGTCTTCGTTGTTCATTTTTCATAGAAAACAAACCCATGTGTGAATCATTCACAGAAACCAAAAACTTATCAAACCCACTTCTTTAAGCTTTCACCTGCTGTGTTACGTGCACCATTTCAGAAGATCAAAGGCTTCGCGTGAATGAGACGCAGTCAATGCTTACAAGGATGTGATTCAATATCATCAAGCATCGTTGTACAGACATCTACATTAGTGCAAAACGTGCCATCAATTACTGAGGTAAATTTTACGTTTTGTTAGCATGCTTTCGGTTTAATAATTTTTGCCATTTTAAGCTTTCAATTGGTATCAGAGCCATGGTTTGGCAAATGTAGGAAGCATGCTAGGCTTAACTAAAACAAGAAAATATTTGTTTTAGATGAAATATGTGATTCTTCGTGTTTTTTAGTGTGAGTAGTTTCACCGTAAGCTTCTCGAGTGGAAGCATAGGAACACTATATTTTGATTGCTTTCATAGATATCATGTAAACGTAGTATTTTTAAGGGCATAGGTAGTTGTTTAGATGAGTTTTGATTGAAAATGGAGGAAAAAACCATGTAGAATCGCTTTTGAAACGCATAGAAAATTTGCTGGAGAAGAAGCTAGTGTAGCAGCCGCCGAGCCGAGCCGAGCCGAGCTGAGCTGAACCTGTGAGAGGAACCGACCAGCAACCGAGCCACTAGCCAGCTCCCCTGGCGAGGATGGCTTCCTCACAGAAGCCGGTTGCATCCTCTCGTGGCGCGAGGAAGCGTTCCTCGTAGACCTTTTGCAATCCAACTCTGATAATATCTTATCATATTTTATTTTAAATTTAAATTAAAACTGATATGATAAGATTCTGCTATTATCTCGATAATTTAACTAATTAATTTACTGAGTCAGATTTTTACAATCTGGACATCATCTAGATATATCGAATGTGGGCATATTTCCAGATTCATTGTATCTGGTAAATTTTCTAGATTCGATTAACTTAGATATATTTTAGATTCATCGAATCTAGTTACCAAAAAAATAACCTAACGAGTTCACTTATTGTATGACCCTATAGGTTTATTTAACACTGGCAGCGTGCCCACATCACATTTAAATGGCCTACAAGTTATAAGTGGTTTTTAGTAAAATATTATAACTATCTTAGTTAAATGAAGATCAGTGATCTCTTTGAACCAAGCCATAACTTTATATTTAGTCATTTTGTCACACGATATCCAGATTAAGCATAAGGCACGGAGCATGTCATCCTTATTAAGCTTAATCAATTATTTCTTGATCTCATAGTAGACTGTTCAAACAAATGAAATCAATATCTTAGATTGTTATATTTGAGTACGACCATGCATTTTAACAGTCTAACTTATCAAGTGGCCCATGGATATCTCTCCGATAATTGAGAGGGATAAATTCCTTCATTGTCAATTATATTCCTTTCCCTTATATATTCTATATCCAACAATAGTCTAATTTATTATTTGGTTAAAGATAACTTTAGACAACGTCAAAATATAAAATTTATCAAGTAGGAAACTATGATGAATTCAGGTCAAAGGACTTTTAATATCATTATGGTTAGAAAGTACTTATGACATGATCCATAAAGTACTCTCATAGTGGGTCATGTCCAATACAATGTTCTCTGACATTTATTTATATTTTAACTTGATATCATATATATCCATGACCAGTAAAGCATAGCCATCAAGTCATAAATATACTAATATTAATTTATTATTCTTCCACTAATAATAATCGATCAGGGACAATTTAAGAATACTCATTGTATTAATTGTAGGGTTTTACTATCAAATCACGTACTTGATGACCACAAAACTAAATACACTATTCATAGAAAGAAATGCCTCGTATTATTACATAATACATAATGACAATAGTAAAAGTACAAATTAACTCTAGGGCATATCCCTAACAATCTCCCACTTGCACTAAGACTAATTTGACATAAACCATAATTCCATTGATCTAGTATGACTATCATGTTTAGACGATAGGAGAGGTTTTGTTAGTGAATCTGCAACATTGTCATCAGTTAATACCTTGCACACTTTGACATATCCTCTATCAACAATTTCTTGAATGAGATGAAAACGTCTAAATATATGTTTGGATCGCTGATGTGATCTTGGTTCCTTAACTTGTGCAATGGCTCCATTATTGTCACAATAAAGATCTACTGGTTCACAATACTAGGAGCTACATCTGATTCTGTAATGAACTTTTTAATCCAAACTGCTTCTTTAGCTACAGCTGAGGTAGTTACATACTCAGCTTCTGTAATAGAATTGGTCACAGTGTCTCACTATGAACTTTTCCTAATTATAGCACCTCTATTCAAACAAA
Organism: Voacanga thouarsii; assembly: GCA_026120185.1. Classification (NCBI taxonomy): domain Eukaryota; kingdom Viridiplantae; phylum Streptophyta; class Magnoliopsida; order Gentianales; family Apocynaceae; genus Voacanga; species Voacanga thouarsii. The sequence goes on along the minus strand of JANUWF010001271.1, from coordinate 29,395 downwards.
ATAGAAAACCTGATTGCAATCTGTAATCATTTATGTCAAACTGAAAACTAGCATCAGTGTAACCATTTACAACTAGCTCGCCTTCTTGTCCTCCATAAACTAAGAACATATCTTTAGTTCTTCTTAAGTACTTTAGTATATTCTTGATGGCAGTTCAGTGTGGCTCTCCAAGATTTGACCGAAACCTACTCGTCATGCTTAATGCATATGACACATCGGGTCAAGTACATAAAATGGCATGCATGATAGATCCTATAGCGGAAGCGTATGGTATCTTGTTCATGCAATCTTCTTCATCCTTTGTGGAAGGACTTTGAGTTTTGCTGAGCTTAATGCCATGTGACAATGGCAAGAATCCTCTCTTAGAGTCTTGCATACTGAACATTTTCAATACCTTGTCAACGTATGCACTTTGACTTAGTCCAATTGGCTTTCTAGATCTATCTCTATAGATCTTTACACCTAAAATATAGGCAACTTCGCCTAAGTCCTTCATTGAGAAATAATTTCCCAACCATGTCTTAACACTTTATAGAGTAAGAATGTCATTTCCAACGAGTAAGATGTCATCAACATAAAGTACCAAAAAAAAAAAAAAAAACTATTGCATTCCTACTAGTTTTATTTTAGACACAAGGCTCATCTTCACTTTTGATAAAGTTAAATTCTTTAATTGCTTTATCAAAATGAAGATTCCAGCTTCGAGATACTTGCTTCAATCCATAAATAGATCTTTGAAGCTTGCACACTTTATTAGAATTCAAAGGATTATAAAAACCCTCAGGTTGTGTCATGTACACAACCTCGAGTAAGTTTCCATTAAGGAATGCGGCTTTGACATTCATTTGCCAAATCTCATAATCATAATATGCTCTATGGCAAGAAGAAATCTAATAGATTTAAGTCTTACAACTGGTGAAAAGGTTTCATCATAGTCCATACCATGAGTTTGTCTATAACCTTTTGCTATTAGTCGTGCTTTGTAAGTATGCACATTTCCTTCCATGTCTATTTTCTTTTTGAAAACCCATTTACACCCAATGATTTTTGAACCTTCAAGTGGATTAACCAAAGTCCAGATTTGGTTATCATACATGGATTTCAACCATTTTCCAGAGTCAGAACTCTTAATGGCTTCTTGATAGGAAGTTGGTTTATTATTAACCATAAGCTCCACGTTGTGATCGTCAGTGATGAGAAATATATATCTCTTAGGTTGTTGACGAACCCTATCAGATCTTCAAGGTCCTTTTTCTATAGAAGTAGGCTCATTTTGGATATGTGAGCCATCTAATTGAGGTTCATTATTCGGTTCAGATACTAATTGTGGCTCTTGAATCTCTACAAGATGTATTTTGCTCCCATTGATTCTTTTGGAAATAAATTCCTTTTCAAGAAAGAATCCATTTCGAGCAACAATTACTCTGTTTCCTTTTGGGAGATAAAATTGATGTCTTTTAGCTTTTTTAGGATACCCCATAAATATACATTTATCTGATTTAGATGCAAGTTTATCAGATAATAAACGCATTACATAAACTTCACAGCCCCAAATCTTGAGAAATGACAAACTAGGCTGTCTCCTAGTCCATATCTCATATGGAGTTTTCTGAACCGATTTAGATATAACTCGATTTAGTATAAATGCAGCAGTCTCTAGGGCATAACCCCAAAAAGAGATTGGAAGATTAGTTTAACTCATTTCGAACCATATCTAATAAAGTCTGATTTCTCCATTCAGATACACCATTCCATTAAGATGTTCCAGGTAGAGTTAATTGGGAGATAATTCCACAATTCTTAAGATACTCGTCAAACGCGTGACTTAAGAATTCACCATTTCGATCTAATCGAAGTGTTTTGATACTTTTGCCAAGCTGATTTTGTACTTCATTTTGAAATTCTTTGAATTGTTGGAACGATTTAGATTTATGTTTCATCAAATACAGGTAGCCATATGTGCTGAAATCATCTATAAATGTAATGAACTATTGAAATCCTCCTCTAGCATATGTATTCATTAGTCCACATACATCAGTATGTGTTAGGCACAATAAATCAGTTGCCCTTTTATTTTATATCTTACAAGGCGCCTTAGTCATTTTGCCTAATAAACAAGAATCACATATATCCTAAGATTCTAAATCAAACGAATTTAGAAGCCCATCATTATGAAGCCTTGTTAAGCGTTTCTCATTTATATGGCCCAAACGACAATGCCAAAAGTAAGTTTGATTTAAATCATTGAATTTCAATCTTTTAGTATTAATGTTATAGATAAACTTGTTCGAAGATCCGCGAAGATTGAGAATATAGAGCCCATTTGATAATGAGGCATCTTCATAAAAAATGCCATTTTTATTAATGGAGCAAATGTTATTCCTAATAATAAATTCAAAACCTTCGAAATCTAAACAAGAAACTGAAATTATATTCCTACTCATAGCAGGAACAAAAAAATAATCATTCAGTTCTAAAACAAGCCCATTGGACAAAATTAATTCAAAAGTTCCTACAGCTACTGCAGCAACTTTTACTCCATTCGCAATTTGTCGGTCCACCTCGCCTTTTGCCAAGGCTCTACTCCTTTTTAGACCCTGCACATTTACACAAATATGAGATCCACAACCGGTATCCAATACCCATGAATTAGAAGTAGATAAATTAATTTCTATAACATAAATACCCGAAGTGGCAGTCTCACTATCCTTCTTCTTCTTTGCTTCCAAATAAAGCTTGCAATTTCTTAATGTCCTTGTTCTCCACGATGGTGGCAAGCTCCCTCCTTTGGTGTCTTGGCCTTAGGTTTAGGCTTGAACTTAGACTTAGCCTTGTCCTTGCCCTTATTTGCCATGACTTTGCCCTTTTGGTTGTTCTTTTTTCCTTTCCCTTTTTGAACCATTAGAATACTAGGAGTTCTTAATATTTAGTACAGCTTGTTTTAGCATCCTATGCAATTTAGTAATGGATTTCTCCATATTAGGCATGTTGAAATTCATGACAAATTGGTCATACTCAAGAGGTAATGAGCCCAAGATCAAATATGCGGCCATGTCATGATTAACAGGAGCACCAAGCTTTTCAACATGATCAAGATAACCCTTCATTTTAAGGACATGAGCACTTACTATGGTGCTAGAAACCATCTTATATGCATTTAACACCTTATGAGTTTCAAATCTCTCTTGTTGTGCTTGCTCTTGGAACATTTCCTTGAGATGCACAATCATGTCTATGCCTCTGCTTTTTCAAACTATTTTTGAAGTTCAGAGTTCATGGTTGCTAGCATGAGGTAAGTAACATCGTTGGAGTCATCTTTGTGCTTACTATAAGCATCTTTTTTAGCTTTTAGGGCGTTATTTGCTGGAGCAGGAGGAATAGGATTTTCAAGAACATAGAGCTTTTTTTCTTAGTTAAGAACGATTCTTAAGTTACGTGCCTAATTAAGAATGTTAGTCTCACTAAGCTTGTCTTCTCGAGCACAGATCGCAATGAATTATTCCAACTGTTTGTTGCCATTATCTACAAACAAAATATGCAAAGTAATTAATTTTGAGGCTTTAAGGAAAAACTCCTACTAAAAGCGTTTAAACTTTTCATACTTCAACATTTTGATGTTTCTTAGTGGGTAAAAAATTTATTTTTTATAAATATTTTATTTTAATCATAAGTAAGCTTTGGCTTTAATCTTATAATTAAATAAAACTCATATTTTAAATTAGAAATGCATCAAATGTCCCGGCTAAATATCTCATATAATGCCTTAGGCCCTAAACCATTTTGATAGCCCAATTAAGTCAAATCATATCAAATATATGGAAAACTATTTTCCATCTTGTCTCACTTAGATAATCAAAAGCATCCTACTTTAGCAGGAATGACTATATGATGATCTAAGTAATAACAAGTGTTTGATTTTGGAAGGCATTTAAAACTTAATTTTTTTAAAAATAAAAATTAAATTGTAGTAAGCATGAAATAAACATATCAAATATGCATGCAAGACATAAATAAAAGTGACATAGCATGGCCCATAACCTATATTGATCATCACGAGCAAAGTGAAGATCAAAGTGGTCAATCTAGGTATATGAACTCCTTAAGCATTCTCTAATACCATGAGCATACTCCTTCTTGGTTGTAAATGTAGGCTGCCATCTTCTTTTACACTGGATAGTAAAATTAAAATAATTCCTACTCTAGGAAAATAATACAATTTTACAACAATGCAAAAATGACACGTAGGCCATATTTAAAAATTACAACTCAAAACAACTAGAATGAAACCTATCAATCATATTAGGGTAAAACGGGCCATGCTATGCACTATTTAGAATAATTCAAAACTACAATCAAAATACACTAACGAATAACACATAACAAATAGTTAGTCAGGGTTCTAAAGGGTAGCGCCCCTGGCAGGGTCCCAGGGGCATGATTTTTCCTTTTTTCATTGAATTATATTTCGCCTTCCGATTCCTGAATAATCAGATTAATGTTCGGACCTCTTAGTAACTATCGCCGTGAATTTTCATATTATAGACAATCTGCATTCCCTTTTAACCATATTAATATAGATAACAAATTATCATGGCAGATTAATACAAATAATTTGCAACATAGAACGTCAGATAGCATGTTTACGATACCATATCATATTTAAACAAACCAGTTTACAGACAATATGTAAATAATCTGGTCTGATCAAACAATTAAGACGCACATATTAAATCTTATTCAGTCAGTCAGCATCAAAATATTCTAAAATTATAATCATGTGAACATGCTGATATACACCGTTTAAATTCACACACACACACACATACACACACACACATAGATATATATTATATATATACATATATTCAACAATACAATTAACATAGATGAATAAACCTAATCATTTAGTAAGTTGCTCTGATACTACTATTAGAATTCATGAACTCCTAAATACAGAAAACATCTATGAATCCCTTATGAGGATCCAAGTAAAATGATTAAAACAATCTAGGGATTACAGAATTACCTCTGTTCGGCATAATCAAGATCCTTGGATTCTAGTTTTGCTATCGTATGCGCAACACGAACTATCACCAGACGATGTAATGTGCAAACGCCTTCTACTAAAGCTAGAGGGGGTTTAGAGTACTTTATCACTTTCATGGACGATTGTACAAGGTTTAGTTATGTCTACCTAATGAGGAGTAAGTCTGACTCTTTTGACAAGTTCAAAGAGTTTAAAGCTGAAGTGGAGCATTGGACAGGTAAACTGATCAAAACCTTACGATCAGATCATAGTAGAGAGTACCTCCTCAGTGAGTTTAACGATTGCATGGTACATAATGGGATAATATCCTAGCTCTTTGTACTAGGTACACCCCAACAGAATAGAGTAGTTGAGAGAATGAATAGGATATTAATGGAAATGGTCCGAAGCATGATGTCTCATGCTACTCTTCCGATTTCTTTTTGGGGATATGCCTTGGAAACAGCTGCATACAACATGAACATGGTGCCTTCCAAGTCAGTACCTAGGACACCCTATTAGATTTGGACTGGGTGTAAGCCAAGTATAAATTATCTCAGGATATGGGGCTATCCAGCTTATGTACTGATTAAGGGAGATAAGTGAGAACCAAGATCAGAATTATACTACTTTATTGGGTATCCAAAAAGGACAAAAGGAGGTTACTTTTATCATCCCAAAGAGCATAAAGTATTGGTAAGTACTAATGCTAGATACTTAGAAGATGATCAAAGTACTTCCATTAAAATTTCAATAAGGTTGGAACTCGAGAAGAAGTTATCTTCAAAATCAACTACTTTAGACCCGATTATGGAACAAGAAGAGGCACAACCTCAAGAACTTATACAAATGGAGCTTCGTCGTAGTGGAAGGGTATCTAGAGTTTCAGAAAGATAGACAGGAGAAGCTTTCGAGCTGGTTTCTGACTACCAGGAATAAGATCCCATTAGATATGAGGAGGCTATTGTTGATACCGATGCAGATCTATGGCATGAAGTAATGAAAGTCGAGATTAAGTCTATGTACTTCATTCAGGTTTGGGATATTGTAGTTTCACCTGAAGGGATAAAACCTGTTGGGTGTAAGTGGCTATACAAGAGGAAGAGGGGAGCGGATTGGAAGGTGGAAACCTTCAAAGCTAGGCTTGTGGCGAAAGGGTATACTCAAAAAGAGGGAATGGATTATGATGAAACCTTTTCCCCGGTAGCCACGCTTAAGTTCATCCGTATCCTCCTTACCATTATATATCATTACGACTATAAGATATGGCAAATGGATGTCAAGACGGCATTTCTTAATGGCCATCTTGACGAAGGCATCTATATGTCCCAACTAGAAGGTTTTATTACTAAAGGCCAGGAACATATAGTCTGCAAGCTTAAGAAGTCCATTTATGGATTTAAGCAGACGTTTAGAATATATAACATTCGTTTTGACAAAACTGTAAAGTCTTATGGTTTCATTCAAAACGCGGATGAACTATGCGTATACAGAAAATTAGAAGGCATAAATGTAGTTTTTCTTGTCCTATATGTGAATGACATTCTACTCATTAGGATTGATGTAGGGACATTATCATCTACTAAGGTTTGGCTGTCTAGTCAATTTAGTATGAAGGAGTTAGGAGAAGCTAGTTACATTCTCGGGATTAAGTTGCTTAGAAATAGAAAGCAGAGAATGTTAGAATTATCCCAAATGACATATATTGACTAGATACTAGCCATGTTTAGCATGGATTTATGCAATGGAGCTCTAATCCCTTGCAGACATGGGTTATCTTTTTGTTCTAAGGACTGTCCTAAGTCTCGAGGAAAAAGACAAGATGAGTAGAATTCCCTATGCTTCGGCTATGGAAAGTCTCATGTACACCATGCTGTTCACTAGGCCAGATATCTACATTGTTGTAGGCGTAGTTAGTAGATATCAGTCAAACACTGGGGAGGTTCATTGGTAAGCTATAAAGCATATTCTTAAGTACCTCAATAGTATGAAAGATTATATGCTGGTTTACAGGGCTAACAACTTGGTTCCTACTGGATACACAGACTTAGATTTTCAGACAAATAAGGTTGAGAGAAAATTCACTAGTGGATATATTTTCACCTTGTCTAGATGAGCTATTTCATGGAGAAGTATCAATCAATCTTGTGTTGCTGACTCAAATATGGAAGCTGAGTATGTGGCAGTTTCGGAAGCATCCAAGGAAGCAGTCTGGCTCTGAAAGTTTCTTTCAGAACTTGGAGTTGTGCCATACATGGACAAATTGATTATGGTGTATTGCAACAATTTTGGAGCAGTTTTGCAATCTAAAGAACCTGGGAATCACAAGAATGGGAAGCATATCTAGAGGAAATACAACCTGATCTGGGATTTCATTCAAAGATAGGAAATCGTGGTGAAATAGATAGCCTCAGAAAATAACCTAGCAGATCTTTTCACCAAGCCTTTGGCTGAGAGAGTCTCCAAGAGACACTTAGACGCCATAGGGGTAGGCACCTACTGACTTTCTTAGTTTTAGAATGCAAGTGGGAGATTATTGGAATATATGCCCAGTAGACTAATTTCATCTGGTGTAATTATCGAATTTATTAATAAAAACATTTATTCTCAAATTTTATTTGTGCATAATTTACGTTTGGAAAGTACCCATTGTGTTTAAGTAAGTGATCTATGTGAATGGTGGTCTTTCACAGTAAAGTATGGATCACAGGTTACTTAACACATAAATGTTTATTCGTAACCAATTGATGAGAATAGGAATCTCATGATGTATAGGTTATAGTGTTATGAATTCTAAATGGAGAATGGCTTACCTTTAAGCTAGTAAGTAGTCCACTTACTTCATAGCATGAGTATATTTCGAATACGTAGAATAAGACCTGTAATAGTGGTTTCTAACAGTACTATTTAAAAGAAACCCAAACTATTACTGCTACAGCATGGATTAATACTCTACCGCTTGAGTATGAGTTGGTGGTCTGATGAAGCTAGAAGCATATACTTTGATGTACTATAGTTGAGGTTCTTTTGTGGAGCCGATATACTTGTATGTTGGGTAAATGTGATTAGTTAGTTAAGACATACTTGTACAAGATACTACCCCGCGATGAAGAGAGGAACCGAAAACTATCCCACAGGCCGATAAAAGCCCGCCCACTTCTTATTTTAATATTCTAGAATGTAGAAAGAGCAAATGCTCATTTCCCGGTAGATTGGGTAGGGCATTTACTGCAGCGGTAGCTTGGAAAGTAGAAACATTCCAGGAGTGGTGAATCGTTGGACTAGAGGTCTAAGGATGGTAGATGTCTATTAGAGAGGTGTTAGTACATTCTTCCTCTCTAAATGCATGACGATGCGTAGAGGGGTATTTTAGTCATTACACCTGTAAGTCAAAGACTTTGCTAACGCATCGTTATGCTTGGGGTCAATATTTCATTATTGCGATATTATGAAATACAAAATGCAAAATATAGCTATTTATATAGTAGGGATATTTTGATTATTTTAGTAGCCAAGATGATGTGTCTTTTTGTCCCCAGAATGACCCTTAAGTCTTGACAGATTTAGGTTAAGGAATTGGTCTTGATAATTATGGATTTTATTTTATTTAAGTAGTCTAGTTTATTATTGGACTAGAATAAAATAAAATGCCCGAGAGAGAGTATATATTTTATCTAGTTTAATTGGTTAATAGGGCCCAAGACCCAAATTGAATAATTAGAAAATTAATCTAGACATAAACTGGATATAAGGCATGAAATTTTATATTGGTCTATTTTGGGCTTGTTAATTATTTATTGGGCTGTTTAATAAAGCCTAGAAAATAAATAATTACGATTTATTATTTATGGGTATTCAAGCCCAAGAATAAATAATTTTATCTGGCCCAATGAATAAGACCAAGAGTAAAATAAAATTAAAAAAATTAATTGATTGATTGATTGATTGATTAATTAAAATAAAAATAAAAAAAACAACATTCCAGGAGTGGGATGGATCCCGTGTTGTTTCGTGTGAACGATAACAAAAAGTATGGATGCTTTCTGTTTTCATGTGGATGGATTCTCTCTCGGGGAATGTGATGAAAATGAATGAAATAAAGAGATGTGGTTTATGGTTTAGTCAGCACAAGAAACCCAGTGCCTCATCATTGTTCATTTTTCATAGATAACAAACCCATTTGTGAAGCATTCACAGAAAGTAAAAGCTTATCAATCCTACTTCTTTAAGCTTTCATCGGCTATGCTACGGGTACCATTTCGGAAGATCAAAGGCTTCGTGTGAATGAGACGTAGTCGATGTTTACAAGGACATGATCCAATAACATCAAGCACCCTTGTACAGACATCTACATCAGTATAAAAGGGGCCATTCAATCACAAAGGTAAATTTTTTGTTTTGTTAGCATGCTTTCAGTTTGATGATTTTTGCCATTTTAAGCCTTCACTCTAGTCGCCCTTTTCTTAGGTTAGCATAGAATTCCCAAATGAATAAGGTAAACAGTTTCTTATTTACAGACAATAGAGCTCCCCAACCAAGAGACTCAAACATGTTTAACACATTTAAAATATTCAAAAATGATACTAGATTTGCCCAATTACCAACAATTACCGTTCGATTTCTCAAAACCCATTCATTAAAATCAGATTCACTTTTCAAATCTAAAAAGTACGGTACCTGGGTTTCGGAACCTTCCTGTTCCGAAGATGATTTCGAGGAGTCATTTTGAGAAGCCGAGAGTTCTAGAAAAATCTCTTTTCCTTTTTCCGTAGCTGTTGATTTCTTCTTCATTATCGAAGGGATTTTTTGAACTTTCTTTGATTTTGATTTGGTTGACTTTAGTGTTTTTGTCATTGTAGTTAGAGGATGAAGGCTTGGCTTTTTGGTTGTTCAAGAAAGGCTCAGAAGATTTTGAGGGAGAGAAGATGAAAGTGTAGTTAGTTTCAGAATTCGAGAGAGAGAATGGAGAGAAAATCTTTTGAGTTCCTAGGAAGTTGTGATAGTAAGTACCTTCAAGTACATTGGAAAAAGCCATTTTTCATCAGAGATTTTTAAAAAAAATGTCTTGAGAAAAGAACTAATATTTTGAAATTCAAAAAGAAAAATCTAGAAGTAGTTATTCTTGTGGGATATACAAAGCATCGGAGGTAATTCTATTTTGGATTCAGACTCAATCCAACATGTCCATCCAAAGAGGTACTTCTTCAGAAATTTTGGAAGTGAATTTTGGACTTATTCTCCGAAATGCTGCATCCACAATCATCGTCTAAAAGTTGTATCTTCAGGGGTTTTGGAAATGAAAATAACAATTCTTTGGCAATTGTGTTAGTCACATAATCTTTGTAATTCCTAAGCCTCTTCTTAGATTATTAAACCTTTCTTCGGCCAGAGGTTTTGTAAAAATATCTGCAAGTTGTTCATCGGTTGAAATATATTCAACGCATAGATCTCCTTTAAGAACATGATCCCTAATAAAATAATGTTTAACTTCTATATGCTTGGTTTTAGAATGTTAAACATGATTCTTGGTTAGATTGATAGCACTTGTATTGTCACATAATATAGGTATGCAATTAAAATTGAGACCAAAATCAAGCAGTATATTTTTCATCCATAGAATTTGTGCACAACAGCTTCCAGCTACAATGTATTCGGCCTCGGTTGTAGATAAGGATACATAAGCTTGCTTCTTGCTGTGCCATAACACTAGAGAGTGTCCAAGAAATTGGCAGTGGCTGTTGGTGTTTTTTGTTCAACTTTACAGCCCACATTATCTGCATTAGTATATCCTATAAGATTAAATGTGTTAGTACAAGAATACCATAAACCATAATCATATGTTCTAACTAAATATCTAAGAATGCGTTTCACGGCACATAGGTGCGATTCCTTTACGCATGATTGAAAACATGATATCTGGCTGGCTAGTAGTGAGATAGAGTAAACTTTGAATCATACCTCTATATTTAGATTTGTTTACCTTCTTACCCTTTTCATCCTTGTCAAATTTTAGGAAAGTGCTCATAGGTGTGCAAATTTCTTTGGCTTCATTCATACCAAACCTTTTGACCAATTCCTTAGCATACATAGCTTGATTTAGGAAGATTCCATCCTTAGTTTATTTGATTTGTAGCCTGAGAAAGAAGATTAGTTCTCCCATCATGCTCATTTCGAATTCTTATTGCATTGTCTTAGCAAACATCTTGCACAAGGAATCATTAGTAGCACAAAAAATGATATCATCAACATAAATTTGAGCAATAAAAAGATCACCAGACTCTTCTGACTTAATAAACAGTGTGGTATCAATCAATCCTCTAGAAAAACCTTTTGAGAGCAAGAATCTACTAAGCTTTTCATACTAAGCTTGTGGGATTTGCTTTAAACTATAAAGGGCCTTTAAAAGTTTGAAAACGTGATTTGAAAAATGCTCATGAATGAAGCCCGGAGGTTGTTCTACATATACTTCCTCCTCAATAAAACCATTTAAAAATGCACTTTTAACATCTATTTGATAAAGCATGAAATTTTTGAAAGATGCAAAGGCAAGAAGTATTCTTATGGATATTAATCTAGCAACGGGAGCAAATGTTTCATCAAAACTAATGCCCTCTTCTTGATTGATCCTTGGGCAACTAGTCTTACTTTATTTCTAATGACAGCTGCATTTTCATCAAATTTGTTTCTAAACACCCACTTGGTACTAATAACTAGATGATTAAGTGGTCTAGGGACAAGTTTCCAAACTTGATTTCTCTCAAATTGGTTCATCTCTTCTTGCATAGCAATAATCCAAATTCATCATGCAAAGCTACATCAATATAATTGAGTTCTATACTTGAGAGTAGAGCAAAATTATCTACGAAATACCGTCTAGTTTTGACTCCGTAGTTTGGATCATCAATGATTTGCTCTTTTAGATGACCGATTTCGTATTTCCAATCCTTTAGTAATACTTGATTTGTGAATTCTTCAATTTCTTAATTTCCTTGTTCAGCTTGTTGTTCTTCAAATTCTTCTTCTTTTGCATGAGTGTCGAGTGGTGGTGCTTTATGTTGTTCTTTCCCTCTTTCCTTTGAACTTCCTACATCATCATCATCTTTCCTTGAAGCATAAATGTTAGATTTATCAAAGACAACATGTACAGACCCTTCCACGCATAGAGTTCTTTTATTATACACTCTATATACCTTTTTATTAGAAGAGTCTCCAAGGAATATAGCCTCATCAAATTTTCAATCAAATTTTCCAAGATTGTATCGGGTATTAAGGACAAAACATTTGCAGCTAAATACTTTAAAATAAGAAATTAATGGAGTTTTGTCAAACATAAGCTCAAAGGGTATTTTTCTTAAGAAGGGTCTCAACATCACTCGGTTTATAATATAGCATGTTGTATTTACAGCTTCAACCCAAAAGTATTTTGGAAGAGAGTTTTCACAAATAATAGATCTAGCCATTTCTTGCAATGTTCGATTCTTCCTCTTAACAACACTATTTTGTTGAGGGGTTTTAGCAGCTAAAACGTTGTGAAATACTCCATTTTCATCACAAAAGTATGTAAATTCATTGTTGCAAAATTCTTTACCATTATCACTTCTAATAGAAATCATCTTGCATCCAATAGAGTTTTGGACGTGCTTGAATAGTTTTGAAAATTTAAAAAATGCTTCATCCTTTTGTCTAGAAATAAAGTCTAAGTAAATCTTGAGAAGTCATCAACTAACACATAAGCATACCTCTTACCACCAAGGCTAGTGGTTGTCATTGGTCCAAACAAATTTATATGAATTAATTCAAGAGGTTTTGAGGTGGAAATAATTTTCATGGGTTTGAAAGAAGTTTTGGTTTATTTTCCAAATTGGCATACATCACAAATTTTTCTTTTAGCAAACTTCATTTTGGGCAGTCCCCTAACTAGCTCTTTTGAGGATCATTTGTTTAGCAAATCAAATTATACATGGCCTAATCTTCTATGCCAGAGATAGCCATAATTGTCATGCATGGAGAGGCGTCTAATATCATGAGCTATGAGATCATTTAGATAAAATAGATAAATATTTCCAACATGATTAGCAGTAAAGATTGTTTCATTATTTGAGCTATCCATAATAGAGCAAGATTCTTTCTCAAAATTGACTTTGCAACCATTATCACATAATTGGCTAATGCTTAGCAAGTTATATTTCAGCTCATCAATTAATAACACTTGTTTTATAATGGTTGAAGATCCTTTATCAATGTTACCTAGGCCAAGAATTTTTTCTTTCTTTTTATATTTAAAGGTAACGAATCCATCATTTGTTGTTTGCACATCTTCTAATAGAGCTGCATTTCTAGTCATGTATATTGAACACCTACTGTCTAAAAACCACTTTGTAAAGCTCATTTTCTCTAATGAAGGTACCTGTACAAGAGAAGGGAGAGTGATTTTTGGTACCCATATTTTCTTGGGTTCACAGGGGTTAGTAATGGTTCCTCTAATTTTTCAAACTATTTTTGCACTGGTTTCAACTTTCTTCTTAACATAACACTTAGATACTTTGTGTCCAGATTTTTTACAATATGTGCAACATTTGTGTATCATATGTGTTGAAGAAGCTTTTACAAAGTGAGTTGTGTGATTTTTGGCTTTGATCTTATGCTTAGAACCTAGGCCATTTCGGTTTCCAGCTGTGTAACACCCCATAATCTAGGCCCAACAAGGCCGGGGATGTCACCCCGTCCATAGGATAAGGGGTCTTTATAACTAGGTCACATAAAAGAAAATAAAAGCAATACTTTAAAATTAAACTTATTACAATCCAAAAAATACATGAACAAATCCAAAATAAATTATTTGCTACAATCTCTCAAAACAACACATAAGGAAAGTAACATAAAGTCTTCAATATATAGGTAACAAATCTAGCTATTGACCTCCATAGCAGGATCGACCTAAAAACATGGTATAAAAGGTGATGAGATAAAAATCTTAGTAAGCCCGTGTGTGCTTTGAGTATTCAAGGAAAACAATTCATGTATGTAAGTTGTAAAAATTTCATAAGAGGAAGTGCTGGAAAGCATTAAATAAGTGTTAGAAATAAATAGTGACGTTTGGCTTTTCAAACCATACATGTGCGAAATAAATACAACCACTCAAGAGGTAGCCATGGGTTACCACACATTAGGCCCTATGACCACATGGTCAGTATGCCACACGTTAAGCATACTACTAATTAGACTGCCACACGTTGAGCATGCTGACAAAAAGGTAGGTGTACGGCCTATCAGGTGAGATACTCCATCATCTCTACACCCAAACTTATCGGTTATCCATTCTAAAATATACAGTTCACATGATTGAAACTTGCTAGCTCGGACCGGTATGACCTACTCGACTGGCATCTTATCCGGGAAGGACTCACCCCTCACAGGTGGCCACCTACTGAGAGACTTACCAAACCCTTCAAAGACTAGTCCTAGTAATCTACCCTTATTGAGTACTCAACGTTACTTGTCCCACTTGGGAGAAAATTGATCATACATTGATTTACTTGGAAATTGCAATTAAGGGTTTCTAAAATTCTTGTCAATGTTATGTTTTAGAAAGAATTTAGCATTTTGTGTAAAATTGCTTGTTTAATTTTTCAAATGATTTGCTTGACTGATATAAAAAGGAAAAATAGTCCTTAATTGCCTTTACAAAATGAATGTCCATACACATCGCATTTGGCACGCCACAGTAATTTTAGTCTTCAAATAACTCCATGCAGGAGCTTACGTGATCCTTTGCTTGCTTGAAACTCAAAAATCTTCCAATGTTGACCTAACCCCGCCTGGGGTAAACATAAGACGTAAGGTTATACTCGAGCTATACTTTCTTACATAAATAATTTCTAATTCAACTAGTTACAATCATGACCTTAATGTCCTAAGCTTTAAGGCTAGATGATAAAGAATTTTATAAAATAAATCTAGCTTGATAAGTTAAAATAACTAGGGGTTGTAAAATAATTACTAATAAGTTATAGGTTCAAATAATAAATCTTGAGTGTTATTATTAATGAATAAACTAGTGTTTGAATATTGAATAATACTAAGTCCTAAATAATATTAATAAATGGTAATCTTTAAATAAATTAATTAATATTTAATAGATAATAAATAATTAATAATAAATGAATTATATTAAAAAATTTTATTAATAGATAACAAATAAGTTTTAATATAAATAATATTTATGAATATAGGTAAAACTTTTAACTAAGGTCTACAAGGTCATTAATATTTTATTTATTATTATTATTTATATAAAAGATCTTATTTATTATTACACACACACACACACACACATTATTTTTAATAAAAGATATTATTTATTTGACTAATAAAATATCAATATTTCATTTAATATTCCAATTCCAAAACTTCCTAGGAATTTTGAAATCTTTAGAGAAAAAAATATAGTAATAATTTTAATTAAGGTAATCAAATTTGTTACTAAAAATAACCTAGGATTATCAAGAAAATAATCATGGTTTTCCTATTGCTAAACAAGAATCATGAACACATTCTCCAACATAAAACAATAACTAATTCATTCATAAACATAGGCTTAAATCAACACATGCTATCACATGGCCAAATCCTTACTAGACATAATCATAAACATGGCTGCAATGGAGATAAGAACATAAAAATCCTATTCACCAAAGGTGTCATAATATCTAACATGCTTTAAACATCCATAATTTTCTTAACACATGAAGAACATACATTGATTCTCAAGAAAATCCATATATCTTAACCATACACAACCATTCTCATGTCCTAATCCCAACCCCTTCATTCACATGCATACACTCAATCCCTCATTCATATTCTATTCTTCCTATCAACATCTAAGAGACATGAATGCAGAATTAAAAAAGGAAGATTAAGGAGAAATACTTGATTGATGATTATTTTGATGAAGATTTAAGAAGGTCCACGTGATTGTGAGTCTTGAATTGTTCAAGAGGAAGAAAAATAGCCATGGTTGTTTATCAACCATTTTGGCACAGAGAGAGAGAAAGAGAGAGAGTGAGAGAGTGAGCATTAGCACGATACATTGTAGGTTGAATGGAAGAAGATGAACAAAGGAGTTGTTCTTGGTTACCTTGATGATGTTCTTGAGACCTTCAAGAAAAATTGATTTTTTTTTATCCAAATGCAAGTTCTTGTTTTCGAGATTTGGTGTTATAAATACCAAAAATGAACACTAGGGAGTATGTAGGAGTAATCTGGAGTATTTGAGAGGGATTAGAGGTTTTTATAGTGGGTTTTGGCTTGAAGAAATTTAGTGTGTGTTCTTGGTGAAAATTGAGAGAGTTTGAGAGAAAGGTGAGCACGACTTTTGGAGAATGTTGGCCGAATAGTTTAGGGAGTTTAGGAGTTTTGTTGTTCAGCTTAGAGAGGAAGAGAATAATCTAATTGTTTGAAATTCAAATGGAGATATTTGAGGAGTGGTTTGAGATATAGGATATATTAATGGTGTTTGATGGATGGAGGTTTCTTGGAGCTGCAATGGAGCCGGCTGGACTGGTATGCTTTGCTAAAATGAATGAAGATTGATAGAGCTTTAAGGCTGGCCAAAATTCAGAGCTTAATGGCAGAGGAATTTCTGGTTGTGAAGCTTAGTACAAGAGTGTTTTCATGGAGCAAAATGCTGGAAATTTTTTAAGTTCAAATGTAGTTTGAATGGAGTGATCTTAGGAGATATTTGAGGTGTGGTTATGGAGTCCAAGTGTTCAAGGTAAGTGGAGAAGTTAATGGTGTTCTGTTCATGGTAGAACAAAGTTCATTTTACAGAGGTTTGAGGTTAGTTTTTTTGCCAAGGCTTAAGGGAACAAAGCTGAAAATTTTCTGGTTTCATGGTGTTCAAGGTTCGAATGTTTGCGGCATTTTTCTGTGCAGAATTTCTGCACTTCTTTAGCCCGATTTGTAGAGGTTTTTGAGAGGTGTTTGAAGGTCTTTTGAGGCTAGTTTCCAGCCTTCTTTATGGTGGAAAATCTGAGGAGTTTTTCTGGATTGAAGGCAGAAGAAAATAGCTTCATTTCCTGGTTGAATGTAGCGAAACTGCCCAGAATTTTTTTCTGGTTTGTGTAGTTTTTGTGCAGTCCGAATTTGCACAGAAATTTAAATTTTCAAGCTGAATGAATTGGTCATTTTTCTAGCAGTAAATGAGCAAGAAACTTGGATTTTGAGTTGAACAAATTTCCTGAAGGAAATGAAATTTTTGTTCTAAAAAATTTTGAGAAGATATTTACTGGTGGAAAAAGCTTTGAGAACTCTGGAAATCGTAGTTCCAAATGGTTGAATGAAATGGGCAGAATTCTGTATCATATGGTTTCTACCATTGTTGTTCCTAGTTCCGGCCATAAGACCTCTATCAATATACTTCAAATGGTAGTCATGTTAGCTTTAGTAGAGGGGAGACAGATTAACTTTGGATTTCTGGCAACTAAGTTAATATTGCAATCTAGAAATACTTCTAGCAAGGCTCTTCCATTTGGAAATTTATTGACCAAAGTCTTCAGATTTTTCAATGTTGATTTAAATTCTGTTACTTATGATCCCCGTTGATGTTCAGGCCAAAAGTAGGAGTGAATGTGATACCCCAATCCCATATGCGATTGGGATGAGAATTATGTATGGCCTGAAAAGATGGGCCTAATTACCCGTTGTAAACTTAGGTTATCCATTTTGGCCCAACGAGAACGGCGGCAATGTAGTTGATCGTGAGAGCTGCCATGCATATAGTCGCACTCCAAGGTCTGCGGGCACAAGGCGTGATATTTGGTATCAGGGCAGGTAAGCAGCACCATGGTATGGGAACCAAATACTTCACCGTACGCGGTTCAAGCCACCTCGAGAATCCTATGCCGCCTGGTAGGTCCTAAGTCTAGCCCCTAAAGTTTGGGCCTAGCGAGAACTTTCGAGCCTAAGGGAGTGGTGAATATGATACCCCAATCCCTCATGCGAATGAGAATAGAAGTGTGTATGGCCTATAAGGATGAGCCTAAGTACACATTGTTAACTCGGGATATCCATTTTGGTCCAGCAATGACACAGCCAAAGTAGTTGACCGTGGGTGCTGCCAAGCCCATAGGCGTGCTTCCGGGTCCACGGGTAAGAGGCGTGGCATTTTGCATCATTGCAATTAACTAACCCTCAGATTGCGAACTAAGTGTAACACCGTACGCGGTGGCAGCCACTTGTAGAATCCCATGCTGTCTGGTTGGTCCTAGGTTTGGCCCCTAAACTTCGAGCTTAAAGTAAGGGTGAACGCGATTGAGGTGGGAAATATGTACGGCCTATAAGGATGGGCCTACATACGCATAATCAACTTGGGATATTCATTTTGGTCCAGCAATGACGGCGGCCAAATAGTTGACCGTAGGTGCTACCAGGCCTATTGGTGTGCTCACGGGTCCGTTAGCTCGGGCGTTACATTTGGTATCAGAGCAGGAGTTCATCCCACGGTATAGGAATTAAGTGCTACAATGTGCGTGGATAGTCCAACCACTAGAATTCTATGCCGCCTGGTTGGCCTAGGAGTTGGCCCCTAATGTATGGGCCCGGCGTGGATGCTGAGGCCAAAAGTAGGAGTGAATGTGATTCCCCAATCCCACATGCGATTGGGACGAGAAGTGTGTATGGCCTGTAAGGATGGGCCTAATTATCCATTGTAAACTTAGGATATTCATTTTGGCTCAGCGAGGATGGCAGGCAAGTAGTTGACCTAGGGAGCTACCAGGCACATAGACGCGCTAAAAGGTCCGCGGGCACGGGGCGTGACATTTAGTACTGGGGCAGGTAATCGGCCCCCGGTATGGTAATGAAATGCTACACCACGCGCGGTGGAAGCCACCTCTAGAATCTAATGCCACTTGGTTGGTCATGGGTGTGGCCTCTAAAGTATAGGCCCAGCGAGGACGCTCGGGCCTAAAGGAGGGGTGAATATGATACCCCAATCCCACATGCGATTAGGATTAGAATTGTGTATGGCCATTATGGATAGGCCTACGTTCCCATTGTCAAATTGGGATTTCTATTTTGTCCCAGCGATGACGGTAGCCAAGTAGTTGACCGTGGGTGCTGCCAAGCCTATAGTCGTGGTCCCAAGTCCGCAGGCATGGGGTATAATACTTGGTATCAGAACTATGATCCTGCCCCCGGTATAGGAATTAAGTGCTACAACGTGCGTGATGGGAGCCACCACTAGAATCCTATACTGCCTAGTTGGTCTTGTGTGTGGCCCCTAAAGTATGGGACCAGCGAGGACGCTTTGGCATAAAGGAGGGGTGAAAGCGATACAACAAAACCACATTGGATTGGGATGAGAAGTATGCAAGATATAAAAGGATATGCCTATGTACCCACTATCAACAAGGGATATACATTTTGGCCAAAACAGGACGGCAGCCAAGTAGTTGACCCAGTGGTGCTGCCAGTCCTATAGTCGCGCTGCTGGGTCCTTAGTCACGGGGTGTGGCATTTGGCATTAGAGCAGGTAACCAGCCCCCGGTATGAGAATTATGTGCTACATCATAGGCGGTGGGTGCCACCTCTTGAATCTTATGCCGCCTGGTTGGTGCAGGGATTGGCGCCTAAATAATAGGCCGAGCGAGTACGCACGGGATTAAAAGGCGAGCCTGGAAGTGCGTATGGTAAATAAGGATGGGTCTAAATAGCTATTCTCAACTTGGGAAATCTATTTTGGTCTAGAGATGACGGTGGCCAAGTAGTTGACCGAGGGTGTTGCCAAGCCCATAGGCGCGCTCCCCGGTCCGCTGGCATGGGCGTGATATTTGGTATCAGAGCAGGTGACTAACCCTCGGTATGGGAACTAAGTGTTACACCGTGGGCGGTTGGTGCAACCTCTAGAATCCAAAGCCGCCTGGTTGGCCTTGGATTTGGCCCCTAAAGTATTTGCCCAGCGAGGACGCTCCGGCCTAAAGAAGAGGTCAATGTGATACCCTAATCCCACATGCGATTGGGATGAGAAGTATGTATGGCCAATAAGGATGGGCCTAAGTACCTACGGTTAATTTAGGATATCCATTTTGGCCCAGCGATAACAGCAGACATATAGTTGATCGTGGGAGCTGCTAGGCAAATAGTCGCGCTCCAGGGTCTATGGGAATAGGGCGTGATATTTGGTATCAGGGCAGGTAAGAAACACCATGGTATGTTAACTAAATGCTTCACCGTGCGCGGTGGGGGCCAGCTCGAGAATCCTAAGCCGTATGGTTGGTCCTGAGTTTAGCCCCTAAAGTTTGGGCCTAGCGAGAACTCTCGGGCCTGAATGAGGGGTGAATGTGACACCCTAATCCCTTATGCAAATGGGATGAGAAGTGTGTATAGCCTATAAGGATGGGCCTAAGTACCCATTTTTAACTTGGGATATCCATTTTGGTCCAGCGACGACAGGGCCCAAGTAGTTGACCATGGGTGCAGCTAGGCCCATAGGGGTGCTTCCGGGCCCACGGGCAAGGGGCGTGGCTTTTTGCATCAGTGCCATTAACTAGCCCTCAGATTGGGAACTAGGTGCTACACCATGCGCAGTGTTAGCCACTTGTAGAATCCCATGCTGCCTGGTTGGTCCTAGGTTTGGCCTCTAAAATTCAAGCCTAAAGGAGGGGTGAACGCGATTGGGATGAGAAGTGTGTATGGCCTAGAAGGATGGTCCTACATACCCATTATCAACTTGGGATATCCATTTTGGTCCAGCGATGACAACGGCCAAATAGTTGACCGTTGGTACTGCAAGGCCTATTGGCGCGCTCCCGTGTCTGTTGGCTCGGGCGTAGCATTTAGTATCAGAGCAGGAGTCCGTCCCCCGCTATAGGAACTAAGTGCTACAACGTGCATGGTTGGTCCAACTACTAGAATTCTATGCTGCCTAGTTGGCTCAAGATTTGGCCTCTGAAGTATGGGCCCAGTATGGATGCTCAGGCCAAAAGTAGGGATGAATGTGTTACCCCAATCCAACATGCGATTGGGATGAGAATTGTGTATGGCCTGTAAGGATGGGCCAAATTACCCTTTGTCAACTGGGGATATCCATTTTGGACCAGCGACGACGGCAGCCAAGTGGTTGACCTGGGGAGCTGTCAGGCTCACAGACGCGCTCAAAGGTCCGCGGGCACGGGGCGTGATATTTGGTATTATGGCAGGTAACCCGCCCCCAGTATGGGAACTAAATGCTGCACCGTGCACGGTGGAAGCCACCTCTAGAATCCAACACTGCCTGGTTGGTTATGGGTGTGGCCCCAAAATTATAAGCCTAGCGAGGACGCTCGGGCCTAAAGGAGGGGTGAATTGATACCCCAATCCCATATGCGATTAGGATTAGAATTGTGTATGGCCATTAATAATGGGCCTATGTACCCATTGTCAAATTGGGATTTTCATTTTGTCCCAGCGATGACGGTGGCCAAGTATTTGATCCTGGGTGCTGACAGGCCTATAGTCGTGGTCCCGGTCCGCTGGCACGGGGCATGACATTTGGTATCCGAGCTGGTAACCGGGCCCCGGTATGGGAATTAAGTGCCATATCGTGTCTAGAGAGAGCTACCTCTAGAATCCCATGCCGCCTAGTTGGTCCTGGGTGTGGCTCATAAAGTATGGGCCCAGCGAGGGCACTGAGGAATAACGGAGGTGTGAATGTGATACCCCAATCCCACAAAAGATTCGGATGAAAATTTTGCATGGAGTATAAGGATAGGCTTATGTAACCACTGTCAACATGGGTTGTACAATTTGGCCCAGCTCGGACGGCAACCAAGCAGTTAACCCTGGGTGCAGCCAGACCTTTAGTCGCGCTCCCGATTCTCAGGCTCAGGGCATGACATTTAGCATCAGAATAGGCAACCAGCCCCCAGTATGGGAATTATGTTCTACACCGTGAGCGGTGGGTACCACCTCTACAATCCTATGCTGCCTGCTTGGACTTGGGTTTGGCCCAAAATAATATGCGCAGAGAGTACGCTCGGGCCTAAGGACCTGGTGAATGTGATCCCCTAATCCTACATGGGATTGGGATGAGAAGTGTGTTTGGTCTATGACTATGGACCTTAGTACCCATTGTCTTCTTGGGATATCAATTTTGGTCCAGCGATGACGGCAGCCAGGGAGTTAACCGTAGGTACTGCCAGGCTCATTGTCGTGTTCTCGAGTCTGCTAGCACGGGCGTGACAATTGGTATCGGAGCAGGTGAAAATCCCATGGTATGGGAACTAAGTGCTACAACGTGCGTGGTGGGAGATTGTTGGATTGTATGCCCTCTTAGACTAGGTTTCTAATGTAAAATCGAATATTTTAATAAAAGAATTTATTTTCAGAAATTGTTTGTGAATTTACTATTTATTTGTGCACGATTTTCGTTTGGAACAGACCCATTGTGTTTAAATAAGTGGTCTATGTGAATGGTGGTCTTTCACAGTAAGGTATGGATCACGAGTTATTTAACACATAAACATTTGTTCTTAACTTATTGATGAGACTGAGAATCTCATCATGCTTAGGTTATTATGTTATGAATTCCAAATGGGGAATGGCTTACCTTTAGCCAGTGAGTAGTCCACTCACTTCATGACATAAGCGTATTTTGAATACGTAGAATAGGACTTGTAGTAGTGGTTTCTCAAAGTACTATATGGCAGAAACCTAGACTACTACCGCTACAGCGTGGACTAGTACTCTACGACTTGAGTATGAGTTGGTGGTCTGGCGAAGCTGGAAGCATATACTTTGATTTGCTATAGTTGAGGTTCTATCGTAGGGCCAATATACTTGCATGTTGGGTATGTGTGACTAGTTAGTTAAGACAGACTTATACAAGATAGTTTCTGCACTATATCGCCCTTTGTGGTTGTCCGTATGGTCTAAATTATCCAGGGCCCTGGGAAACATGACTTGGATGTTTGCTTCAGGGTAGCTTCCTTGGAAAGCGGAAACACTCCAGGAAGTCGTGGATCATTGGACTAGAAGCCTAAGGATGGTAGATGTCATTTAGAGGGGTGTTAGTACGCTTCTTCCTTTCTAAATGTACGACAATGTGTAGAGGGGTATTTTAGTCATTTCACCTATAGGTCGGAGACTTTGCGAACGCAGCATTGTCCTTAGGGTCAATATTTCCTTATGGTGATATTAGGAAATATTTAAAATGTAAAATACAGCTATTTTTATGGCAAGGGTATTTTGGTCATTTTAGTAGCCAAGGCGGTGTGTCTTTTGGTCCCCAGTATAGACCGTGAGTCCTAATTAAATATGGGCTAAAGAATTGATCTTAAATTAAATGGAAATTATTTTATTTAAGTAGCCTGATTTAATTATTGGGTTAGAATAAAATAAAGGTCCATGGAGAGAGAAAATTAATTAAATTAGTTTGGTGGGTTAATTAATTATTCAGGGCTTTGGCCCAGTTTGAATAATTAAAGATTAACCTGGGACTAAACTAATATAGGCTTAATTAATTGGACTAGTTTATTTGGGCTGAAAAAATTAATTATTTGGTTTTAGTTAGAATAATTAATTAAGCCCAAAAAGGTTAAACTAAGAGTCCAATGGCCCAATCCAGTTTAACCTAGGGTTTTATTTAGGTTAAATACGAGAAAAAAAATAACGGTGTTTTTTTTTTAGTGCTTCCTCTCTGTGAAAAAATACCAGACGTTTTTCCCTCTCCCTCTCCAGAAAATATTCTTTAGCCCCTAAGTTGTTCACCAAACGAGATTAGGCAGGCCATATACTGGAAGATCGAAAGCTAGGCGTTCATCTACATGCAAAGACGAAGTAGAAGGCTTGCAGGGATTGCACCAGAGGCTTCTACGAGGGTGCCTACCCCAATTCCGTATATTCCAGTTCAGCCGAGTATGAGATCAACAAGAAGAGGTAAAAGAAAATACATTTTTCCCCTTTTTCTTCTTCACGCAGGTGTGCTGCGTTTTTATTGTTCACGTGGCTGGTTTTTTGGCTATGTTTGGCTTGCAATTTTATCTTCAGAGCCAACACTAGAATCCTATGCCGCCTAGTTGGTCTTATGTGTGGCCCCTAAAGTATGGGACCATCGAGGACGCTTTGGCATAAAGGAGGGGTGAAAGTGATACCACAATACCACATTGGATTGGGATGAGAAGTATGCAAGCTTTAAAAGAATAAGCATTATTACCCGTTGTCAACATGGGATATACATTTTGGCCCAGCCAGGAAGGCAGACAAGTAGTTGACCCTCGGCGCTGCCGGGTCCTTGTGCATGGCGCGTGACATTTGGCATTACTGCAGGTAACTAGCCCCCGGTATGGGAATTATGTGTTACACCATATACAGTGGGTGCCACCTCTAGAATCCTAAGGAGCCTGGTTGGTCCTGAGATAGGTGCCTAAAGAATAGGCCGAGCGAGTACGCTCGGAATTAAAAGGTAGGACAGGAAGTGCATATGATAAATAAGAATGAGCCTAAATACCCATTCTCAACTTGGGATATCTATTTTGGTCTAGAGATGATGGTGGCCAAGTAGTTGACCGTGGGTGTTGCCAAGCCCATAGGCGCACTCCCGGGTCCGCTGGCATGGGCGTGATATTTGGTATCAGAGCAGGTGACAAACCTTCGGTATGGGAACTAAGTGCTACACCGTGCGCGGTTGGTGCAACCTCTAGAATCCAATGCCGCCTGGTTGGCCTTGCATTTAGGCCCTAAAGTATAGGCCCAGTGAGGACGCACCGGTGAAAAGGAAGGGTCAATGTGATACCCCAATCCCACATGCGATTGGGATGAGAAGTGTGTATAGCCTATAAGGATTGGCCTAAGTACCCAGGTTAACTTAGGATGTCCATTTCGCCCAGTGAAAACGGCGGCCATGTAGTTGATCGTAGGAGCTGCCAGGCACATAGTCGCGCTCCAGGGTCTGCGGGCACAGGGCGTGATATTTGGAATTAGGGTAGGTAAGCAGCACCATGGTATGGGATTTAAATGCTTCACCGTGCGCGAAGGGAGCCAACTCTAGAATCCTACGCCGCCTGATTGCTACTGGGTTTAGCCCTAAAGTTTGGGCCCAACGAGAACCCTCAGGCCTAACGATGGGGTGAATGTGATACCCTAAGTAGTTGACCGTGGGTGCTGCTAGGCCCATAGGCATGCTTCCGAGCCTACGTGTAAGGGGCGTGGCATTTTGCATCAACGCAGTTAACTAGCCCTCGGATGGGCGTGCTCTCGGGTTTGTAGGCTTGGGCATGACATTTGGTATCAGAGTAGGAGTCCGTCCCCCGGTATAGGAACTAAGTTCTACAACGTGCATAGTAGGTGCGACCTCTTGAATTCTATGAGGCCTGGTTGGCTCAGGATTTGGCCCCTAAAGTATGGGCCCAGCGTGGATGCACAGGCTAAAAGTAGGAGTGAATATGATACCCCAATCTCACATGCGATTGGGATGAGAATTGTGTATGGCCTGTAAGGATGGGCCTAATTACCCATTGTCAACTTGGGATATCCATTTTGGCCCAGCGAGGAAGGCGGCCAAGTAGTTGACCTGGGAAGCTGCCAAGCCCATAAAAGGGCTCAAAGGTCCGCAGGCACAGGGCGTGACATTTGGTATTAGGGCAGATAACCAATCATCGGTATGTGAACAAAATACTATGTCGTGTGCGGTGGAAGCCACCTCTAGAATCCAATACCGCCTGGTTGGTCGTGGGTGTGGCCCCAAAAGTAAAGGCCTAGCAAGGACGCTCGGCCTAAAGGAGGGGTGAATATGATACCCCAATCCTACATGCGATTAGGATAAGAATTGTGTATGGCCATTAGGGATAGTCTTATGTACCCATTGTCAACTTGGGATTTCCATTTAGTCCCAGTGATGACGGCGGCCAAGTAGTTGATCGTGGGTGCTTCCAGGCCTATAGTCGTGGTCCCGGGTCCGCAAGCACGGGGCATGACTTTTGGTATCAGAGCTGGTAACCGGCCCCCGGTATGGGAACTAAGTGCCACATCGTATGTGGAGAGAGCCGCCTCTTGAATCCCATGCCGCCTAGTTAGTCCTTGGTGTGGCTCATAATGTATGGGCCCAGCGTGGGCACTGTGGAATAACGGAAGGATGAATGTGATACCCCAATTCCACAAAAGATTTGGATGAAAATTTTGCATGGAGTATAAGGATAGGACTAAGTAACCGCTGTCAACATGGGTTGTACAATTTGGCCCAGCTCGAATGGCAACCAAGTAGTTAACCCTGGGTGCAACCATGCCTTTAGTCGCGCTCCCGGTTCTCAGGCTCAAGGCATGACATTTAGCATCAGAGTAGGTAACTAGCCCCCGGTATGGGAGTTATGTGCTACACCGTGAGCGGTGGGTGCCACTTCTAGAATCCTATGCTGCTTGCTTGGACTTGGGTTTGGACCTAAAGAATATGCGTAGGGAGTACGGTCGGGCCTAAGGGTTGGGTGAATGTGATCCCCTAATCCTATATGGGATTGGGATGAGAAGTGTGTTTGGTCTATAAGTATGGACCTAAGTATCCATTGTTTTGTTGGGATATCAATTTTGGTACAGCGATGACGGCGGCCAAGGAGTTAACCATGGGTGCTGCCCGGCTCATTGTCGTGTTCCCGGGTCAGCAGGCACGGGCGTGACAATTGGTATCAGAGCATGTGACAATCCCATGGTATGGGAACTAAGTGCTACAACGTGTGTGGTGGGAGCCACCAGTAGGATCCTATGCCGCCTAGTTGGTCTTGTGTGTGGCCCTTAAAGTTTGGGACAATCGAGGATGCCTTGGCATAATGGAGGGGTGAAGGTGATACCACAATACCACATTGGATTGGGATGAGAAGTATGCAAGCTATAAAATAATAAGCCTTAGTACCCACTGTCAACATGGGATATACATTTTGGCCCAGCCAGGAAGGCAGTCAAGTAGTTGACCCTGGGTGCTATTAGACCTATAGTCGCGCTGCCGGGTCCGTGTGCACGGCGCGCGACATTTGGTATTAGTGCAGGTAACCAGCCCCCGGTATGGGAATTATGTGCTACACCATATGCGGTGGGTGCCACCTATAACACCCCGCTACCTAGGCCTGCCAGGGCCGGGGATGTCGCCCCGTCCAAAGGACAAGGGGTTTTTAAAACTAGGTCACACAATTAAAATAGCGAAATAAAAATAAAAATTTAACTTCAAATTTATTATAACCTAAGAATAAATCCACGAATAAAACCATGAATTCCAAAAGAAATACAAATCTATAAATAAAATCATCCACTCTCAACTCCCCAAAGCAATACATAAAAATAAAAGACAACATTCTCTTCCAAGGTAGAAAACACAAGCTACTCATCCCCACAGCAGGATCGGCCTGAAATCATGGTGAAAAGGAGATTAGACAGAAATCTCAGTAAGTCCGTGTGTGCTTTGGGTGTTCAGTGGAAATTGTTCGTGGATGCAGAGTATAAAAACTTTATAAGAGAAATATTGGCAAGCAATAAACATTATTCAAGAGCGAGAGTGGCGTTTTGACTTTTCCAGCCATACACAATTTATAAGATCAACCACTTGAAAGAAAGGATTATGGGTTACCACACGTTGGGCCCCATAACCGGATGGTCAGTATGCCGACACTTTGTGCATATTACCGCTCAGAATGCCGACACTTTGTGCAGACTAACTAAAGGTAGGTGATCGGCTTACCAGGCAAGATACTCTTCCTTCTCTATACCCAAAAAACAACCGGGTGTCCATTCCGGCAAAACACAGTCACTTGACTGAAATAAAAACTGCTAGCTCGGACCGGCATGACTAAGTAGTACTGACGTTTCTCTAAGTTGAGTTCATCTTCTGGAGGAGGCCTCTTGCCAGAAGACTCACTCTTGCTCTTCAAAACTAGCACTACCAGTCTACCCCTATTGAGTACTCAACGTAACATATTCCACTTGGGAAGAAAATGAACAAAACACAGTTCCACTTGAAAATGGCAATTAAAGATTTCCAAATTCTTTGTCAAAATCAGTTTTAGAAAGAGTTTTGAGTAAATCTGCTTATTGATTTGCAAATAATTTGTTTGTCTGAAATGAGAACGGAAATAATCCTCAATTGCCTTTACAAAAATGAGTGACCATGCACTCTACATTTGGCTTGCCATAAAGATCATTTATTCATCAAATAGGTTTTATGCAGGAGCTTACCTGATCCTTGCCCACAACAAAGGTCTCCAACAGCCGACCTAACCCCGCATTGGGTAAATACAAACCACAATGAATCTCAAGCCAAAGACTCACTTTCTCAAATAAAACTAACTCAACATACTGCAATCATATCCCTAGTGTCCCAAGAGTTAAGGCTCAATAATAAATAAAAAGGGTTTATAAAATAAATCTAGTTTGATATTAAAATAACTAGAGTTTGGGAAATAGGTACAAAAAGTTGAAGGTTTAAATCTTGCTAAAAATAAATTATGGTTTATTTGAAAAAGGGTGCAAGGTGATATTATGTAAAATAATGATTTATTAATAATTTAGTTTTAGAAAATAATTGATAGCTAAAATTTGTTGAAAATAAATTTAATGAGTCTTGCTTGAAAAATACTAAGCAAATCCTTAATGGGTTTTAATTAAAAGATGATAATTAAATTTTTAGTAATAAATATTTTATTAAATATAATTATTTCCATAAAAGGCTTTAATTGATTTTATTATTTTAAATAATGTAAATATATATTTTTTTTATTTTTCTAGAAAAACTATTATTTATTTGACTAAAATATCACTATTTTATATAAAAAACCAAATCCACATTTTCCCATGGTTTTCAAAATTTTACTAGAAAAATCATATTATTAAATATTTTATTAATAAAATAAAATATAGCTTAGGGATAACTAGATCGTGATCATATTCCTATAGCTAACCACAATCATGAACATATACAGCCCTTCAATTCATCAAATCATCCAAATCATGATACAAGCATAGATGTCAATTTATCAAAACATGATCTAACCCCTACTAGCATAAATATGATCATGGCTTCAATAATCCAACATGAATATAAATCCCATTCACCAAAGGTGACATAATCTCTAGCATACTTGATCACAAATACTGCCTACGATATGGAGACATGCATTAAACCTCAAATCATCATACATTCAACCAAGATAATCCATCCATGCATAAATCCCATCTCCTTCATATTCATACATACATTCATGCTTCAACCTCAACAATATATACTCAAACCTTATCCGCAATCCATCTTCTATCAACATCATCCTAGAAACATAAATCTAGAATTTAAAAGAAGGGTTAAAACAACTTACTTGATTGATAAATTCCTTGAAGGAGTTTCGAATGGATCTCAAC